>OX243894.1:7374859-7971323 GCA_945859665.1 Anorthoa munda | reverse complement strand
CAGAAACGTACATAGCATCAATATAGGAAAATAATGAAGGTGCAATTACCGTGAAACTGATCCAGCCATGACGTCAAGGAATCGATCAATGCCGAACTAATATTTAAGAGCATTTCTTGTAAGAAGGAGGCATTCCATATTCCTACTTCGAGTAGGATGGATTCTGAAAGGCTAGATAGTTGTACTTAGTCTATCTAATTATTGTTACCATTCCATGTCTTAACATCGGCTTGGAATGGACATCTGTAGGTTAGCTAGTTGTAGTTAGTAGTTGTATTGTAACCATTCCATGTTCCAACCTCGACTTGGAATGACCATTTTTAGGATAATTAATTGTAATTAACTTTAATCATTAAAAGTTTAGAATCATTTCGGGTTCCTATCTAATCCCCCGGCTGTGGTAAACGTAATTAGTGTGTACACAGTAAAAACAGAATATAGGTTTATTAGACATTGTTTATGATCACCATTTTAATTGTAAAATGTAAAAAGGGGATCGTTGTGACAATAAACACCTTCATGCCAGTTACATTTCGGAGTAAGGCAATTAAAGGTCAAACTATTATTTATTTACCAACCCAATGTTATAAAATAATGATATATTATGTTAAATATATACTGTCCCTTTTTATATAGGTACAAATCAAATGCCAGTAGAGGTGTAAGTGTAGAAATTTAAATTTTAGGTTTAATCCTTTGATTACTAGAAACAATGAGAATGTTAATAAGCGTTACGAAGGGCACAGGAAAAGAAGGACTTTTCCTGTGCCCTTCGTAGTGTCACACAAAACAAATACAAGAGGGCAATGTTTCCCTTTCCAGCGTGCTAGCCGTGCCAAACTCCGTTTTTCATTCACGTTACAGTGCTTCACCACTGCACACCTCTTTCTCGTTGGTACGATAAAAGTGTTTTCTCCAGTGTTTATTTTTTAACAAAACAAAAATTCCGAAGAGGAAGCGTGATATTGATATCGACAAATTAAGCAAGAAGTTTCGTAAACTGGAGAGAAAATTAAAACGTGCCAAGCGACAACATTCTTCAATATCACCTTCATCCCAAGAATACTCCATGCTATCGGCGCATAGCTATAAAGGTATGTTATTTTTGTTATTGCTACAAATTACAGGCGTAACATAAACTAATCTCTCGGCAGTGAAATACATAAACAAAGGTTAGTTGAATTCACTGGATTTTGACACATATCCACCTACTTCTGTTTCGATCTCGAAGTGCAAAGGGCTGTTTAAATCATTATCTAATCATATCATTAAGGTGCGTTCAACTAACAGCTCATTGGAATTGCAACATCTACCATTCAGTTAGGGAAAGACGTTCAATTCACTAGGATTGAAACCTTTCTCATTGACTTGCAGCAGCGGGAAACTCAATGGACATCTTCTCAGATGATGACTGCAATATGGAAAGACCTAGACTGGCATCAGTTGTACGGGCCGTCTCGTCAGATGCCAGCTATGTAACTATTACCCCCGATGATGACTTAATGGACATATTACGTGATGATCCCATATAAAGATTTTCACGTTGGCCTAGCTAAGCGCCTAGAGCATTTAATTGTCAATGGACTGGACAACGACCTACGGAAGGAATTAGGGAAAAAGCACTTGACATCAGGCAATTTCCCTAGAATAATTCCACCGATGCTCAATACGGTAATAAAGGCTGCCTTGACATTCTTGTCGCGTTTCACGCTTGCCCCGATGCAAGCGTGAAACGCGACAAGAATTTTTGTCATAAAATTGGTTTGATTTCTGTGTTCGGAATCCTTGATTTTTACGCTACATCGATTACCGATGTACTTATATTTTTAAAAATGTTTTTTGATGCTGGTACTAAATACAGTAAATTGAATAGTTTTAAGTGGCAAAAGTAAAGGCAAAGCAAGTGCAGCTCCATAATAGTGGTACCAGAAATAAATAAGAGTGAGAGACATAAAATCTGTGAGTTGTGACCAAAAAACTGGCATTCTAAAGTGAAAAGTGACATAATTAGCAAAAGTGCGTTCGGCGTGCGATCAGTCGCTACCAGCCCCCAATTTTGTGCGACCTTGGCCACTTCAGTGCCTACACCGAGTTTCCCACAACACCAAGGGAAAATAGTGCCCAAATTAGAAGTACTGCGGAGAAGCGAATGCGGCGGGCGATTGGTCGGCGCGACCCCCTAACGTTATAGTACTATAAAAAAGACTAACTTAGTGCGCACATCCTCCAAAAAATCTGGAATTTTTGGACAAATTTCTGGACTTTTAAAATGTTGGAAACACTACGACCGGCAGCAGATATACAGCACCCCTGCTGGACGAGAGTGGCAGCTTACTTGAATCCCCAACCCTTCCCGTCCGACACGGGATTATAAAAGGACGTACACGAGCTGCGCGCGTCGCTTATTATTTAAAAGTTAGTCTGATAACCATCAACCTGTATTTTTTTTTTTATAAAAGTACAGTTAATTGTGGAAGGCCTAGTTTACTTCTTAATCGACCTATTCCTCAAAACCTGCCTTCAGTTAAAATCAGAAGTGAACATCCACGTCCTAAAAATGGGTAAAAAGAAGGGTAAGAAACGCGCACCTTCTTCAAGCTGCAGCAGCAGCAGTGTGAAGACTCCGTCAACATCGCCCACTAGGAGACGAAGAAAGGGACGAAAGGTATCTCGCAAAAATGATCAGCTGACTGAGTACAAGCAACATTATTCTTCATAATATGATTCCTACATTTAAGCCGTTAAAAGATAATTACTGCATGACTGAAGATAATAGAATCCAGCGCAAAGACATTCTCTTAAGCCGATAGTACGATCCGTTATCAGGCTCTCAATATATTGACTCACTCGTCAAAAACGTGGTACGATTCACTATTACGCCATGAATATTCATGGACCATGTGGAGGTGGAAGGATTGGAGCGATAAAATGAAATCAACGTTCCAAGTAAAACGTAATATGTTTGAATTGCTTAAGGATATTATGAACGGTAAAGATCCAAGAGAAAAGCAGTCCTTGTACGCGTTCTATTTCGAACAAAAATCGAAAATTGATAACCTTTGTCTAAATTTCTTAGAAGATGATATTATGTCGATCATTTTAGGGAACATAGGTGACCGTTACATTAGTGCCACGGTAGAAGCTAGCAATTTTAAGTCTTTCGAAAGTGTGGCAGGGTTTTGTATAATCCAGTTTACAAATCAAAATCCGGAACGAAACAAGTTATACATCTGAATTTAGGTATAACATAACACTACAACGCACCCACACAAAATCATGCTTCGAACTCACATACACCAAACACTTCAATTTCTTCAATCAGTCAAACGCCCATGGCTTATAATAAACAAGTTGGGAACGAATAAATTGTAATGTCAAGTGTGAGTTTTGTGGGAAACGGGGACGTTCCGAAACTATTTGTTTTCACAAAAATAATATCTTTATTTCCGAGAAAACAGATAAATAAGAAAGCAAATGTGTCTCTGTGCCCGATTACAGAGATAAATTCTGTAAAAATATCCAAATTAATGGGTTCAAACATAGCGCGTTTATTGATACGGGTACTGTATTATTACCGAAAACTTAGCTAGGGAGTTCTCAATACCAATGGTAACTCTATAAACCCCAGTGACCTTGCAATGATTTTCTAACGACAGCATAAAAACTGTTAATGCAAAAGTTAAACTGAACATTAAAGTAGATTCGATTAGTCTAGAGCAGTGTTTTTCAATCTTTTTGTATACTTGACCCCTTTACAGGATGAAAAATTCTCACGACCCCCTAAAGACATATACTGACAAAGCTTTATTAATTTAAATGAGTATGTTTACGATTTTCTCTATTTTGATACCTATCTACAAGTGGAAAGAAGTAGTCTACCCCTACGGGAAAGAGGCGTGATTTATATGTATGTATATATATGACGGCCTCTGTGGCGCACTGGGCGAAGGCCCGGCTGCGATGCAGAAGGCTGCGGGTGCGATTCCCGAAAATTTAAAGAAGAGTCCACATTTTGCTTTGCAGTTCGACGAATCTACAGATGTATCCGATTGTGCTCAGTTTGTAGTATTTGTGCGCTTTGAAGCAGATGACAAAATCACAGAAGAAATATTGTTTTGCAAAGCAATTCCTGCAAATACTTCTGGCCAGTGTTTGTACGATATGTTTTTAGTAAGCACTTGTAACTACGACCTTGATTGGAAAAAATGTATCGCTATTTGCAGCAATGGAGCGAAAGCCATGACTGGTAAAAAAAGCGGACTCGTTGCGAGATTAAAATCAATAATGCCAAACGCATCATGGACACATTGTTTTCTTCATCGTCAAGCTCTAGCAGCTAAAGTTTTACCGTCTGATTTAAATGACGTGCTTACGGAGGTAATAAAAATTGTGAATTCTATCAAAGGTAAAGCCTTACAAACCCGGCTGTTCAGAATTATTTGTGAAGACATGGGTTCGCTTCATCACAATCTCCTTTATCACACAGAGGTCAGGTGGCTTTCCAAAGGAAAGGTATTGACAAGAGTTCTAGAACTGAAAGCTGAACTGTTAATGTTCTTACAAGATTCTTAATCTGAATATGCTAATCATTTATCTGACCCTGTTTGGCACTTGAAGTTAGCTTTTCTGGCAGATCTTTTAGCCATCTTAACTAGTGTTGCAACAGAACTCTGCTTCCGCTTCCGCAACTGCAGAAGTTCCGCATGTTTTTTTCACTTCCGTTTCTGCTTCTGGTTCCGCAAACTTTATAACAGAACTCTGAATGGAAGCGGGGAGAAAGCGATGAGGAGCGGTGCAGCAGACGCGACGGCGGCACGGTGCGGGCGGTTGCGGGGGCCGCGCGTGGACGAATGACACGAGCGTCGAGCGTCCAGGCGCGCGTGCTGCCGATAATTGCCGAATCCCTTCCGCGTATTTTGGGAGGGAGGTGCGCGCGGTAAACAAACGACAAACGTGTCACAACGAGTTCGTTCGTTTATTTAATTATTGTTTTTAGTTCACTATGCGCATCTCCGCGCCCCGTGACTTTGAGTAGTGACATTTTCAGTTGTTTCAGTTTTTTTGTTTTACAAATCGCATTTTTTCACCAGCGTCATTGCTGAGCAGGTTGAATCTAAATTACTTAATATGACGATTAACACTATTAGAACTAGACAATCCAATTCCATCCAAGATGATGACTGCGAACCTTCCCCCAAAAGAAGCCGAACTCAAATTGCAGTTGAAGACATTGAAGTGCAGCCTTCTACTTCCAAATCATCAGCATCATTGCAAATATTGGAATCGATGTTAAGTGTAAATGAAGACCAGGAGGAGGACTCTTCTACAGCTGACGATGGTGACAATTTACTTTTAAAGATACAGTCACACCTTCGGGAGTACAAGAAAGAAAAAAGACTACCTCTTCATGAGGATCCCCTTATGTGGTGGAATGAAAATGCGCACAAATACCCCCATATTTTGCCAATAGTTCGCCAATACTTATCAGCTCCCCCCAGCAGTGTAGCCAGTGAGCAATTATTTAGCGGAGCTGGTTTAATATATGGAGAACATCAAAATAGGCTGAAAGGTGAAAAAGCGGCCAAGTTTTTTAATAAAGAGTTTATTAAATATAACTTGCCGCTGTTTAATTTTGACTACTAAAATACAAATTTAATAAAAAAAAGTTTTAAATGTACAATTGTGCTTTTTTTTCATAGTGTTAACGCTTCCGTTTCCGTTTCCGCTTCCGTTAAGATTTACTTTTGACATCTGTTTCCGTTTCCGCTTCCGTTAAGATTTACTTTTGACATCTGTTTCCGTTTCTGCTTCCGTTATGCCAGTTCCGTTGCATCACTAATCTTAACAACTTAAACAAAAGCCTTCAAGGGAGAGAAGAAAATATCTTAACAGCTAAAGATAAAGTGAAAGCATTTCATGTAAAACTTCGTATGTGGTTATCTTCTCTGCAAAACAATATATTTGAGTCTTTTCCGTGTGTTCAGAAGACTGTTGATGATAATGCAACAACCCAATCACTTGTAGTAAAAGCTCACATTCCTTCTATGATACAGATCTTACATAATTTGCAAGAGAAATTATTAACATACTTTCCAGACTTGCACGCAAGTCTGTCTGTCTCAAACCAAAATCCACGTACGCCCATTGTCATGGGCGTACGTGGATTTTGGTCCCTTTCTTGGATAAGTCAATAGAATTGGCAGATCTCGCTATAAATCTGAAGGAAAAACTTGTAGATTTAGCTTCTGACGGCGTGCTGAAAATGGAATATCATTCGCAAAGTATTGACGTGTTTTGGATGAAAAGAAAACAAGAATATCCAGAGCTGGCAAGGGAAGCTCTAAAATCATTAATGCCATTTGCCATCTCATACTTGTGCGTGTTAACATTCTCCTCAATGGTGGACATTAAAACTAAAAAGAGAAACAGACTACTACTAGAAAATGATTTAATCATAAACGTTTCTAAAATAGCACCACGCTTTGAGATTTTTTTGAAAAATAAACAAGCACATCCTTCTCACTGATATTGTATTTTTATTGTAGTGTAGAACATTGTCGTTTCTCTTTTGCCGTCGATCCCCCTAGGGTCGCGACCCACAGATTGAAAAACACTGGTCTAGAGAATATTGACTTCTATGTTTTGAACGAGTTGTCCGGTTGTGACATATTGATAAGACAGAAATATAACAGAACAAAACGACATAAAGTATTCGCGAGTGGGTAATCACTTGAAGTTTGATTATACTACGGTTTTGAATATTTTTGCAAGATGGTTAATGTAAACGGTAGAATCATTTTACATGTAACGTTCAAAATTGCCGGTTGGTGGCCTAGTTGAAATAAAATATCTTTGTCTTTGTAACTTGCTTCTGCTTTGGATTCGATCCGGATTCTAATCACAGTGAGTTAATGAATATGTTCAGAAAATGTCTTGGTTGTTTTGCATCTACTGTGCAGGAGTTAGGAAAAGTTAACTTTGCAAGAAATGGAAATCTCTCTTAGCTATTCTCAAACAGGAGATGGTAGATGAGCTTGTAGTAAATACGATTATATCCGACAAAGTAATTCGCCCTATTCTAGCCCCGCCCTTCTGGTCAATAAAAAAAATGGTGAAATGTAACTGTGTATAGATTACAGAGCTATTAACAAAATACCCGATGCCACGCAACGAAGTGTGAAAATAGTGTGTAAATATTTAAAAAAATGTACCTAAAATGCGGTTATTATCATATGCGTTTTCCGGACCTCATGCAACACAGTAAAGTAGTCAGCCAATAATTATAGGCTAATGTCAAATCTGCCGGTTCTCAGTAAAAACTTCGAAAAGTTAATGCTCAACCAATTGTTGCTTCATTTTAACAAACATCCCATCTTTCATGATCAACAGTACGATTTCACCAAAGGGCACAATTGACTAAGTGCACTACTAGCCAAAAATTTTATCAAGGTCAAATCAATTAAATTATTCCTTTTGTGTAGCGCCAAGTGTTTTCTTTTAAACCTTGTTTACTTGACCTCACGTAACATTGGGGGCAGCTTAAGAGATCGCCTCAATTCAATGGAAATTGTGATTGTGACAGTGAAAAGTGCTATCTCTGTATCCTGTCGCTGTGCCACTGTATCCTGCTGGCCTTATTAGACCCTTAAGCCTAGGTTACACAGTGCGAGCTGGCATGCGAGCTGACCGAGTCAGTTACTGAGGTGCAGTTACTTGCACCGTGTGACCGCATCATACGAGTTACTGTCATGTGCGAGTGGGACAGTAGCTCGCGTCCGAGTTACTTCAACATTTTTTGTTTTTACTCGCTACTTGCCTTCCCCCACCACGCCACTCGCACGCCGCTCGGTCGTCAACTCGCACGATTTTGCGAAATGACAGTAGCTCGTACGCTCGGGCCCACGCTACAGTGTTTCTTGTTTCGGCGTCAAAATGGCGGAAAGATGGACATCCGATCAAAATATAAAGTTTGTGGAGCTATACAAAGATCAAACGAACTTATGGAATTGTTTGGATCCTAATTATAAGAACAGAGATTTGCGTAAAGCGTCGTTGGAACACATCCGCATGGAATTTAATTTACAAAACACGAATGAAGTTACAAAAAAAATCAAAAATTTACGTTCTACGTATAACCAGGAGTTATTGAAAATTGAAAAAAGCAAAAAAAGTGGATCTGGCACTGATGAGATCTATAAACCATCTATCAAGTGGTTCGATTCTATGGATTATATTATGAAAATAATAAATCTAAAAGAAAAAGAAACACTAAGTAATCTGGTAAGTATTTTATTTCTAATTACACAATCATATCATTTTGCCACGTAACTGCTCCCTCGCCATTGAAATAATTTTTATATTTATCACGCATTTTCTCTGCTATTGCTTTCGATCTATTATTGATTCTCGAGCGACGAATACTCGGTAATTCATTAATTTCGGACCTCCACTGCCCCAGAATGATTTGAAAGTTTATGATGTCTTCATAATCTGTAGTTCCTGGTGGTGTATAAGTGCTTGATGCAGTGGTACGTAACCAATTGTGTAATGTACATGCACATAAGACGATCTTTATCGTAGTTTCCTCTTTAACTTGAATTGGCTTTCCCAAAACACGAAAACGAGATGCTAGAATGCCAAACCCATTCTCCACAATCCTTCTTGCTCTGCTCAATCTATAATTATATATCTTTTCTGCGGTAGTCAATATATTTTTGTAGGGCTTTAGTAAATACGGCTTCAAAGGGAAGGCATCATCTCCAACTAGAATACCATTTTCAGGCAACAATAAATTGTTTTCTAGATACGGATACAAAGAGCAGTTTTGAAATACCCCACCATCTGCATTACGACCGTATGAGCCTATATCTACATATCTGAAAGTATAATCGTGATCTACGACGGCCATGAGCACTATACTGTTTGTTCCTTTGTAGTTATAATATTCACTGCCACAATTTGGTGGTGCTTGAATTGTTATGTGTTTCCCATCAATAGCTCCACAGCAATTCGGGAAATTCCACCTCGAAGCGAATCCTACTTCTATATCTTGCCATTCTTCCACATTGGGTATCTGAAAAATAAAAGAGTAACATTAATTTCAGGAACCAAATCATGCGTCAACGTCAGGAAGCAACGTTGGATCAATGTCAGGAAACGAGGCCATGAATAACGAGGACCTTGATGCTAGTGACAATAGCAACAACGCCGTTCCTACAAAAGTGATGAGGCCACCAAAAACTCCAAAATTAAAGACGAAAGTATCATCAGAACGGTCTGAAATTCAAGCAGCTGTGAATGAGCTCAAAGAACTAAATAACAGTTTAGTAAACGTGTCTGCCCCGATTCCAAGAGAATTAGAAGATGAATGTGATGTTATTGGAAGACATGTAGCACTGCAGCTCAAACAGTTACCTCCGATTGATAGAATTGATGCGACAGATGAAATACAGGCAATACTCTCTAGATACCGTAAAAGCGCCCTCTGTGCTAGAATTGTGTATACACCTTCTGATTACAGTTCTGAATGTACGCCATCACCACAGCCTGCAGTAAATTATCAACTTGTTGGACCTACAATATCTGCACACTCTACACAACTGGAACAATCTTCACAATCTATACTCCATAATGAATGTACGCTGTCATCACAGCCTGTAGTGTTCGCAGCTCCAGTAAATCCTTCACAAACAATGTCTGTAAATTATCAACCTGTTGAACCTACAATATCTGCAAACTCTACGCCACTGCTGGATCAATCTTCACAATCTATACTCCGTAATGATATACTTTCTTCAGCAATATCAATCTCTAAAATAACGAAATAAGCTATGTAGTACTGTAGTTATTAAGTATTACTATGTTAAGTTCACGTTTAATATGTGCAAAAACTTTAACAAATCCGTTGTGAATTTGATTAAGAATAATAAAAATTACTTACTTTGATATAACCTTTTAGACTTTCATTGATAGCAGCACACACTTCTGGTATTATTTTAATTATGGATGCTTTTGAAACTCTGAAAAATACCGACAATAGTCTATACGATATCCCAGAAGAAAGGTATACCAGAGTTATTTCCAACTTCACCCTTGCAGGTATCGCATCCCTCATCAGTGTATCATCACGTTGAATTTTTGGAGCAATTAAATTTAAAAGTATTTCCACTTGTTCAGGTGTCACTCTCATAACCGCTTTATATTCTCGGGGATCTTCATCATATAGCTCTTTAAATATTGTATGCGTTGCCCCTTTTTTTTGCAACCAATCCCTGACCCAAATACTTCTTTTCTTCTTCTTTTTTTGTATAGCTCTTTCAATTCTAAGCATTTCAACACAAAGTATTTTCGTAACCGCTTTTATTGTGGTATGTACTGTGATTAAACGTGTATTTTGCGACAACATTGCAGACGAATTGCCATTGACGAATATGCCAGTACACTGGTGCAGTAGCTGTCTTCTGCGAAGCCAGCAGCTTGCATAGTGTGACCGTGCGAGGCGAGTCGAGCTACTGTCATACGAGTACATAGGCACAGTAGCTGTCTACTGCCACATCAGCAGCTCGCACTGTGTAACCTATCCTTTACGTGCTGTGTTGCTGTAACTGGGAGTACCCCGATTACCTATCACTCACCTTGGGTGATATCGCCTGCCTACGAAATGATATCACTGCCCACACAAATGCACTTAAGCATAACATAACAACAAGCGTTCAAAATCCAATAAATGTAAAATCTTACCGGTTCTCAGAGGTACACAAACAAGAAGTCCACAAACAAATAAACCAAATGCGCTATCATGGAATCATAAAACATTCAGAGTCTCCTTGGTCTTCACCAATTTGGATAATCCCTAAAAAATTGATCCACCCGGACAGCAAAAATGGCGTATACTCGTTATCGATTACCGAAAAATAAATGACATCATTATTGGTGATAGCTACCCTATACCGCAAATATCCGAAATTTTAGATGAACTGGGTCAGAGTGAATATTTCTCGACCCTTGACCTTGCATCAGGGTTCCACCAAATTTTGATTAATGAAGAGGGCGCTAAAAACTACCTGAATTTAAAAACAATGAAGCAACAACGAGATATTTGAAAATAATGAATAATATGTTTGACATATTCAATTATTCAACTCCCAAAGCTCGTTTCAGTAGAGATTTAATGAAGCACTTACTGATATCAATGCAATGGAGCTTTTAGGATTCCTAGACCAGTGATGCCAACTTAGCAACTTTATAGCTATATCTAGTTATTATTTGGTGACAGACAGCTACAATTTAATGAAACTTGTAGCTAAACTTTTTAGCTACTTTTCATTTCATCATGAGACGTGAGAAATAATAGACAAAATAATGCAGCAGTGGCACATTATATACATAAATAAGTGACATTCTTTTTTCTTCGTTTAAGTACTCTTGCTTTAACTTGCGTTTCACTGCCACATTCTAATGCGAGGTAGAGAGGTTATTCTCTCAAATGAATTTAGCTAAAAATAAGCAAAGAAACCGAATGAGTTTGATAACTCTGAACTCAATCCTCTGCATTAGAGACTCCATCAGGAAAAGTGGTAAATGCTGCTATAACTGTGTTTTGCCTAAAGATGTACTGCATAAAATGGGCACCGCTGAAAAATATACGAATGATACTGAACCCCAGCCATCGACACCTTCCTCTTTAATTGATTAGTTTATAATATTTTTTTATTCAATAACGTACGTACACAAGACATTTTTAGCTCTCTTGTTGGAATTAATGAAAATAAAAATGATTGTCAGGAATTGTCATTTTATTGTAACCTACTTACCTACTTTATGTAACATTTAACTACTTCTAGCAACTTTTTGGGGTAAAAAAAACTGGCTATCTAGCAACATTTTAAAAATTGTCTAGCTACTGGGTAAAGCTAGCAGTTGGCAACACTGTCCGAGTCACGCAGTAGACTATTTATCCCAAATAAAATGTCGGGATGACAGACTTTTAACACAAAGCCCGCGAAAAACAGGCTTCATTGGTTGCACTGGTGCAGTAAAACATATTTATAACCATTTAATACGTACTCAAGTACTTGTATTTATGCCGATGTAAAAAATTTGCCAATACCTCCTCGAGATGCACTTTGGGAATATAAGATCATATGGCGGTGCTAACAATAACCCTACGGCCCGCCAATTTAAGGCAGCTTACAAAAAAACTACTGGTGCATATCGAATTAAAGGCTCTCGAAAGTGGGAATTGCTGTTGAACATATTTATATTCTTAATTGCGCATCATCGCCTATAGAACGCATAAATAGAACGACTAATCATGGTATAGTCGAAGACAATGTTCAAATGGTTGCTGAAAATAATGATGATGAAGATATACATTTGTTTTTCCAAAATGTTTCTGATTTTAGTAAACATATTATTAGCCACATTGCGGGTTACATAGCAAACATTTTAATTAAGAAAATTGTGACATTTCTGTTGGAGCACTGTTGTCAAATGAAATAAATTCAGATCATAAATGTATAGTAGCAAAAGATAAAAGGGGTCTCATGTAACCTTCGAAAGAACTGATACTAATCTGTAAAACGTCCGAAGCAGTTACCAAGATTTACACCGACAATCTTCGAAAAATTTAAAAACATATGTTGACAACGAAGATTTTGCGCTGCTTCGTCGGAACGGAATTATGTAGCGACATTAGTTATCATCAGGTTGGATCATATCCTGTTGCGAGCCATGTTACAGACCTAACTAAAGCTATTATAGGCAATAAAATATTAATTTAAGATTGCACTTTATTCTGAAAAATTCGAATTTAAAAGATAGCAAGCCATGTTACTTAATACGTATTATTTCACAATAATAAAATCAGCATTGAAATTAGTTTAAATTATTGTTCAATATTAAGATACTCTTGTACTTTTTACTTGTGTCATTCATTTACTTACTAACTTTAACCCATGTCTTTCTATGCATGAATAACGTTTGTCGCGAGAACACAGCCCAGGTTCGCACGGGCGGTTTTATTAAACACCGAGAGCTGAATTGACCTGAGCATAACATATAAATTCACAGGGAATTTAACATTAGTCACACGAAATTATTTAAATTATATGACCTAAAACAGAACTGCAATTAGCAAAAAACTAAAGAAAATTTGAATTTCGTGGGTGTAACGGATGATCCCCCTTAATTTGACATTATTGTTATGCTTTTAGAAGGTCGACACTATACATACCCTGATTATAGCGAAAAATTGCAAAACTTAAGTAACAAATATTTTAGGAATTAAAGGAATTTTATCGATATCGATAATCGACCTTTTGGTCACCGTAACATGTATGAGAAATAAATTGCATTTGCGCGTGTGTGAGTGCACGTCAAGCACAGGGAAATATGGTCCCGATGTTCACATTAGGAAAATAGAGTGCAGTAACCATTTACTTCGGAATTATTCAAATAAACTTCGAAAAATCGAAAAAAAAATTGAAAATAAAGTTGGTTTTGTATGTGTAAGAACTAGGAAAGTTCTTTTAAATAGAGTACGGCGTTTGTATAATTCTGTAACTGGCGCTGTTGCACACGCAAGACCACTTGAGGTCCAACAGCAGAAAAGTTTTTAGTCCTCAAAGAAGGTTACGAAATGGGCCATGTTTGGTTGGCATGATAGTTGCAAAGAATATTACTGCAAGAAAAAAATGGAAGAAAACCAAGTTCTACAGCTGAAATCTAGCGGCATGTAATACGACATTTATGAAAATCTTGAGAGGCTCCTTCAAATCGCTGAAAGTTTTTTGTTAATGCAATTGTTGCCAAATTTCTTGCAGAAAAATTGTAAATTTTATACCACCTACGAAGCGAGATGTTTTGCAGCAGCAGGACATTATAATTTAAAAATTTATACTTTTGTGCGTAAAGTGCAAAACGCTGTTTGTCCAGACACGCCTGACAATACTTATACATACACTGATAAATATGTACAAAAAAAAAACACAAATACTTACCAAACAACGAAACAGAACCGCTGCAGATAAAGCGCAAGGTAATAAAAGAGCTAAGCGCTTTAAAACGGCAGACAAACATTATGGTGATATAATCGAGGTTCCTGATATTCCTCAGGAAGTATTTGAAAAAAAGAAAACGGATTTTATCATGCCCTTAAAATGACTGCAGAAGAAATTAATGCATTGGAAAAAAGAACAGACCGCCCAAGGTAATTCCGATCAACGGATCACAGAACGCAAAAAGATTAACATTACAGCTTTCATTTTTGGACAAGTTTGCAAAATGAACGACTCAAAGCCTTGTACATGTTTGCTAAAACCATTTTATATTCAACCTTTCCAGGTAACGAAGCAACAAGATATGGTAAATCTCATGAAGCGATTGCAATAGCAGAATTAGAAAAAAACATACGGTTACACTATGTGGTTTATTTATAGACATAGAAAATCCATATCTTGGTGCTTCTCCTGACGGTTTACTAGGGACCGACAATATTGTTGAGGTGAAATGTCCAGCGTCAGCAGCAGCTTATACGCCAAAGGAGGCAATCCGTTTTAAAGAAAATAACATTTTGTACGGAGGCCGAAAACGGTATAAAATTAAAAAATCCTTACAGTCAAGACGACTGTCAATCTCTATGGCCGAGACGTAAGTAACCACGTCCTTGGTGATCTTTCTT
The DNA here is from genome assembly GCA_945859665.1 of Anorthoa munda. Taxonomy (NCBI): domain Eukaryota; kingdom Metazoa; phylum Arthropoda; class Insecta; order Lepidoptera; family Noctuidae; genus Anorthoa; species Anorthoa munda. The sequence goes on along the minus strand of OX243894.1, from coordinate 7,956,643 downwards.
GATGCCCGAGAAAACAGGACACGACTTGGGGTAGGATTTATAGAAGATGCTATGTTGGCCCTAGATCTACACCAACGAACCTGTCATTTTGGTGATGAACCACACAAGAGTTACGACCTAAATCCAGAGGGTCTAGATGAATCAAAGGATATAGCGGATGTTTTATCCAGTGTGTGCTTGCCAGTAATGGAATCGCCAATGATGAACACACCCAGGCATGTACTATCGCCTATTGGTATGACAACATTTATTCCGCAACAGCAGCAGGAACCGTCTATTCAAATGATGACGCCTAAACATTCCCCTGGAGTGGCTTTACTTGCGCCTGGAGCAAAAGAGCAAGCCTTGGAACGACCTTATGGACCATTAATACCCATAGGATTCTCGACTCCACCCAAGAGACCACGATCAGTTTTATTCGATGAATAATCGCCGATTATTGATGCCCTGTACGAAGATGCGCTTAGGAACATCAATAACGCTGACGTTGAGCTGTCACCAGACTCTGCTGGTTTGTTCCCAGGAACTGAGATCTCTTCTGTTTCTATGTGCAGAAGGAAGGAAGGACGAGGGAGAGACCAAGCGCTTGCAACGGTTCCTTGAGAAAAATGAAGCGGTATTCGTGTCCAATGGCAAGCCAACAACGGAGACTGAACACACCATTGATACGGGATCACACAGGCCTATATCTGTTTCACCATATAGACTATCGCCAGTTAAGATGCAAACCCTGAAGGTAAAAATACAAAAGATGTGTGAGCAAGGAGTTATTGTGCCTTGTTCCAAACCTTGGTCGGTGCCAGTCGTACTTGTTCCGAAAAAAGACGGCAGTACACGAGTCTGTGTTGATTACGGCCAGTTGAACGCGATCACGACTGCAGATGTATATCCACTGCCACATATCGACGATCTCCTACACAGTGCTGAGCCTACGCGTTACATGAGCACCATAGACCACCTCGCTGACTACAGGCAGATTCATGTTAAAGATGAAGATTAAGTAAAGAAAGCCTTCATCACACCTTTCGGTATGTACAAATTTTTGAGAATGCCATTTGGTCTATGAAATGCACCTGCTACTTTTCAGCGCCTTATAGACAGTTTTCAGATATCCCTGAGTCACATTAAGCTCCTCATTTATTTAGATGACCTAATAGTCATGTCTGCCAGTCTAGATGAACATTTCAGAGACAGTGGCAAATGTGTTTTCTTCTGCTCTAAGGTCAAATATCTAGGACATTATATAACACCTGATGGTCTGCAAGTGGATCCAGACAAGGTTGCTTCCATAATGGATATGGCTGCGCCAACAAACTTAAAGCATTTGATATCATGCCTGCAGGTTTGATCGTGGTCTAGGCGATTTATTCCTTGCAGCTATAACGGCCATCATTAACCGTTCCATCACCACCTCATCTCGCTCGGATCTGTGGAAATTGGCAATATAAATACCCATCCCTAAAGTTTCTGATCCTGGTAGGATTACAAACTTTTGCGTGAAAGAACTTCGCCCGATTAGTTTACTGCCATAGCTCTCCAAGGTCCTGGAGAAGGTTGTCTCTAACCAGCTTCGGTCTTACGGGAACACAGCATTTTGCCGCTTGTTCAATCGGGTTTTCACAAGGGGCACAGGCATGGGTACCCTGCTGGTCTTACTAGATTTTTCGCGCGCTTTTGACTCTATTAATACCTCGCTCCTCCTATCGAATTTATCTTACTATGGATGTAGGGTTTGCAATTCGAATATTCGAATATTCATTTTATTCGAATATCCGGTACAATTTCAAATTCGAATAATTCATTAAAATTATCTGAATATTCGAATAGTTAATAAAGTAATAAAGACCCTTATATTGTTTTGATTCTAAGTCCATCCCTGCCCTAGAGTCCCACCCTGTTGTGTCCTTGTACTCAATCGTTCACTCAGTCATCAGTCGTCCCTCGCCCACCGCCAAGGACAGTGTGCATGCGCGAACGCATAATTATTTGAGAGTTGTGTTGTGTTATTGTGTTACTGTTATTACCTGCGCGTGGCGACATTCACGTAAGTATTTCAGACAAACCTAATTAATTCCACAAACTATTATTAAGTAGTGTAGAAACAGGAATTTTGGCTCAATAGTAGGTAGGTATACCGACCTAAAACTTGAAAGTCGAGGTCATTACTACGAAAAAGCACTATTGAATTAAAATTTAAATATTTTAGAATGTATTAAGAGTAAATAGGATAAACCAAGTACTTACTGTCTTTTTTGCTATAGGTTATGTTAGTAGATTATGGTATAGTATAGACTAATCTAACCTAACTACTGAGCCGAAATTCCTGTTTCTACACTGCTACACTGAGGTTGAGATAAATAAACGTTACTAAGCAAGTGCTTTGACTTAGCCATTCTCTGTTTCTATCAAGCACCTGTAGTTTGCCCGTTGCGCGACAGTGACAACCGATGCTAAGCCAAAGCAAGTGCTTAGTAGCGTTTATTTATCTCAGCTTAAGTGTTTTACTTTGCAACGGTGTTCTGCATTTCTCTGACGTAGCGTACGTATTAAATCCCCCCTTACGCTACTTACTGATTTGGTTGGTTACGCGAGCCGGTGCATGATGTGATCAGTTACGATTTTAAAAATATTAGATTGTTGTGTGTGACATTTTAAACTACTTAAACTTACATACAGTAGGTATTATATTTATAATAATCGTATCTAATTTAAATTTGTTCTGATTTCAGTTCCTGCATTGAAAGCTGTCTATCTAAGACAAAATAAATCTTAGTGATGGCGAGTGGAAGTGTTGACAAAGTTGAATTCAAAGAGTACACCAAACGATCTAAAGACAAAAAATCTGTGTGGCAACACTTTTTACGTGCTGAAGGTGGTTCGCAAGCAAAATGCAAAATCTGCAAAGTAGTATTGTCAAACTCTATGTCAACGACTCCTTTGGACATACATCTTCAAAAAAAGCATTCCATATTTGTAAAAGGACAGATCAATAATTCTGATGAGGTTACAGTTACTGCAAGTGGAAGCAAAGAAAATTCCAATGAAGTACAGAAGAAGAAAAGGCGACTCACAGATTATTTCAAATCTGAAGATAGCTCCGAAGACATGATCTCCATGTTGGCAGCTTTAGATGGTCTGTCGTTTTTTCGTATATGTACATCCAAAACGATACGTAAGCTATTCAATAAAAGCGGATATAAGTTACCTGAGTCTCCCCACACAATAAAGAAAATTGTCATCACCAGAAGCAACCAACTTAAGGTAGAACTAACTGAGGAATTAAACCTTCTGAAATCTTCAGGGATAAAATTCACCATCACCCTCGATGAGTGGACGTCGTCTCAAAATGTACGGTATATGAATGTCAACATTCATTCACCAAAATTAAAACGTAAATCGTTCAGAAACCTGGGTTTAGCTAAACTGACAGGAAAGGGCACAGCAGATAACTGCCTCAACATTCTGAAAAGAAAAATTGCTGAATATAATCTGTCATTAGATGATGATATAATTTGCCTGGCATCTGATGGAGCGAGCGTTATGTGTGCCCTAGGTCGAAAGACCAATGCATTTCATCAATTATGCTTAGCGCATGGTATTCAACTGGCAGTAATTGATGTTCTTTACAAGAAGAATAAAGCCATTCCTGAAGTTTCAGTTATTCCTGATCCCGAGTCAGAAGACAGCGATAAGACTGACACTGATACTGACCAAGCAAGCGACAATGATGATGAACTGGACAGAGCTGGATTTGATGTGACTATTGAATATGCCAGTACTTCAACGGTCAGCCTTGCGCTTGCGCAAAGCTTCAAAGATGTTATAAACAAAGTGCGAAAAGCTGTGATTTTTTTTCGTTCATCTCCTACTCGAGCAGAAACCTTATACAAATATGCTTCGGAGGAAGGAAAGAAAGACTTGCGTCTAATACTTGATTGCAAGACACGTTGGAGCAGCCTTGCTGACATGTTGTCCCGGTTTCTAACACTGAAAGTTGTAGTCCAGAAAACGTTGATTGATTATGACAACCATATCACATTTTCAGAAGAAGAGATGAGGCGACTCGAAGAACTCTCCAATACAATGAATGTGATCAAAGCTACTGTTGAAGTTCTGTGTGAAGAAAATGCCAACCTGATAATGACAGAAACAGCGTTGAAGTTTATGATTGAGAAACTGGGTGAAATTCATAATGACGTGAGCCGTGATCTCTTAGTATCACTGAAACAAAGAATTGGAGAACGACGACTACCAGAGCTAAGCGGCACTCTCAAATACCTGGATAATTCCGCAAAATTTTACAATGAAGGGAAGTCTTCATATCCATTTGAAAATCCCCATAATATGGTGGTTAAAAACACAATCGTGAAATTGAACAGCTACTTCGAGTCATCAACAGACTCTGAAGGCCGTAGCCGCAGCAGCCCACAAGTACAAACAGAGACAGAAAGCAATGATGAGAACAGTATGTCTATGAAAGACCAACTGCGCCGTAAGCTACAAAATGACGCAGCCGAATCTTTACAGCTACGACAGTCCGGAGATGAGGTCTTGGATCTTGGCACTAAAATCCAAGTCGAGATGGGTCTCTTTGACGGCGGTGGACAACGTGGTACACATTTAACCCGAGCATATAATTTACTGCTCTCCATTCCACCCTCCAGTGTCGAAGCTGAGAGGGTGTTTTCTTCGGCGAATTACTTGTGCAACCGCTTAAGAACGAAAATGAATGCCGATACTTTGGACGCCCTAAGCTTTTTGCGCTCATATTATCAAAGTTTGAATTGATTGATTTGTGGATTGTTAATTTGTAATGTTAATTAATGTTTAATTGAGTCTAAAAGAAATACGATTTTGTTTTGATTATAAAACTATACTGAATGTTATGTAAAATGTAACCAAAGTTCCTATTCTAGTTCTACTTTCTAGTAAAGATAAGTATGATATATATTTGTACTTGTACTAATTGTTGACTGTTAAGTTTTTTTTATTTTTTATCCTAAGCGTCATCACTCATCAGTGTCATGTCATCATATCCCTAAGCAAAGACTTACCTATGTTTACTCTGTGAAACGTTAATGTGTTTTTTTTTTTAATTAAAAAACAATATAACTAATTATAATACTTACTTGATTTTATTTGAATAGAATTATGCGGCTATCAAACTAAACCCCCATATTGCTGCTCACTCATGTTTGTGTTGAATTGATATTGTATTATTTTCAATATATGTTAAAAAAATATTCGAATACCCGAATATTCGAATATTTAGCTCTAGAAGTATTCATTTTATTCGAACAGTAAAATTAAACGAATAGTGCAAACCCTACCTGTAATCTACCAAAATCAGTATTCAACAGAAAAAAATCGCTAGGCCTGGTTAAGGGATAAACAATGAAAGCACCAAACATTGCTCTAACGAAAAAATAAACTGAATTGAGGGATAAAATTAAATTTGCCGTTGGAAAACTGCTGTCCCCATACGTCGACATAAATCGCGGTCAGTTTAACAACTGCAAATAAGTTAATAACGTTTTTTTTTTAGGTACTACGGTTTTCGGATTTTTCCTTTACTTGTGATGAAATACAATGCTTCTTGGCAATCTTCATGATTCTGGGTCATCGGAAAGTACCTACCCTATTAATTTTGATTCTCTTGAGTGTCTGAATATACTTTTTCTGCGGCATAAACGGCCGTATCTTTTCTTACGTTAACATAGAAGTTTAATTTTTTCACAGCTTCATTGGACTGCAGACCAGAGTACTTATATGGTTCTAATTTCAACTCAATACCTCCACGCGTTCCCGAGATAAAGGGTCTTGACAGACAGACGGACAACAATGTGATCCCATAAGGGCTCCGTTTTATTCTTTTGGAGTACGGAAAACTGAAAACATCCTACACATAAGTCTAGCTTTGGGCCATCACCTTACTAAAATAACCAAGAAGAAACTTAAAGAAAACTGGATCATAGAACTAGAGCTTTTTTAATCTCATATAACAAAAACTGACATCCATTCCAAATAATATAAATGAAGATAATACAAATTCTTTACCATCTCCAACAATATTTTGGTACACAGATTACAATAATATTTTGCTCAGCCAAAACAACGACATTTACACAGATTTTACTCTGCTACCATTGAATTGTACTAATGAAGCTGCCAGGTTCTGACTGAAGCTTAATGCCCTGCTACAGGAATCATTACTAAGACTAGGTCCACAACTAGTCCAACTTCTCAACTTGCAACCTACTACCCACTATACTCAGAAATTTGTCCAGTATTCAAAGTCCATACTAACGCAGACTTAGGTCCGTATCTGACGTTACCTAAAACAACGGAACGAGAAATAAAAAGAATGCCTTTTGCTATTATGTCTGATAAATGCAAGACCATGTAAACCAAATCCATATAAAAGAATCAAAACTATATAAAAAAGAGAAAAGGAAAAACTCCAGAGAAGCTAAAGCTAGAAAAAAATCCTGTAACAAAGAGAAATTAAAAGAAATAACAAACACAAAAAAGAAACCAGCAGGAAGCAATACAAATATGTTCAAAGACGACGAAAATGGTAAGTCACATAGTTTTTGATATGATAAGTCAATTTTACAAGTTATATGTGTACCACCCTTAGATAAAGTACCTATAGATTTCGCCATAAAATGAGCTTGATTGATAGAGCGAGATCGCTAGTTGGCAGCTCCATGTAATTAATAAGGACAAAAGATTATTTTTTGTCTTTGTCACCATGGCCGGTTTCTCACCCAGATCCATCCAGCCATTTTTTTTTTTTTTTTTTTTTTTTTAAAAAAACGTTGCCCCACACTAGGAATTTCTTCCTGTATCGTGGGTGCGTTTACAAACATATAAACTCACATACACAAACACCCAGAGCCGGAACAACTATATGTAGGTCATACAAATATTTGTTCCGTGCGGGAATCAAACCCGCGACATGCAGCGCAGCAGTCAATCGCTCAACCACTGCGCCAACCGTGCGCCCGATTTGAGCGTGAAGAAGTAATAAACATACAAAGACACACACTCACACACTTTTGCCTTTATAATATTAGTGTGATATAATGTTTGTTGCAAAATTGTAATATAAGAATGTAAGATTGAGAGACCCACTTTTCAACTATTGATATATTTTTATGGTATGTCCCGCATTTTTGTACTACAAGAGTAAAAAAAAAGAAATGTTTAAATTTGCTTAAATGTCCAACAACTACTCAGTTATCCTACTATGACAAGTTTACATTCCATGCTGATATTGAATGGATTCTATCATTCTACAGGACTTCAAATTACCAAGATCTTATTTTATTTATTTATTATATTCTTTATTGTACACCACAAAAATTTATATACAGGACAAACAATCATAAATGCAAGTGTACAATGGGCGCTCTTATAGCACAGGGCAATCTCTTACAGACAACCTTTCTCTATTCTCTTCTTTTATTTCATTATATATCAGCCATCTCTAGGTCCAGGAGACAATGGAGAGAACTTTTATTGAGACCAATTCTCAGAAGTAGTGATAATGTTAATACACTACCTCTCAAGACCAAAAACAACCATAATGCATCAAATAATTTAACAGTATAAAAAAGTATAAAAAAGGGAACAGATTGAACAACAAAATCTACCCTCTCTAATAAAAATGGTCCATAACTCCAAATACTCAATTCAGAAATCGGCAATTAAACAAGGATTTTAAGGCTTGCAGAACTTCACTTAATAAGCACACATCACAGTAACACAAACTGATGCCGAAGCTACAACAGTGCGTTTTGGTAAAAGTACGAACGATATACTTTCAGCCCTAGAAGACGTAGAAACTATTCTATCATGGATCACCATCACGAATGCACTTCTTGTAAAAGCAACAAGCAAAAGAAAACAAAACAGATTCACAACATAACCTTAAAATTAAAACCCGACTAATCACAGTCACAGACAGACAGTACGAATCTTTTTTATTTTTTTTTTATCTTCATCAGAGGAGTTTGGTTTCGCACATCTTGTGCATTTGCCATAGTCAAGTTATTTCTGGTTTGTCTCTCATTTTCTGTTGTTCTCTTATATAGTACTTCTAGTTTTATTAATTTCTACCACAGACTACTTAGAGATACTACAATTTCTACTACGAATCTTTCTTCATGACATTTGATTGATGGGAGTGTGTGTGGTGTGACCAGAGTTTTTTTAAGGTTAGTCGCATACCTTTATTTTCCGGAATCGGAATTCCGTACGGGAAATTCTGGTTCCCATAAGACTAGCACAGACTTTAGGTTTTAATACATAATTTGAGCGTTTTAAATGGTTGAATTTCGTTTCGGTATGAATACGCTCTGCATCGATCACTTGTGTGACTGAATTCTGAATCGGAAAAACCAACCAGGAAAACCTGGTGTGGTCAACTTTGAAAAATACTAAACAAAAGAACACGACAACTTTAGCGGACCATATCTACGTAATTAACAACAAAGTCAGGCTAGTTATAACTCAAGAATTACATATTATCAATAACGATGGTAGACCGGTTAAACCAAAAAAAAAAAACATGATGTAAGCAAGTTAAAATGATTTGACAGCAGCCATTGCGCCGCCAGCGACATCTGCGCTCAGCTTTGTGGTCACATCCCTATTGGTCTTCAACGCCAACCCCCATTGGACCCAACCAACCAACAACCGTACAGACGTCCAGATTTAGTTCTTTATTGCAAACAAGCGGACCGAGGCGGACTCAATTAATAATAATAATGACCGGCGGACCACTCTACACACGGTCGGATATGGTACGGCAGCGTACCATATCCGTGGTCCACCCGTGCCAAATCCGAGCGTGTGTTACGACTATTACAACTAACGTTTCGGCCACTGGTTTGGAACGCACGCCTTTCTACCAAGGGCGTTAAAGGACATACTAAAAAACAATGGCCACGCTCCTAACATGCTTGGACTAGTAAAATTTTACAAAACGTCCCTTGATGAAACATACGTTGTTGCATTTGCCTATATAAATGTAATTAAGGCCTTGAATATATTTTCAAGTTAGGGGAGAGAAGTATAGTTCTCGTCAAACTTCTTGGCCGCCCTGGAGTTGGCTACAATCTTAGATAAAGTACTTATAGATTAAGCCCTGGCGTGGCCGCACATGAGACAGCAATAGTTAGTTCTGGTGTTACAACAAGAACAAGAACACTACAACCCACCATCGCAATGACACTTATTATCTATAAAAAACCCAATTCCAAGTCTCAATTAACACATAATACCACGAAATCACAGAAAATCAAACTCAACCGAGTTTATCTGTCAAACCTGCCATAACATTAGAGTTTGACAAACAACATAAACCATGGTGACAAAGACAAAAAATAATCATTTGTCCTTATTAATTACATGGAGCTGCCAACTAGCGATCTCGCTCTATCAATCAAGCTCATTTTAAGGCTTAATCTATAGGTACTTTATCTAAGGCTACAATGTAAGCCTACATGTCGAAAAAATATCGATATTTCTGATATGATATATCGATATTTTTAGCCGATATATTTTCATTCGATACATCGATATAAAATATTCAATATCGAAAAACGTATCAAAAAGTATATATTTTTTCAAATTTAATTTCTTAGCAGAATATTTAACAGAATTCAAGCCGTAAAAGATAGGAACGAACGGTAAATTACTATATTGTCTATGATTTGAATGTTTCTTTTTTTGTGTTGCGGCCGCCGCAGGCCGCGGTGGCCATCATCCGTCACTCTTCACTTACTTTCAAATGTGAGTTCTTTTGCGTTGTGTCATCTTATAATATTTTTTGAAGATTGCTATTTAGGTTTTGAAATTTTTAAATTTTGCCTATTATAAAGGATTAACAATTAAAATACCTTCGTTTTTATTAAGACTCTCATTAAAATAATGTACATTTTGTATAAAAATAGTACTACCTATTATTGAGCCAGATTGAACAATATACATTATTATTTTAAAACCGAAAATCTATAAAAATTTGACCGATATATCGATAATTTTCCCTCGATATATCGAGGTCGATATTGATATTTTAATAAATATCGATGCATCGATATATCGATATATTTTTGCATTTCTGACATCTTTACTACAATGTCTGTGTAGTAGTAAATCGGTGCTGCATCGGAGCCAACTTCAGGGCGGCCCAGAAATTAGAAATTAAGAAATATGCTTTTGAGGTTAGGTGGTATATTATTAATCTGTGGTTTTTTGTATTGAAAGATTTTCACCAGTTTTTTTAGATATATGACAAATCATGTCGAAAGCAGATAAAAAGGTAGAACGACGTGACGTGACGTGTCGCGACGACACCCGATGCGAATCGTGCACGTATTCAACATGCCACGTGATGATACAACACACTTCGCTAGTATATATAGCTTCGTTTCTAGTATTATTTTTAATAATATGATCACGGTATTGGCCTGAACTCATATTAAATAATACTGAGTACCGTTTCACTAATTTTACTAATTAATCCGACATTTTAAATAAAAAATAACAAAAAACTATCTTTATACCAGGATTGTTCTCGACTGACTGACGCGTAGCGTCGGGTGTTAACTAAAAACACACGATGTCTATGTGTGAAGTTCGCCCGGTAACACGCTGATCCAGATCGACTGGATGTTACCGCGTGGTATTGCGTTTGATCATATGGCGTGTTGTCTATTTGTTTCTGACCATATTAAATATAAGGGATACGCACGGTTGGCGCAGTGGTTGAGCGATTAACTGCTGCGCTGCTTGTTGCGGGTTTGATTCCCGCGCGGAACAAATATTTGTATGCCCTACAGATAGTTGTTCCGGCTCTGGGTATTTGTGTATGTGAGTTTATATGTTTGTAAACGCACCGATGATACATAAGACAGTCCTAGTGTGGGGAAAGGTTAAAAAAAAAAGTTGTACTGCAATGCGTCGGATGGCGTCGCGTTTTGGTAGTATGTTCCTATGACCTTAAGTCTGTGCGTGTCCAAGATCGCACAAAATCACACAAAACCTCACAGACCACAGAGTCGTCTCCGAAACTACAACGCGGCCGGGCAGAAAACTGGCAATGTCAATCTTTCTTTTGTTTATCTTACTTGTCAAGGAGGACGAGGACACTCAATCGATCAATGCAGTATTGATTTTTCAATCAGTAAAATCATTACTTTTAAACAGTTGACATTGCCTGGGATTTCATTTCGATTAAAAAATAACATCAATTTAGACCTAAGGTAAAAGACCATCTAAACTAATTCTTTGTGTTAATAATAGTTTAGTTTACTGAAAATTAGTTTTTTATCAGGTTTTTGTCAGGTAGATTAATAAAAAATATTGGACACGTATATTTTCTTTTGACACGTAAACATAAAGTGACGACGATAATCGATTTAATGCGTAGATATATATATAATATAATATAGTTATATAGATAGTACACTTTATACTGCCTTAGTGGCGTCACAAGCTCCCTCTCCTGAACTTTGATGCGCTTTAACTTTGTCAATTTTAATCGATTTGGTAAAGAAAAAATACGTCATGTCCAATATTATTTTATAATCTCTGACGGACTAAATAGTATTATTAATATAATTATTTACCCAGGAAACATCCTTATTACAGATGCGTTCAAAATCAATATTTTATATTGCCTTCTGATAAGGAAAGCTATATTTATAAAGTTTTATAATTACTATACTTCTCCAGCTTTTAAAAATAAACTGATGATATCTTATAATTACATTGTTAATGTAATTGTTAGATATCATCAGTTTTGTGGTTTTTTCTTAGTCAAAATGACCATGATCCTTTGGCTTACAACCACTGTCTTCACTGTGTCAATTCTTGAAACCACGATTGAAACCGCCGTTTTAAACCGTATAGCACAAGCTTTACTGAATAATTTAGAGGAATAATTGCCACTTGTCTCACCCCTCGGCGCAGTAAGATTTTCAGTTTGGGTCTTGAACAGTCGTGATCTGATGTCAGGATGTCACTGAAATCATACATCGCACAATCAATGTTGTCCGTGCGATTTGAACTCGACAATAACCATCTTCATCGGACAGTAGATCACCAGACACAATACCCGTCTGTTCGGAGTAACCTTACTTTTCGATGAAAGGTGCAGGACTTTACACCCTCCCCCCCGGTGCGTTCCCGCATTGTCGAGGCGGGGGGGCTCAGTAACCGTGGCTTGGTCACCCACGATGAAGCGAAGAGGACCCGAGGAGGGGCCGCTCGTCAGGGCTTTTGCCGATTAAGCCGACGACGTAGCGGCCAACTAGTAGGTTGCGGTGCCGCTTGGTAACAGGCGACATCGCAACTGAGGCGGGCCGCGATGTCTTGTGGAGATTCCCAGGTCCCATACGATGTCGCGGCTGATGGTTGGAGGCCGCGGCGGGAGAGGAGTGCCGGTATTGCGGTGCGCCGCTCTCCCTACCTTCCGCGGCCCGGACGGGGTCGCCACCGTCTGATGGCGGACGCGGTGGGGCCGCAGGGGAGGAGGAGTGTCGGTATTACATTAGCCGCTCTCCCTTTCCCCTGCGGCCGAAAAATGGTAGGTGGCGGGGCCATTGACCATGACCAGTCACAGGGGGACCAAGGGTGCAATACACGGAGTCGTCTGGCGCCCATGTGCTGATTGGTCCCTGGGGTGGTCACGGCGTACAGTGTGTTCTGGTGCGCCGGTGACCTCCCCCGAGGAGGGTCCGGTGACGGACAGCCGCGGCGGGTTCGCGGTGAGTGCTAACGCGTGCCCGTGTTCCCGCCATAAGCGGCACAGGAGGGACACCGTGGAGTTTTAGTGGGTTAGAGTCCCACATAACTGCACGATCTCCCCGTGGTAGTGCAGTATGCATGAGCATTACACCAAGCAAAAAAAAAAGGACTTTACACCCTGTTCCGCATAACTTTGTATTAAGTATAAAACCTAATAAAATGAGGTCATAATCTACTACTTAGTACGTCTATGAGTTTGTCTGTATCTGTAGTAGGTATAGATTTTTTACATACATTTAAAAAGAATCATACAGTCGAACATTATTGTTAGAAAAGGTTTTAGCAAACTCCAAACTCTATAGACCAGGGTAGAAGCCTTTAAAAATAATAAAAAGTGAAAAAAAATAATAGTAGGATGAAACCCATTAGAAAAGGAGGGGAATATTATAGAAATGAAAGGAAAAATAATTTACGGGCGATCTGAGGTCGGGAAGGGGATGGGGGTGAGTTTTTAAGGGTAAAAAACGGTTTTTCTCGATTTCCGGCAAAACTAAAAGTCCTATCGAAAAAAGTCAAATGGCAAAGTTATAGGTAATAAAAAGATCTAAAACTTTTGTATTTACACTTTTTTCACATAACCTCAAAATTTATGTGAAAAATTCAAAAAACCAAGTTTTTGGTTTTTTATTTTTATCTTTTACAAAAATTTTTCTTTTTTTACGAAATTTGGTGAAAACTTACCTTTTTATGTCCCAAATACGCTGTAATTTATTTGATTAAAAATATTTATTTTTTCACCTTATTTTAAATTAATATCGAAAAAACACCCTAATTTTCAATCGAAAATTCACCCGTCAAAATATCAGCTTTTTTTAAAAAGTTGGTATGTTTTCTGTTCGTTGAAATTTCTACTTTCCGAAGGTGAAAAAAAAAATATATGTTACCATAGTAAATCTTCTCAGAAAATGCAAAAAACTCGAATTCGATTTTTTTTAAATTATTATAAATAATTTTGAGCTATTTATTAAAATTAACACTTTAATTACTCGAAAAACATTAGATTACATGTTACATTAATAAAAAAAAATTGCAAATAAAAATATGCTACTATAATTAACAAACAAATAAGTTAATAAAATTAATATTTAATAAGACATCTACAATATTTGGAGAAAGTTGTCGAATCTTCTTTAAATTATATGCGTAGATGCCTATTTATAACTATTTTAAGATAAATTATATACCTGAGTGACCTACGAAAAATTGTAGCCCATCAAAAGGTATTTCATGGAGAAGTGGGGAAGGGGCTAGGCGGGTCTGGGTCTTACTACATACATACCTACTATTTCGTAGCAGCTATTACAACCGTTAGCCTAACCAGTATTCGAAATACAGTACAGTATACAACATCGTTTATAAAAATACACGTGCACGCTGAGTTTCTTGAAGATAATTGTGACAATTTACTTAAAAAAATAAAAACTTTTCGAATCTGCATAGGAAGGTAAATACTATCTCTATGTTTATGTGTATCAATCAACTCAAACATAAAAATCGTAATATTTTCTTTAAAAAATAGTATGCTTAACGTAACATAACCTAAAGATTGAAATTAAATGATATTTTAATACAAGATAAAAAAATAATAATCTCCTTAATTTTGCACAAACAAATTTAGTTAAACACATGAAAAAAAAAATTTCAAAATACATAAAAAATATATTAAAAATTTAAAAAAAATATATATCGTAAATATATGAAATATATATGATTTCATATATTTTGAATATATCTGATATATATTTGAAATGTATAAAATATATATGAAAATCGGCCATAGTAGTAGTATATTTTTATTTGCAATTTTTTTTTATCAATGTTATATGTAATCGAACGTTTTTCGAGTAATTAAAGTGTTAATTTTATTAAATAGCTCAAAATTATTTATAATAATTAAAAAAAAAATCGGATTCGAGTTTTTTCGGTTTTTTGCATTTTCTGAGAAGATTTACTATGGTAACATATTTTTTTTTTCACCATCGGAAAGTAGAGATTTCAACGAACAGAAAACATACCAACTTTTTAAAAAAAGCTGATATTTTGACGGGTGAATTTTCGATTGAAAATTAGGGTGTTTTTTCGATATTAATTCAAAATAAGGTGAAAAAATAAATATTTTTAATCAAATAAATTACAGCGTATTTGGGACATAAAAAGGTAAGTTTTCACCAAATTTCGTAAAAAAAGAAAAATTTTTGTAAAAGATAAAAATAAAAAACCAAAAACTTAGTTTTTTGAATTTTTCACATAAATTTTGAGGTTATGTGAAAAAAGTGTAAATACAAAAGTTTTAGATCTTTTTATTACTTACAACTTTGCCATTTGATTTTTTTCGATAGGACTTTTAGTTTTGCCGGAAATCGAGAAAAACCGTTTTTTACCCTTAAAAACTCACCCCCATCCCCTTCCCGACCTCAGATCGCCCGTAAATTATTTTTCCTTTCATTTTTATAATATTCCCCTCCTTTTCTAATGGGTTTCATCCTACTATTATTTTTTTTGGTTTTAAAAATTATCGACCCTGGTCTACTATAGTACTGGCTTTATATGTTTTCTATTTTATTTGATATGTCTCTTACTTTCTGTCAATATACTATTATGAATACCTCAACATGGTAGCAGAGCATGGTTTATTATTTACAAAAAATATATTGAAACATATTTCGTCATTATTGTAATAAGCAAATAATAATATTTTAACAGATGTGATTGTATAAAATAATTATTTAATAAATATTACAACGATTCTCAAACCAATTTCGAACAAGATCTGTCAAAATGTCAACTCCTTCGACGAGCTGTAAAATTGATATTGGTCGTTTGGAAGGTAAAGAAAATTGGTCAACATGGCGCTGCAAAATACTGTTATTGCTTCGAGGTACGCCTGGAGGATTAGATGCTATCAACGGCAATCTAAAACCATCTACGCAACCCGGTGCATCAGCTGCATCGGCAGACCAGGCTAGTTATCAAAAAGCTCTACAAGACTATAATGAAAAAGATAGTGCCGCGACGCTCATGTTAATGGCAAATATGTCAGATGTCACTTTGCAAACGGTAATGATACTGACAAGTGCTAAACATATTTGGGATGAATTACATACTCTTTTCGATAAAAGCTATAACCTTTGCTACAGCTTCTTTAGCTATCGCAAAGATCCCTTACATGACATGTCCATGAATATATCCAAATTGAAAAACATATGGCATGAATTAAAGGTTGAGCTACGTAAGGACGAAACCAAATTTGATCTTCCTGAGATTCTACTCATATGCAAGATTTTAGAAACGTTACCAGACGATAGTTACTTCCCGTTCAAGTCAAGTTGGATGCTCATGTCAAAAAAGGACCGTGACATTGAAAATTTGACAGCGCAAATTTGCAGTTACGAAAGATCTCTGACTAATAAAGAAGAAAATTCTGAGGCTCAAGCGCTAGTTATGCAGAAGTCTTTTCGCGAAACGAAGAAGAAATGCGGGTATTGCAAACTTATTGGGCATAACGTCAAACAATGTCGAAAATGGATTGCTAATGGAAAACCTTCCAAAGAACAACCATCTTCTAAACAAGCTAACAATAACATCTTAAACCTGACTCTTATGCAAGTTGAGACCATTGAAGCAGTGACCAACTTTGAAGATCTTGACAATTGGTATGTCGATAATGGCGCAACAAGCCATATCACCTGTCAACCTGACATATTCTTCATTTTTCAACACTTCACTAAGAATCAAACGGTTACCATTGCAAATGGATCTACAACTGAAGCCATTGGAAAAGAAACAGTCGAATTGATTGCTGATGTTTATGGTCGACAAGAGCATAGCACATTATGCGATGTTTGGTACGTTCCCGCAATAAGACGCAACCTGTTCTCTGTACTCGCTGCTCAAGACAAGCTACAATATAGTGTATTCACATCTAAGAGAGAATCCTGTCAGCTGATAAACAATGGAAAAGTGAACTTGATTGGCACACGTGTCAAGAATGGAGGTCTCTATAAGCTGGAAGTTCAGACTATTAAAAATCCAACCCCAGAAGTGAGCACTTTGTCAACAGAAAACACTTTGCAACTTTATCATAAAAGATTCGCTCATCAGAACAACAACCAAGTTACTTTAATACCAAGTTCCTTTTCAATCAATTGTTTAACGTGTCTTACGTTAAACAATTGATTGAAAAGGAACTTGGTATCAAAGTAACTTGGTATCAAAGTAATAATAATACGTCTATGAGTTTGTCTGTATTTGTAGTAGGTATAGATTTTTTTGGAAATCGTGAACATACATTTAAAAAGAATCATACAGTCGAACATTATAACCTCATCTTTTTTGGAAAGACGTTTAAAAATGTGGCGCAATCTCGGTAAACTGAAACTGGAAATATTATTTTAATGTTGACTACCCCAGAAGGCTAACTCTATAAAGCTACCAAGGACAAATATTTCAAAAGCATAATAATGAGTTACTTCATCCAATTCCACATTCCCATGCAAAACCAAGTTTTTAAAGGCCTCAGAAGCCAGGACATAAATTCCCAAAAAAACTAGAAACGCGAATGCTTGTGTCAGTGTCAGTCATAGAGTATCACAAGATACGTAGTATATCTAAGTAGTCTGTGATCACAAGTATCACTGTTGGACATGGAGTTCGGTTACCCGGAGCCATGACTATATTTACAGCAGAATCTTTGGCCATTTTGTCAGCTCTGCAGTATATACATGAAACGAATCTTGGGCACACAACTTGGCTTATAGTGACTGACCGCATGAGTGTTCTCATGGCCTTACAAAACCCGAAACTGGATGCCAATACCGGTTACATTATATATCAGATTCGGACATTATACGCTGATCTTTGTTCTAGAGGATATACGATAAGTTTAATATATAGGATATACGAAAACGCAGATTATCTTGCAAGAGCTTAGATAAAGTACCTATAGATTAAGCACTGGCGTGGCCGCACATGAGACAGCAATAGTTAGTTCTGGTGTTACAACAAGAACAAGAACACTACAACCCACCATCGCACTGACACTTATTATCTATAAATAACCCAAACTCCTTGTCTCAATTAACACATAATACCACGAAATCATAGAAAATCAACCAAAACCGAGTTTGTTTGTCAAACCTGCCATTGTATTAGAGTTTGACAAACAACAGAAACCGGCCACGGTGACAAAGACAAAAAATAATCTTGTGTCCTTATTATTTACATGGAGCGCCAATTAGCCATCTCGCTCTATCAATCATGGTCATTATAAGGCTTAATCTATAGGTACTTTATCTAAGTGCAAGAGTTATTGTTGACATTGACATCCTAGAGACGAGAAATGTTGCCATACCAAGTTCTGACCTGGTCATCAAATTACATAAAAAAACACCAGTATTTGGCAAGAGAACTGGCAAGAAACACAAAGAACTAAAGGAAAATGGTATGCGAAAATAAATCAAAACATTGGTTCTGCGCCCTGGTTCACCAGATCTGTTCTTCCTAAGAGCAGAACATTTTATACTACCTTAAATCGTCTTAGATTTGCATATGGAAGATTCAATGCACATTAAGCCAGAAAATTAAAACAAAAAAAACAAAAAAACAGGAAATTATAACATCGCCTGTTTGTATCAATTGTGACTTAGGAAGTGATCAGACCCTAGATCATATAATTTTTGAATGCCCTGCATATGATTTACAAAGAATTCTTCTAATTTATAAATTATTGGAAATATATAAAACGCCAGCAAGCATCCCGCGCGATACTCTCGGTTTGCTGGAAAATTACAGTACATACATAGCACTGTATAAATTTATTGACAGCACTGGATGGACAATTTGACCGTTCGGGGCGATTTAATAGAAGGATATGACCCGGATATGACCTTACTTTACAACATAATTATCACGAATACACGGATATGACCTTACTTTACAACATGATTATAACGAATACACGGATATGACATCATATTATTATGATTTTGACTATATAATGAATACGGAAGACGTGGCTCTGGCCTAAAATAAATTTAAAACTAGTATGAAACTGAAGACGAGGCTTTTTTTTTTGGCCTTACTTTTAGTCAAGAAGGATAGAGCCTGGCCAACGAAAGCGTGATCTGGGGTATTTTCAAAGTTGGGGTATGGCAACATTATTAATCTGTGTATTGTCTGTGATTGCGATTGTTAGTATGACTTGGTAATCTTGATCCATGTTGGCTGATTGTTATATATTTACGATATCATGATACCTTTTCTTATGTCTATGTTTCAATGTTCCTCATTTGGCCGAATAACTGCAGAAGACTGGAAAAATTGACGGACCATGTAATAAATGTGGCAAATAAATATAAACAAAGAGATCACATAACAGAAGAAGTATTGGCAAAATTTATATAAGTGTAGATGATGATTCAGATACAGACGAATACTGCGAGGTTGAATTTTTGGACTATGATTTTGAGTATGATGATTAAGTAATTAATAAATTAAATGTTAAGTGGGTTAATATTATGTAATTACTAATAAATAAATCTACACATTCTTTTTTAACTCACATCCATGACAGTCACGGCTCCGTCATACTTCACCAAACGGAGCCAATAAATGAAAAAATAAATTATAATAAATACAAATAATACAAGTATCAAAACTTTTAACTAGAGGTATAGTTGGTGATACCACATTAGGATTTTTTGAATTTGCCGCGTTCTTCAGATCACACTTTGGTTGGGCAGACTCTATTATGTACTGAAGACGAGGCGGTATGGTCCAAGACTTTAGCCGGTCCGAAAAGGTCGAAGGAAAAAAAAAAGTATCACAAACTTAGATAAAGTACCTAGATAGATTAAGCCCTGGCGTGGCCGCACATGAGACAACAATAGTTAGTTCTGGTGTTACAACAAGAACAAGAACACTACAACCCACCATCGCACTGACACTTATTATCTATAAGTAACCCAAATTCCTTGTCTCAATTAACACTTATTACCACGAAAACACAGAAAATCAATCAAAACCGAGTTTGTCTGTTAAACCTGCCAATATATTAGAGTTTGACAAACAACAGAAACCGGTCATGGTGACAAGGACAAAAAATAATCTTTTGTCCTTATTATTTACATCTATAGGTACTTTATCTAAGATCACAAGTATCAGGTCAGGTTTTTGGCGGGATTTTTTCGGGTGAAGTTCAGCGGCTGTTAATTTTATTTGCAGATTGATTCCTAGTGGTTATTGTGATATAAAATTGGTGTAGTTTTGTGTCTCAACTGTCTACACAAATGGACACTATGTGGAAATCATTGACAGAAGTGATCTCGGGATAGTGGAGCGGAGAATTTTATTGTAGTATTGACTACCTCCGCAAAGCTTATTGGGAAGCCTGACTCGATACAATTTGCTGCCAAATACTCAAAAAAACATTAGAATATGTTACATCCGCATTCTAATGAATACTAAAGTATAAAAATACTAACTGATGACTAGGCAGCATGGTCTCAGACCTTAGCCTGTTCCACCAGCAACAAATAAATAAAAATAAAAAAAGTATCAGGGCGTCTACTCCCTATCTTCGTCGACGAAGTTACGGGCCGTCCGAAAGTATTCCGAAACTTCGGAGGGAACCCTACCCCCTATCGATTTCGGATAATTGAGCTTCGAACGGGATCATAGACAATATTCGTGAACGAACGACGGATGACGTTAGAGTTGCACTATTTTATCGGTCGATTACCGGTTTCCCTAGTTTGTGGTTTCAAGCTTACTAAACAAAAAATTAAATATTTTTTACGTTAGGAAATGACCATATTTTTAACAATTTTCATTTTTTATGTCTATAAATATAGAAATTAATTACTTTTGCCATTTTTGTCCGGAAAGCGGAATTATCCTGTTAAAACCTTTGCTTTTTTTTTCTTTATGACGGCAACTGTCAAATGAAATGTCAAGAAATAAATAATAAATACCTTGAAAGAATTTAGTTTTCAATAATAATTAATTAAAATGGCCCAACCGCTGCAGAAATTTACGCGCAAATTGAGGCCCTCTTCGACTTCATAAGTTCGCTCATAACGGCTGTGGGAAAACCTGTGCAACTAACTTAATTCAATGGAAAGTTGCACTAATTCTGTGGAGCAGTGGCAAAAGGTGAGTTTAATACATTAATATATAATAATTTAATATGATTTTAAGGTCTTGTCCTCAGTAAAGTGCATACAATCATAGTCAGTCATCCTGCAAATACTTATAGCCCAGTCAGTAGGGGTTACAATCACGATTACATATGTGAAAATCATCACTAATCCAGCTTTGGCAAAGGCATTTTTGTTTATTTACTGATTGGATTATTATCTGTGGGTGTACTTATGAGTGTAGTGTTTTTATATATTATACCTTTCATGCAATTAAAATTAACAAAATATCCAAATTTTAGGTGCGGGCTGTTAAAAATATTTGGCCTAGAAAGCTGCTGGAGCTGCCAGACGGTCAGCATGTGCTACAGGTCCATTGATAGCACCAACCCGCTCCCAAATGGAGTTACCTAGTCAAGAGTCCAACCAGCTTTTCCAATGGTATACTTAACAAAATTTATATTTATCGTAGTAGACTATTTTTTTTTACTAAATATTAATAAATTTCAGGCACACAATTATATATTTTTTGTTGTATCTGTCAATGATATTAAGTTTTTGTTGTACAGGGTCCACCAGTAAGAGAGCCAGCCGCCATCACACCCACCCATGCTGCTTCACCTGCCGAAGGTGGAAGTGTGAAGGCTTATAATCAAAACTAGGAGAAATGAGATGCTCGATGAAGTCAAGCTGAATATTCTTGAAAAACTAAGTCCATAGCAATAATCTAAGACTGATAAATAAATGGAAATATATGTTTTGATTGTTATAGTGTGTTAAGTGTTAATTTTATTCAGATTATTAGGTATTTGAGTCTCAGTAAACAAGAGATATTAAGGTCCTAGCAATAATTTAAGACTGATAAGTAAAAGGAAAACCATATTGAAGTGTCAATATAAATTATTAGAATATCAGAGCAGCATTATTTCTTTTTTGGGTGTCGCTGCACATGCTGAGATAGGAGCCTTTTTTGGTCTTGCACGGGGTTGTATTTTTATTATTGTTTATTTTTTTGCTTATTTCTTGTGTCTCCTCTGCGGGTCACAAATAAATAATTTTTCTTTTCTTTCAACATTTTGGCGATTTTCGTACTTTAAATAGGGTAAAGTCACATACCCATAAAGGTTGTTTTCCTATCAACACTTAATTTCGGTAAATAATCAAGTGCCAAAATCAAAACAACTTTGATTACGAAATGAAACGTTTTTTTTGCCTTTTGTAGTTGTATTTTTGTAGTTATTGTATAAGTCATAGTGTGTTGTAATTGTTAAATTTATTCAGATTTGAATGGAAAAATAAAAAAATTGTAATGAAAACAATGCTTTTATTGTGAAAAGTCAATAATACATAAACTCACGCCATTTTCCCAAGGGGGTAGGCAGAAACTAAAGTACGCCACCTGCTACGATCCTTACATACTTCTTTTGCTTCACTCACATTCATACATCTAGTCATACACATACCCAATGCATTTATATTTGTAAAGTTTTCTTGTGAGACTGCGTAAATATCTATTTATTTCCAGCAATTGCTCTTGCTTGCTGAAGCAAGGGCAAAGAGCTTGATGGGCAGATAATATATTTGTAGACACTTCTCCCAGGCTACTGCGCTCAAATTGTAGATCTTCTTGCTGAGGGAAGGTGCTTCTGAGTCCGCCTGATTAAACATATTATGTAAAACACAGCAGGCAATGACAATTTTACCTGAAAAAATAATTAAAATATGCTCTTAAATAGATGAAAAAAATACTGTTCACCCGTTCAATTCATTATTAGATAAACATAGCTAGACCTAGTATAAATTGTGACAAATACCAACTATGACTGGTGCATAAAGCAGCTCTCTTGCTGCTAAGAGGCATCTTAATCGGGCTTTTAAAATTGCAAATATACGCTGTTTATTAGACCGGGCATGTTATTGTCTATTGGGGTGTTTGAAGTAGTTCAAAACGTTATGTAAATTTAGTTAAGATTCTGGCCGATAGATGGCGCTGTACCGGATTCCTTTAAAGTTAAATCGCGGTGTTAAGATTCTCCGCCGTTTAATGACCTTAGTTACCTTATATTTTGTTTAATAACAAACTTTTCGCTGACGTACTTCCGAGTATTATTTCAACCTTTTTACATCCCCGAACATGGGGTGATCCGATCCGTGTTAAAATTTATTTAAGTGTACTCTTTAAGTAGTTATAGGTATAAACACTCTTCAAAGCATAGGTAGTCATTATTGAAATGGCTTTTAGATTTTAGAAAAAAAGTTATGTTTATAACTTTTTAGTTAACATTTTTTTCGAATTAGGTACATTTAAATATATAAGTGTTATATATTTTTGAAATCACCTCTTGAAACCCTTTATTTTGATACCCCACGCGATGGATTTGGAAGTAAAAATAAAATTGGCAAAAAAAAAAAAAAGCCGCCATTTTCCTATTTTCTAATTTTAATTTAGCCTATGACACTCGCAAGGTTAAGACGAATCGATTGACGTATGAATCATCAAAATCGGCCAACGCGTTAGGTCTCTGGAACGCCACATAGGAACAAACATACATACATACATACATAGACTGATAAACACATTACCCTCCTTCGGCAGTCGGGTAAAAAATGGTACAAGCTTTTAAACTTACTGTCTTTTTATAAGGTTCCTCCCAGCCAAATTCTGGGGAAACCTTATATACTTTTTTATTAATGAGGCCCACTGCACCTTGGTAACCCCCCAGGCATAAAAATTAAGAGCTGTGGGGATCTGAAATAAAACAATAACAACAGTAAATGGGTGTGATGCTTTGGTACAGCTCAATGTTGCAGAGTCTTTAATATATCCTTACCTTCATTGTTGGATCAACACCACTTCGTCGTACCTATGTGTCGAGGCAAAAGAGGTATTAGGTCCTCATACAAGTCCTCGAATAATTCCCAAGTGAGCCTATAGTTCCATATGAACAACAATAATACTCTCCAACAGGATGTTTTGGCGTAAATATCGTCGACGTTGCCTCTGCTCTTCCAGTAGAGCTTCTTCGAGCATTAAAAAAGCAGCCACCACTTGGAATTGTAGCTTCCGTCGACCGCACGATAACTATTTTGATGTCGTCATATCTGACATAACGATCCGATAAAACAAGTGTCAAATTAAATTTTTCGGACGGATAAAAACGCTTAGGGAGTAGGTTCAACTATCAAATTGTGTTGTCATTCATTCTTCGTTCGGGCCCCGTACGAATCATCCGTCCGTAGGTGATAGGGAGTAGGAAATGCCCGTAACTAAGCTCGAAACTACGAACTTCGAGCTTCGGGAGTAGACCCCCGGCGTCTACTCCCTATCTTCGTCGACGAAGTTACGGGCCGTCCGAAAGTATTCCGAAACTTCGGAGGGAACCCTACCCCCTATCGATTTCGGATAATTGAGCTTCGAACGGGATCATAGACAATATTCGTGAACGAACGACGGATGACGTTAGAGTTGCACTATTTTATCGGTCGATTACCGGTTTCCCTAGTTTGTGGTTTCAAGCTTACTAAACAAAAAATTAAATATTTTTTACGTTAGGAAATGACCATATTTTTAACAATTTTCATTTTTTATGTCTATAAATATAGAAATTAATTACTTTTGCCATTTTTGTCCGGAAAGCGGAATTATCCTGTTAAAACCTTTGCTTTTTTTTTCTTTATGACGGCAACTGTCAAATGAAATGTCAAGAAATAAATAATAAATACCTTGAAAGAATTTAGTTTTCAATAATAATTAATTAAAATGGCCCAACCGCTGCAGAAATTTACGCGCAAATTGAGGCCCTCTTCGACTTCATAAGTTCGCTCATAACGGCTGTGGGAAAACCTGTGCAACTAACTTAATTCAATGGAAAGTTGCACTAATTCTGTGGAGCAGTGGCAAAAGGTGAGTTTAATACATTAATATATAATAATTTAATATGATTTTAAGGTCTTGTCCTCAGTAAAGTGCATACAATCATAGTCAGTCATCCTGCAAATACTTATAGCCCAGTCAGTAGGGGTTACAATCACGATTACATATGTGAAAATCATCACTAATCCAGCTTTGGCAAAGGCATTTTTGTTTATTTACTGATTGGATTATTATCTGTGGGTGTACTTATGAGTGTAGTGTTTTTATATATTATACCTTTCATGCAATTAAAATTAACAAAATATCCAAATTTTAGGTGCGGGCTGTTAAAAATATTTGGCCTAGAAAGCTGCTGGAGCTGCCAGACGGTCAGCATGTGCTACAGGTCCATTGATAGCACCAACCCGCTCCCAAATGGAGTTACCTAGTCAAGAGTCCAACCAGCTTTTCCAATGGTATACTTAACAAAATTTATATTTATCGTAGTAGACTATTTTTTTTTACTAAATATTAATAAATTTCAGGCACACAATTATATATTTTTTGTTGTATCTGTCAATGATATTAAGTTTTTGTTGTACAGGGTCCACCAGTAAGAGAGCCAGCCGCCATCACACCCACCCATGCTGCTTCACCTGCCGAAGGTGGAAGTGTGAAGGCTTATAATCAAAACTAGGAGAAATGAGATGCTCGATGAAGTCAAGCTGAATATTCTTGAAAAACTAAGTCCATAGCAATAATCTAAGACTGATAAATAAATGGAAATATATGTTTTGATTGTTATAGTGTGTTAAGTGTTAATTTTATTCAGATTATTAGGTATTTGAGTCTCAGTAAACAAGAGATATTAAGGTCCTAGCAATAATTTAAGACTGATAAGTAAAAGGAAAACCATATTGAAGTGTCAATATAAATTATTAGAATATCAGAGCAGCATTATTTCTTTTTTGGGTGTCGCTGCACATGCTGAGATAGGAGCCTTTTTTGGTCTTGCACGGGGTTGTATTTTTATTATTGTTTATTTTTTTGCTTATTTCTTGTGTCTCCTCTGCGGGTCACAAATAAATAATTTTTCTTTTCTTTCAACATTTTGGCGATTTTCGTACTTTAAATAGGGTAAAGTCACATACCCATAAAGGTTGTTTTCCTATCAACACTTAATTTCGGTAAATAATCAAGTGCCAAAATCAAAACAACTTTGATTACGAAATGAAACGTTTTTTTTGCCTTTTGTAGTTGTATTTTTGTAGTTATTGTATAAGTCATAGTGTGTTGTAATTGTTAAATTTATTCAGATTTGAATGGAAAAATAAAAAAATTGTAATGAAAACAATGCTTTTATTGTGAAAAGTCAATAATACATAAACTCACGCCATTTTCCCAAGGGGGTAGGCAGAAACTAAAGTACGCCACCTGCTACGATCCTTACATACTTCTTTTGCTTCACTCACATTCATACATCTAGTCATACACATACCCAATGCATTTATATTTGTAAAGTTTTCTTGTGAGACTGCGTAAATATCTATTTATTTCCAGCAATTGCTCTTGCTTGCTGAAGCAAGGGCAAAGAGCTTGATGGGCAGATAATATATTTGTAGACACTTCTCCCAGGCTACTGCGCTCAAATTGTAGATCTTCTTGCTGAGGGAAGGTGCTTCTGAGTCCGCCTGATTAAACATATTATGTAAAACACAGCAGGCAATGACAATTTTACCTGAAAAAATAATTAAAATATGCTCTTAAATAGATGAAAAAAATACTGTTCACCCGTTCAATTCATTATTAGATAAACATAGCTAGACCTAGTATAAATTGTGACAAATACCAACTATGACTGGTGCATAAAGCAGCTCTCTTGCTGCTAAGAGGCATCTTAATCGGGCTTTTAAAATTGCAAATATACGCTGTTTATTAGACCGGGCATGTTATTGTCTATTGGGGTGTTTGAAGTAGTTCAAAACGTTATGTAAATTTAGTTAAGATTCTGGCCGATAGATGGCGCTGTACCGGATTCCTTTAAAGTTAAATCGCGGTGTTAAGATTCTCCGCCGTTTAATGACCTTAGTTACCTTATATTTTGTTTAATAACAAACTTTTCGCTGACGTACTTCCGAGTATTATTTCAACCTTTTTACATCCCCGAACATGGGGTGATCCGATCCGTGTTAAAATTTATTTAAGTGTACTCTTTAAGTAGTTATAGGTATAAACACTCTTCAAAGCATAGGTAGTCATTATTGAAATGGCTTTTAGATTTTAGAAAAAAAGTTATGTTTATAACTTTTTAGTTAACATTTTTTTCGAATTAGGTACATTTAAATATATAAGTGTTATATATTTTTGAAATCACCTCTTGAAACCCTTTATTTTGATACCCCACGCGATGGATTTGGAAGTAAAAATAAAATTGGCAAAAAAAAAAAAAAGCCGCCATTTTCCTATTTTCTAATTTTAATTTAGCCTATGACACTCGCAAGGTTAAGACGAATCGATTGACGTATGAATCATCAAAATCGGCCAACGCGTTAGGTCTCTGGAACGCCACATAGGAACAAACATACATACATACATACATAGACTGATAAACACATTACCCTCCTTCGGCAGTCGGGTAAAAAATGGTACAAGCTTTTAAACTTACTGTCTTTTTATAAGGTTCCTCCCAGCCAAATTCTGGGGAAACCTTATATACTTTTTTATTAATGAGGCCCACTGCACCTTGGTAACCCCCCAGGCATAAAAATTAAGAGCTGTGGGGATCTGAAATAAAACAATAACAACAGTAAATGGGTGTGATGCTTTGGTACAGCTCAATGTTGCAGAGTCTTTAATATATCCTTACCTTCATTGTTGGATCAACACCACTTCGTCGTACCTATGTGTCGAGGCAAAAGAGGTATTAGGTCCTCATACAAGTCCTCGAATAATTCCCAAGTGAGCCTATAGTTCCATATGAACAACAATAATACTCTCCAACAGGATGTTTTGGCGTAAATATCGTCGACGTTGCCTCTGCTCTTCCAGTAGAGCTTCTTCGAGCATTAAAAAAGCAGCCACCACTTGGAATTGTAGCTTCCGTCGACCGCACGATAACTATTTTGATGTCGTCATATCTGACATAACGATCCGATAAAACAAGTGTCAAATTAAATTTTTCGGACGGATAAAAACGCTTAGGGAGTAGGTTCAACTATCAAATTGTGTTGTCATTCATTCTTCGTTCGGGCCCCGTACGAATCATCCGTCCGTAGGTGATAGGGAGTAGGAAATGCCCGTAACTAAGCTCGAAACTACGAACTTCGAGCTTCGGGAGTAGACCCCCAGATCATTACTGTCTTGTCTGTCAATGTCAAAGTCTACTCTCTTGCCTGCGTGAGTGCGTGCGTTTGCTCATGGTTTGCTCATAGAAATAGAATAGATATAAGCGGATAAGCGTTTGCTCGCATGTTGAAGTTTGTCTTTGTTTCGAATACCATTTTTTTTTTCTTTATCTATATTTTCTTTGCTGCGTTGAGTGCGTTGTCTCATTGTAGGTAGTACTTACTATTATTTTCGTGCTATTCTTGATTTGTGTGTAGACAAAACTCGTAACTTTTGTTGAAGCAAACTTTTCCAATTTTTGTTTGGCGTCTCTAAAAAGTTTAAGGTTGTTCCTGTGAAACTGCTCATGTGCTCAATGTGCTCATTCAGCATAATATGACTAACCCGACGTGTTCTTTTGTCTTGGAACCTGTTATGCAGATTAGATCCAACCAACGTTTTGTTAGTTTGAGTAAATGCGAATTCAAGTTTAGAAGTGGAAACAAAAATATAAGGTAAATTAATAGTTTAGGGACACAAAATTCTGAATATAAAAGTGGTTTTACCCAATTTTAGCATATAGTTTTTCTGTAATTCATGAAAAACTACCTGTGGATCCTTTATGCAAATTCCACACGTTAGAAATTTGTTTCAGGTATATCTGTGACAGGGTGAGTTTAATGAAAATTTTGTAGTTGTTGACAAAATATTAAAAAAGATGTAGTAATAATACTTTTATTCATTCAGTAACGTTAACCATACCGTCATCTTTGTTTTCAATCTTAAAAACAGTATTTTCACTGGTGAGATTGTTATAGAATGTTTGAGCATCTCGTTGGATCAAGTGCATGAGGCTTTTGATATCAATGAGCTTAGCGACTGGTATAGGTTTCCCATTTGGCCACAGTTTTTCCATCATGTCTTGTGATATGAAGCGTGACCTACCAAGGGTATTTTTCTTTAGGTCTATTTCAATGAAGCTATCCTCAAAAGTGCTCCTAATAAATCAACGCTTCTTTTTTCAGTAAGATTTGTTTCGAGCCAGGAAACTGTTTTCCCAGTAATAGATAGATGTTCAACATTAGGATGCATTTCTTCATTTATAAATTTTTTCAAACAGGAACCAACTTCTTGCTCCCAACAAAACAATATTCTTCATCGTTAGAAGACACATGAACGCCGCAGTTATAAAACCAGAGTTGTCTTTTCTAAAATACCAAGTTTGTTGGAATACATGGTAAAGGCAACGTCTTCTCCATGTCAAATGTTAAACACTTTTGGCTCCGTAAGGATTCAGCTAATTTAAATGGTTTTTAACTGACTTAGCAAAAAGGAGGAGGTTCTATGTTCGACTTCATGTATGTTTGTTTTTAATTTTTTTTTTGTTCATTGATATCTCCGTCAATTGTGGATCGATTTTGAAAATTCCTTTTTTGTTTGAAAGACTATGTTCCGAAATTGGTCCCGATTTAATTTGGTGAAGATCTGATGAAGAACTTCGAAGATATACAACAGAACTCTTCAATAAATAAAGGCAAATCGCTTGGGATTGCTGCAATCGCATGTTTGTTTATTGTTTATACCATTTCATAACATAACATCATGCCAGTACACTCTAAAGGGGTACACAGATGAGTTACAGTTCACCTTGATACATACTCATTTCACCAGCTATGTTCAGTTTCATGATATTCTAATGTACCTATAATGCCAGTATAGATTTCTACTGGCAAGATTTCTATTGGCAAGTAGTTAATTAAGGTATAGGTAATCCGGTAGGTATTTGAACGTATACAACTGCCCAACGGTTATCGTCGGACTGTTGTATACGTTCAAATCGCGCCGAAAACTTTGCTTGCGCGATGCAGGCGGTGTCGGTGCCGCTACACCTTAATTAACTACTTGCCAACTAAAACCATAACGCAAAAAATGGTACCTACCAAAGACACCAACTTCCAAAAATAAAGTTATTTTTCACTTTGTAGTTTCTTATTTGGAAGTCGGTAGTATTTTTTTGTAAAAAAGTTATTTTTTTTTTCAGAAATTAATTGGTTACTGTTTTCTATTGGTAAATCGTTTAGGACCTTTAGTAATGCGGCAATTGTGTCACATCTATTACACATGTCTTTTTTAAGACTTTTGAATCTTAAGTTAAACTCTGTAAGGAAAATCTTCCTGAAAATGGCCAATGATACATAATTTTTGCTGTCATTGCCATTAATTCGTTTAAATTCGTCAACATATAATAAAACATATATCTTTTGCATAGTCAATCCTGGTTGTAGATATAGCACATCACCATTTTGAGATCTTCTATAGTGGGACTCATATATTGGTGAATTATCTCCTTGTAACTGAATTTTGAAATGGCGAGCTTTTTGCGAATTAAAGTGTAGGAAAAAAGAAATAAGCATTCACTCACTGTTTTATATTTTATATTGTTTAATACAAATCAAAGATATAATAAATTGAAGTAACTTAGAAAATAAAAAAAACTAATATAATAAAACTGAACTTAAACTTTTTTTTCTGGAGTTACACCACTGTTATAGTGACATGTTGTGATTTAATCATACGTAATTTCGTCATCAGATGAACGCTCATCGGTATTACGTGTGCTTGACCGAGTTGGAATATCTAAGGGAAGATTTTTGTAGTAATGGTGGTAAATTGGCGGAATGTATGGTAGAAGATCAAGCATATCTTTCTTCTTTGCATTCGTAACTGGTCTTCTTGATGGATAGAGTGGGTCTTGTCGAATATTGTATAAGTGGGCCGGTCTTCCTTGCTTTTGTTTACATAAATCTACTTTATAAAAGGGTGCGTCGGGATTTAGTGTTTCTTTAAATTGAAATTGTAAAGGATAATTTCTCTCAAACCTCAGCCATCTAATATGTAGCCAATTAAAATCATAACCGCACGTTGTTTTTTTTCCTATTTGTAATAGATTTTTCTAAGGCAGTGGTACTTAAAAATTCGGCATTTTTCATTTCGGTAACAACAAAATAAGGTTCTTTGCGTTTGGCTGTTTTTATAATATCGACCCATTGGTCTGGGCTATAAATTTGTCCACGGCGGCGACTAGCGCTCTCTATGATTCCAAATTCCCCATCATTGGGAAGATAAGAATGTCCTGATACTAAGAACTTGTGGTCTATGGTGTCAATACTAGTGTCAGGGTCTTGTACAAGCTTCAAAAGGGAAAGAGTGGTCTTGATATTCCGGTTTTGTCCAGTGCATGAATCGGAATACATAATGACATGCTTTTGTAATGCCGCATGAGTTTTTAAGTGCTTAATAAGACATGCTGCTATGTCTTGAGAACCTCTTCCACCTTCAACTTCGTCCCAGACACTCATGTATCCTGTGTTATTATTAAAGCAATGTATTCCCAGATTATATAAATAAAGATTTCTTTTATAGTATGCTACTGAGGTAGTTAATTTTGGGTAAGCTAAAGCTTTCTGCAGATCAAAAGTTAGTATGTATGCTTCATCAACCTTTTTCGAATCATTCTGAAGGTTTTCTCTTGCTGAATCTGCTTTTCGTTGATGAAGTTCTCTTTGGTTCTCAAACTCCTTCTTGACATTTTCATCATCAGCTCCTTGTATTTTCAAATTTAAGTCATCACAGGTTTTGCATGTGTCTTGCCGCGGTGCCTTAAAATGGAGATTAAACTTTGTGTTGAATATTTTAATGTAATACTTTAATTTCTTGGGTTCAATCATTTCAATCTCACATTTTTCTCTATAAAGATCGTACATCTTACGGATAGTTAGCCCAGGATTTAAATATTTTCTGTTAGGATTATTCTTTCGTGTATAATGGCTTTGATATGCAGGAAAACTTTCAATGTGGGCAACAATATCAGAATCATCAAGTTTTCGGGAACTAGTTGTGCCACGTTTATCTTTACATTGAGAGACATCATCTTTCGATAGACACCGATATAATCTTCCATCACTTATTTGAAATGTCCTCAGAAAATATTTCTTACACACCGATTGGGTCTTGATACTAGACTTTATAAAATATTTAAAAGACACGTTTTTTCCTGCACGAGACTGATCTTTTGGGCGTTTTCTATTAATCGTTGTTTTTTGTACCAATGCATACAGATATGAATTCTGCGCATTGAAGTCTTCTAAATTCCAAAATGAGTCAAATATTTCTTTTCTTTCATTTTCCGTAAATGACGTAATACATTTTTTTGGGCACATACAATCAATATTTTCGAATTTTTTGCCATCTTTCCTTACTCCCGTTTTAGTCATATATTCTTTTCCACTATTACGAAATAACTTTCTTTTATTAACTGCCCAATTTTCTTTGTTGAGTGAACGTTTCCTAGATCTAGATGGTCCAGGTTCAGCTTGAAGATTTGGCTGGTTATTATCTTCGTTAACATTTTCATCATTGCCTGTATCTGTGTCTGGAACAAGTGCAAATCACAAGAGATTAGTTCATGCGACATGCAATACTGCATGTAAGTATTCAAAACAAAATATAAAATGAGAAAAAAGTAACCAAAAAAATGTAAATACAATTTTAAGGTTAAAAAAACAATGAATTTAAATAAGCTTACCAGATCCAGAACAACTTTCTTCGGAACTAGGCTGATATTCAGACCCGGAATCACTAAAATCCTCTAAATCCATCTAAATAAGCTATTAAAACACTTAATAAAAATATTTTTTATCAATTTTAACACACAACTTATCACCACGTGTCAAAAATTAGTCACAATAAAAGTGAATCAACTCCGGACTTACTTCACTATTAAAGTGACTTGTGACTTACTTCACTTTTATAATGAATATTTAAAAGTTTTAGTGCCCTGTACAAACAAGTAACGCCATCTATGGGATTTTATGCAACTATTGGAGTTGCTTCACTTTTATAATGATAGATATGACTAAATGTGATATCATTGAGCAAAAAATGAAGTATTTTAAAAATATGGAGTTACACCACTTTTACAATGAACGACACATTTATCTTATAGAAGTACCACGTTAAGATATATATATGTATTACACATGTAATATTTATCTGAGATACTTCAACATAATTAGAACTACTTATTTAGAAAAACCTTTATTACGTGACTAATATCACAATCAAATCACAATCACAGTATTTTAATTAACCTCCTATTTATGAAAAAGTGGTATTTTAACAATTAAATTTCCAAAAAATCAACATTTGTATATAAGTAACAGTCAAATAATTATAGACCGTATACACATTTGTATTTACCTATATGTACCTTATAGAAGTACCACGTTATGTTATTTATGTTAATGTGGTATTTCAACATAAATTGAAATATTTATATTTAAAAATCTTTATTACGTAACTAATATCACAATCAAATTACAATCACAGTATTTTAATCAACCTACTATTTATGAGAAAGTAGTATTTTAACAATTAAATCTCCAAAAAATCAACATTTTTAAACTTATCATTAATATAGACACATTAATATCATTAATAAACAAAAGGGCTGATTTTTTCCAGGCAATGGCCCAGTGATATAGTGCCATTCAACATTGCCGTTACAGAATCAAATATATATTTGTCATGAGCTATATCATCAGCACGCCGAGGTTTACCTTGGCGAGCTAAAGAAAGAACAGCGTCGTTTTTGATCATATTCAAAAAGCTAATGATGTTCAGCTTTCCCGAATATGTTCTGTTTAATTTAGCGTTACTGCCTTCCACTGGGTTATTTGTTCTGTAGATATCCCCCCAAAAATCCCATTTGCCTCGATAATATTCGTTGTCAAGCCATGCCGATACAAAATAGTCATTGTATTTCTCAATATTGAGAGTTTTCGGACAATCCTCCATTATATATAGCCATCCATCGCATTTAAGTTCAGGTGGTAGCAAAGCTAACGCTGTGCATAGAGCTATATGCTTTTTGAACATTCTCTTTTTATTTAACTTTAACGCCTTTGCTCTCTTCCAAAGTGCTTGACTAAAATGGAAGTAACAGCCTTTGCATATTACATCCGGAAAGATGTTACGGATTGCGTTCATGGCTGCTTTCTCATAATCAGTTCTGAATGTAATCGGATGCCATTCTGGAATTTGCGATTTGATAAGAGCAAACGCAGTCTCATATGTGAACTCTTTTTTGTCCATTAATAAGATGTATATTAAGGGCACGACGTGAATTTTCTCACTTGTGCTGCCAAGGTCACCGTAAATCACATATAATTGTCTGAATGGTTTCACTACACACTTAAATGTACCATCTGCAAGGTAATGTTTCACGTGTTGATGAAGTCCTTTACTATTTACATCAGCGAAAGCTAATATCCTTGTTTTTCTGTACTCATAATCAAATAAAACAAAACTCATGTAACTTACTGGAATTTTTACTTCAAACGGCGTTTTAAATGTAGCTTTCTTTATTTGCTGGGCTTTGTTTCGAGCACTATACAAGCTGTTCTTAACATTCGATAATTCAGGTAATTTTTCTATCTTGTCAGTACCTTTGTCCAATAATTTTTTTATACTTGAATTGAAGACAGAAGGAATCGATTTTCCTTCAGAAGATTTTGCTTCTTGCTTGCAGCGATGTATTTCTTCTTTGATGTCATTTCTTGCTATGCTGGGCGTACAAATGTCATGACGAAGAATTTTCGTCACATTATTATTTGAAGTCACCATTCCTCCATGACACCACTGTTCACACATCTCCAGACGATTGAGCTATTTTTGTTCTCTCGCTTTTTCGTATATTCGTAACCGGCATACAAAATAATAGGCACACCTCTTTGTGATTCAATAAAGGTTATCTCTTGGGATGTAGAAGCCAGACTGCAGCCAGTCTGAAGATCAGCTCGGGATGATGAAGCCACTGGCTCCATGTTTCAGGATGAAGAAGCCACGGCTCTATATCTGATCACCTGCAAATACAACGTGAATTAGTTCTGTGCCTCCTGTAAAAAGGGGTACCAAGTCCAATATACCCTTTTCGTTTTTAAATGAATATAAGAGAGCAAAAAATTAGCTTTCATCTGTCTAAGAAAGGTATTCCGAACGAAACTATGTACAATAGTTTCGTTTCGTAGATACGAATCGTGAATAGCTATAATGATTAAAAATCATAGCTGAAAACCGACTTCAACATGTTGAATATGGTTTTATCATACATGCTATTGTCAGAACTGAGCCAAATTGAAATGAGACTACACGGGAAGCACCAGCTTTCGAATCAAAAGAGTCATCAAAACTGATTCACCCAGAAAACACTTTGTAGTTGAGAACATCCTCATTTTATGAAGGAGGTTAACTAAATTAAAATGCGACCATATGGGAAGCACCAGCTTTTACATAAAAGAAGATTTATCAAAATTGGTTAACCTAAAAAATACGAGGTATTTACAGTATAACCGAGAACATCCTCTTTTTTTGAAGTTTGTTAAAATGGGTAAACAAAATTAATGTGAATTAGGGCTCAAATCAAATTATTATTTGTTCAAATTTCTAGTTAATGTGAAAAAGGGTTACTCATTTAAAAAAAAAATACTAGACGATTTCGTGAAACAGGGCCATAGATAAAGAACTCCATGACAGGACCTAGGAAACAGGAAAAAAAATATTTTTCAAAATTTTATTTGCGTCTCCTAAAAAGTAGCGATGTACTCTTTTTCACAGGAGGCACAGAGTTAAGTATGCATATAATAAAAGACCATAATCCTTAGACAGCAACTAATATAAAAGTAAATAATTACCACAATAGTGATATAAGTCAAATCATTTATCATGACTTCACAAAATATGAAAAAATCGACAAAATTATAATTATTACTTACCCTTTAAAACTTCACAAATATTGAACCTCACTCTATGAATACACCACGCTTAATGTAAACACCTCATATTTAAAATTAGCAGATGCACTTTGTAACCGCATTTGCTCCGATTGCGCTGATAACGCAAAGCCACGTCATTGGTCAATTGATTAATACAAAGAAAGCAGAGCGAGAGAGCAAGCTCTAATCCGGTCGCACAAAAATACCGAAGCTATAAACATTCAAAAACTTGTTCTAGGTTAATAATAATAGTAGTGGTCTAAGCAGTGGGGTTCACAGGGTTTGTACTTAGGGTCGGCTATGTGTACTTTATTAATGCCTTCAATCTAAACCTAAAGTTTGATCAGAAAAAAACTGTCATGGTGGCGTAACTTGTAATTTTATAATTTATATTATAGTGGAGTCTCGGATTGAATTAGTTCATCAAATTTTCCGCAACATGAGGTTATTTATCTTTCTGGTCAGTCAGGTTTTTAGGCTGACTGTACAATTAAATCAAATTTAACTCATATGAAAAAAATGTGGGACGAGCCAGGCATACGAATTGGGACGAGCGGGGAATAAAATATTGAAAATTAAGTTTTGGGACGAGCGAGGCATACAAATTGGGACAAGTGGGGAATTTTTTATGTGGGACGAGACTCTGTGGGACGACCGAGGCACAAATCGTAGAACAGCGTGATGGTCTGTAACAGTTGAGTTAGTAATAACAAGCGTAACATATTGAGAGTTGGATTTGATCATCATATGATCCAAACAGGAACCGCTCTGATGAGTAGGCAATGTACACTGGACAGCAAATAAACCGAGCCACCCGCTACCTAGGCACTCTAATTCGATTTTCTCAAAAACTAAAAAACCTACAATTATCAAAGTTGTACCTACAGAAAGTGCGTTTCATGGTGATTAAAATGAAAGGAAACTCATTGGGTTTAATCAATATTTCAGTGTTTATTAAGGATTTTACAAAGAAGAGTCGTTTTCCAGTCGTGACAATCGTTAGTAATGATAAAGTGAAAAAAAAATTAAAGCCAAAAACAAAGATAAAATCAAAAAAACGTTTTTGATCAATATTCCGTATTCCCTCCCCTTGCTCGGATAACTGCC
Source organism: Anorthoa munda (assembly GCA_945859665.1). Lineage (NCBI taxonomy): Eukaryota > Metazoa > Arthropoda > Insecta > Lepidoptera > Noctuidae > Anorthoa > Anorthoa munda. The sequence continues at coordinate 7,919,573 of OX243894.1, read as the reverse complement.
AGCATCCTTGTATTCATCGACCTTACGAGCCTGACGATAAAATCTTGAGGAATTGTATTCCACTCCTCTTCAATTGCGATTCGCAGCTCTGGAAGCCTTGTTGGAGCAGGTACCCGGGCTCGAACCCGACGTTTCAGCTCATCCCATAAGTGTTCTATCGGATTCAAGTCCGGGCTTCGAGCTGGCCAGTCCATCGTACGAATGCTGACGTCGCGTAGATACTGGGTCACCACATGAGCAACATGAGGCCGTGCATTATCATGCATCAATTGCATATCCTGTCCGATATATCCTGCGTAAGGTACCACATGGTCTGCGAGGATTTCAGTAATGTAGCGATGAGAAGTCAGTCCACGTGTTCGGCCCGTCGGTTCGATGAAAACTAACGCTGTATGTGCTGTTAACGAGATGCCGCCCCAGACCATTACAGATCCTCCTCCATAAGCAACAGTTTCCTCGATGCAACACTGAGAATAACGTTCTCCAGGGCGACGATATACTCTCTGACGTCGATCACTTCCATGTAGACTCACCCTGGTCTCATCAGTGAAGAGTACATTACTCCACTGCTCTAATGTCCAATCCCTATGCTCTCGAGCAAATTCAAGTCGTGCTCGACGGTGTGCTACCGTTAATGCTGGGCCTGTTGCAGCTCTTTTTGGGGTCAGGTTCCGTTCAGCAAGTCTCCTTCTGACGGTATCTGAACTTATGACCACTTGGCGTTCGTCACGCAGACTTTGTTGGACTTGAACTGCGTTGAGGTGGCGATTTCGCAGAACAGTAAGCTGGATATAACGATCATCTGCTGCTGATGTAGCCCTAGGTCTGCCCGTACCTGGACGGCGGTCGAATGCTCCAGTCTCTAGGTATCGTCTGTAAACTCGTTGCACCGAAGATCTGCTGATTCGAAGCCTTCGAGCGACTTCACGTTGCGCAATGCCTGCTTGAAGTAATGCTACAGCTTGAGCTGCTTCCTGAGGTGTTGTATCCATTATTAATCGAAAAAAGTAGCAAAAACACACGCGTCTGAGCAAACGATGGACAAAAACTAAAGAAATGATAAGAAATATCCGACTACCCTCATTGTAGAGAAAAAGAACGCTAATTTCAAACTCTGGTGAAAACAGAGCAAATCGTTAGCATTGTGTTTGTTGCTTGATTACAATGTGAGTTGACGGTACTTTCGAATTAATTTGTGGTCATTTTAATCACCATGAAACGCACTTTTTGTAAGTATAACTTTGATAGTTGTAAGTTTTATACTTTTTGAGAAAATCGAATCAGAGTTCCTAGGTAGCGGGTGGCTCGGTTTATTTGCTGTCCAGTGTAGTTCTGTTATAACGTTCAGCTAATCCATTTTGTTCTGGTGTGTACGGATTGGATTTCTGGTGTATTATACCATGTTTGCTCAAATAACCATCAAATTTTTTATTGCAGAATTCTTTGCCGTTATCACTGCGTAGGATTTTGATTTTTCGGTTCAACTGATTTTCTACAATCGCCTTATATTGCTGAAAATAAACAAATGCTTCACTCTTCTTCTTTAAGAAGTAAATATATGTCATCCGACTGTAATCATCGACAAATAACATAAAATATTTTGATCCACCAATAGAAACATTTTCCATGGGACCACAAATATCAGTATGGACTATACTAAGCAATTCACTACTTCTAGAGCCAATGTGACTGAAGGGGAGGCGAGACTGCTTACCTTCACAACAAACTGTACATGATGACTTGGTAATGTCCACTCGCTCGTCTAGTTCCATGCCTTGAACTACGCTTGGCATTTTACTCATGTATTTGCTGTTCACATGCCCTAATCTGCGATGCCACGTGTCTGCCGACACAGCCGATGCAACCAACTCAGTTTTAGGCACTCTTAGCTTGTAGACTCCATTAACCAGCGAAGCTGTAGCAACTAGCTCACCAATTTTGTTGTAAACATTGCAGCCACTCGCGGCAAATTTGACTTTGTTACCGTTTCGTAACAATTGACTAACAGACAACAGGTTTGTTGTCAATTCTGGAACACATAAAACACCGGTAACTGGTATCTCGTACTCACATTCGTCGGTTTCTGTCACGATGTTCACATCACCGGTACACAAAACTTGTACCTTATTGTTATTTGCAACAATAATCTCTTTGTTTTCTAAGTAAGATGCGTTTGTTATCCATTTTTCATTAGCAGTGAGGTGTGTACTAGCGCCTGAGTCAATATACCACTCATTTCTGTTAAATTCTGCACTTAAGAACACAGCACTAAACGCGTTTGATTGTTTTCTTGATATATGTTTATCATTTGATGGATAATTAACTTTATTCGGGCACTGACTTAGATAATGACCATATTGTTTGCATTTGTAACACTTGACGTTAGGTTTACTGTCATTTCCGCTATCTCTGCTGCTATTGGTCGACTTGCTGGCGCTGGCCATAGACGGTTTTTTGTTTTTACGTTGGCACTTCTGCGAACTAATAAATGCACCATTCATTTCGCTGCCGTCGGTAACTCTTACTTCCGTTTCCTCCATATCCATAAGCTTGGATTTAATGGCGTCTGTTGTAATTGAAATGCCGGAATGCTCAATAGCCATTATCATCGGTGAAAACTTCTCCGTCAATCCAGCTAGCAATAAGCACCCAATCCACTCGTCGCTAATATTAAAGCCGGTCCCACTTAGTTTCTGACCTGTTTCAACCATTTGCGTCACGTAGGCTGTCATGGAACTGCTGTTTTCCAATCGGATCGAAATCAGATTTCGTAGTAAACTTATCCGTCTTGTAAAACCGGAATCGTCAAACAATGTTCTCAGTCTATTCCACAATTCTTGTGACGTACTTACATTTTTGATATGTACGTACAGTGACGAATCAATGGTTAGAATTAATTTAGCTTTGGTCCTCGCGTCATCTGCGGTTTCTATAGGCTTCCCAGTAGCTGGTTTCACACAATGCAGCATGTTCTCCAGGATTAAGAAGTTCTCCGCCGCGAAGCACCATTCGTTGTAGTTTTCGCGTCCCTTCAACTTGGGCACGTTGACCAAATAGTTTGTCGAGGACATATTTCTCGATACTTTCTTCTGGTAAAAATATCAACACTGACCCTACAGCGAACCTAAACTCACAACTTTTCCTAGCTAAATCCGGGACTGGGCCCATAACCTATTGTACTTTAAATAAAACGACGTGACTTTCTTTCACAAGGAAAAAAGATGGAGAGTTTTATTTCATAGACAATAGCAGTACAAAATCTAGAACTATAGACAATTACTATTTGTCATTGACTAGTATCGTTTAGTCGATACATACTGAGTGTCATTATTTTAATACAAGAATAACAGATAGCACAGCCATCTTTTGCTATCGTATTCTTTTATTTTTATATATCCATGGAAATCTTCAGTATAATCAGTTACCATGGATTTGAGGCATGTTTGACATTTTTTAAACAGCCTGCTTTTGGCTTGGCGTGCTAACCACCCACTGCAATATCCTATTGCTGCGCATTTTTCAATATTTTTTTATCTTTTTTATTTATCATTGACGTCGTGTCTATGAGCTCTATGTACATGTGCTCATATTCCACGACATTGATGCCCTCGTTGCTTATTTGCTCGTCCTCTTCACATATTTTTTTTTTTTGGGAATCCAACAAAAGTCATTGTCAGCCTCGCAATTTGAACCTACAGAGTGTTTAGATGTTAAATTGTTTAACAATAATGTCTTATACGAGGCTTCAAAGGACGAGCAATTTGGCATGATATTCGCATATCCATGGGCTCTTAAGGCTCCAAAGAAATTTTCGAGGGCATCTTGATTTAATCTGCGCAACAATATGGCTATCATACCTTTTTCATGAAGGAATTTGACCAATTTTTTAATGTTTTCAATGGTTTTTACCCAGCCCATTAATGATGGCACATTTCTTGGAGTGTCGAATTTCATTGATTTCAAGACAGGCAAACTGGCACTCCAGAGTTCATCATGAGCCGAGTTAGTTTTGACAGCGCTTTTTAAAGGTTTTCCTGGCACATTTGCATAACCTCCACAATTCACACTATCAAATGATTTGTCGAAGAATATTGTGAGATCTGCGGTATGAGTGCACTCTTCTGGCATTGCTCCCATCTCTGAAAATTAAGAAACAATTCTATTTATAGTCATTATCATTACTAAGGTTGAAAGGCATTGAATAAGTAATTAATATACCTGCATATTTTTAAAAGGCATGTTAGGATTGTTTACATTTAACTTTTTGAATGTTGAACAGGGTATAGATAATTACGGGAACATTCTTGAAATTATTTGTTCACAATAGTTATTAGATCACACACAAAATTACAAAAAAAAGTAGATGGGCGTCCATTTTTATGCTAGACTATATCATGAGAAAATTTACAAAGTTAACTTTCAAAATCATGGTAAGGATATTGAAACATACCTGTGATAAATCCTAACGCTGCCCCAACAGAATGGCTGAAAACTTGTGCGCAGTGTTTAACCTTCATTTTCGGTATATGATTGGGCATAACATGCTGAGACGTTAAATTAGGCAGTATTTTAGAGCCTTTATAGTTAGGCGGCCTCTCAAATAAATTTCTGATATGGCTCCATTTTGCTGTTTGAGCTTTGTCATCCATAACATAATTTAGATTTTTATTAATCAAATTATTTCTGATGCACTTCAATAGATGTGAAGGATCATGCAAGAAATATTTATTTTCTTTATTTACTTCGAAGAATCCTCCTCTATAATCGGAAGCTCTTCTCAAATATGTAGATTTGGTGTCTGTAACTAGACTTGATCCCAGCAACCTTTGGCCACAAATAGTCACAAATAATAATAATAGCCAGTAATATAATAGTCAGTCTTTTGGTCACAAATAGTGGCTACAACTTAAAGACCAGCTTCTTGTAATTTTGTGATAACATCTATAATTTGTTTTTTTAAACCTAATGTTTTAGTTGTACCGGCTGAATAGCTGTAATAAACAGGTTGCTTGTATGCTTTGACAATACCTCTTATCATGAACACCAAAATATGGTCACAAAACTTATCTTCTTTTTGTTCACCATCATCCACAAAGCCTTCAATAGAGTATCTTGTTTTATTATAAGAACATGATGGGGCAATAGCCATTTCTTTAAACACCAACGAACAGTAACTTTGTGTCCATGGCATTTTTTCTACAACCTCCTTCAAATGTGTAAAAATCCTTGGATTGTAACCAGGACCCAGTTTTACTTTGTACAAAATATTCTGCAAAATTTACTCAAAATCCTATAGGCTTTAGGTGAAGGCTTATATAGAGATAAAGACAAAATTTTCTCGTCCATGGTAAATCTTCTACCTCTTACATGTCGTTTCCCAGCTTGCTTAACTTGCATAAGAAAAAATGTTTTTGCATTCACATCTTTCAAGTTTCTAGCAACAATCTGGAAAGCAAGTTCTAGACTGTCTCACTCTAGTAAGCTCTAAAATTATTATAATAAACTATTTAATTTATGTACTTACAAAATAATCAAAACTAAACTAACTGCTACATCCGTATACTTATATAGCTATATCTGTTTGTCTGTTCCCTTTTCATGCTTAAACCGTTGAACCGATTTTGATGAAATTTGTTATGGAGATTATGTTTTTTGTAACTTTGGGAAGGACATAATATGATAGTTTTTATTCTGAAATTGGTCAGTGGGTCCAAACAAGAATCAAGTCGAAACTACAATTATTTGCTACAAACTATTTGTTTGTTTTTGCTTATTTTTTTATATTAAATATTTATTATACCATGGGTATATATAGGTATAGTTGCTATCACTTTTATAAAAAGTAACAATGACATGACAGGCAGATTTTATTGGAAATGTATAGCTTGACATGGTGTCGTCACTTAACAACTTGCACACTCACAAACATTACTACTAATTTAATGTAATAATCTCACTTACTTTTAGCCACTTATTCCCCTTTTTTGAGCAGCCATACCCCTCGCTGTTGAAGCGGCCTGCGAGGTCTACTCATTTTACGAGGTGTGCAGCTTAGCCATGGGACCTTCGTTCGACACCGATGCCCTGGCAAAGCCGGCATTCTCCTCCATAAACACCAGCAAGATCGCTAACTGGCGCTCAAATACTATGGGAATGGCATGGCTGAAAAAAAATATCAACAGAACTTGAAGTAAAAGCAAGGAACGTAATATTCTCTCTCGAGTAGGGTAACTTGTACCTTACAGTAAGAAATTGTTAACAAGGCATTTCCTTACTTATATTTTTTTGCGACAGGGCACTCAGGTTTAAAAACCTTTGTAATCACAGATAACTATATATATAAGATATATATACTGTTTGATAGTTTAACGTAGTTTTATTTACTCTGTGTTTTATAATAATTTTGTTATTTCAAACTGTGTTGTGTTTCTTAAGAGTAGCTGGTCGCGACGAGAGTCACCAACCAATTGAATGGTTTTTGTAAATAAAGTATGTATTAGAGTCATACGTCTGCTCACGCCCGAGCGCCATGTAGGAATGAAGACGTTGTAAACACGTCGGTCCTATTTATAAGCTCGGTTTGTAAGGGTATTTTGAATCGCATTTTTAAGGTAGTAATATAACGTCCTTAACGTTTATTTATACGTATTAGGTTTTAGTAATACCAGATTAATAGAATAGAAGCATTAAAATATATAAATATTATAGTTTTCATACTTAAAACGTAAAATCAATTTCATGTGAATACGTGCGTTCGCTGCGCGCGCTTAGTTCCAACTGGTCCTCCAGATGGCAGCAAGTAGTTTTATATGTCAGCATTTTGCGTACAAAAATTCTTGTAACTTAGAATCATGTTTTAAGGGGTTATATTATGTATTAGACATAATTTTAGTACATACAAGGAATGATATAATGTGGAAAATGTATAGTTTCCACCATTAATATGTGAATATTGACGTGATGTCTCAGGAAGTGAATTTAGGACATTTAGGTCATTTTAGGGTATATAGGGGACCTAGATCAAGACGGGAAACCTATATACAGTTCAGAATTAGTGTACTGCTTTATATAAAGCCTATTTACCTGAGATATCATGTCGGTATATAGTGTAAAACGCGCTGTTTATGGGAGTTTCGACGGGACTATTCTTTTAGGTGCCCTAAGTACCTAGAAAATATGTAGGTGTACTGTTAAAAGTACTACCATTGGAAAGCTCGTCGAAGGGGCTTCCAGACGGTCTTTAGACGAGAAAGATCGCCCGGATAGTTTCCGACATATTCAGCGCGGAAAAATATAAACAAACAAAATTGTTGAAATTTGTAGACCCTTCAGGTCGAATGACTCCCTGAAGGGAATAGATGTACTTATTATAGAAGTACTTTCGGATGGCCCGTTGGACTAGCTATCAGGCCATCCCTTTAGAGCGAAAATCGCTCATATAGTTTAGGCACAAATCCAGACATGGTAATCTGGACTTGTGATTTTTAACCCGTTTTTTGGCATTCCCAGGGACTATACACCCCTGGGACTTCCAAAAATAAGGAATTTTCGGGGACTTCCCGATGGCCCGATAAACGCGCCATCGTGTCGTCCCATAAAAACACCTTCCTCAAGAATGAGCTAGCTGAGCTACACATTCAGCATCTTGACTTAGCCGAACAACACCGGGCACTTAAGCACCAAGCGGCATTATACCAGAAGTGCAATGACACATATGAACTAACTTTAAACCGTGTTTCTGAACTTGAACAAGCATTGTGTGATGCCCATAAGGCACTATCTAACGCAGAGTCTATTAGAGTCAGTGAGCAGTTTAATAACACTAATAGTTTATTTAGTGAGTTGGTTGGCAGCATTCAGTCGGAATCAGTGTGTGAGCCAGATTTTATAATAGATTTGACTGGTGATGACACTAGACCATTATGTCCTATTGTCATGAGTCATAATAAATTAAAGAAATATATTAAAATCAAAAAAATTATGAAACGTTCACGGAGAGCAATCAAAAAACAAAATCTCCTAAAATTAAATATTTCTCTTAGAAAGGAACGTGTTAACCTAACTAGTAGACTAAATACCTGCATGGGTGAGCTAGATAATTGTAGCCAAAAGTATGATAAAGATACACAGTGCCTCCAAAAAGATTTATTATACAAGGAGAGTTTACTGAAGAATATTTTTGAGAAATATGAAATTTCACAACAGCAACTGAGTGAGCGCTTGATTGAGGCTGGGGAATTGTTGGACTTGGTGAAGCACAATGCAGAGAGGTATGAGTCTCTGACTAATTCCTCTTGCAGCTGTGTCAACTACCCACCACCTCCCCAGCTACAAGGTGACTTGTCTACACCAATGTTGGTTTTTCCTGAAAAGACATGTGTACAAAATGAAAAGGAATGTAAAACAATATTATTTAGTGATGAAATAGGTTCAGGCTTTGGAAAAATATTACAAAATTACCTTAGCCATAGTTTTACAAATCATTGTTACCATAATATAAGTTTTAAACAAATGATCAATAGAATTATAAATTCAAATATAGATAATTGTTCTACAATGGTTTTGCTTTTGGGAAATAGTACTGGAATTACCAAAAGGGACATAATGGCTGGTATTGACACCTTGTTAGGGTTAAATGTAGGAAAGTTCATGGTTTGTGCTTTTCCTTATTCAGATAGCTTCTCAGAAGATGAGAACAAGCGGATTTTTAAATTAAATAACATTTTACAAATGTTGACTTGTCATAGTGACAAATTATTGTTTTTTGACACTAATAGATTTATTAGTGGACTTCAAGTAACGCAGAGAGCTTTCTCTCTGTCACGTAGATGTAGACATAAGATTGCTATGTTGATAGCATATTCTATTAATGAAGTGATAGTAAATCTATCAAATTCTATATTAATTGACAACCCTGTGTTGCCTAGTTCAACTAGCAACATAAATTTAAACTAGTCCATAAGACAATAGAAGTTACCCCTGCAAATAATCAGTTATTATTAGTAAATAGTATGAAGGTATCTTCTGGCAATCCATTTAGTGGTACAAAGCTGAGGAGAGAGCAATACTCTTTAAAATTATTAAATCAGAACATTCAAGGTTGCTCTGCCAAATTATTAGAAATTGAACTATTTCTAGAAAAAACCAAATTTGATATTATTTGTCTAACAGAACATTGGTTAAAAGATCACCAAGTAAGGTCCATTAATTATGAAAATTATTGTGTAGTTAGCCATTTCAGCAGAAAACGTATGATACATGGCGGATCATAAATACTTATTAAAAATTCTATTAAATCTAAAGAAAGAAAAGACATTGTTAGACTGTCGGTTGAACACACCATTGAATTGTCCTGTGTTGAGCTTGATAAGCATGTTGTAGTTTGTGTCTACAGACCTCCAAGTTACCAGAATCTATCTGTGTTTGACTCTATAATGGAAGATGTGTTAAAAAAAGTTAGTACTAGCAGTAAATCAATCATCATATGTGGCGATTTTAACATTAACTTATTAGAATATAACTCTAACAGTATTAGGTTATTAGGTCTTTTTAAATCATTTAATCTGGCAAATGTTTTTATGGAGCCAACTAGGGTGACAACTTCTTCTGCGACTTGCATAGATAACGTTTTTTGTAATTGTGATTACCTAAATAAAGAAATTGTAAATAAATTAACATCTGATCACAGTGGGCAAACAATAACGTTTAGCACCTACATACCTTTGCAAAAAATGCAAATAAAATTTAGACCAATTACAAGTAAAAATTTGGAAAAATTTAATAAAACCTTGACTAGTAAATTATGTGTTCAAAACTTTTTTAATATAGATGACCCAAATGAGTTCTATGCCGAGTTTTTTAAAGTACTCAACATGCAATTTAATGACACTTTTCCACTGAAAGCGAAAAGTATTTACACCAAGTTCGTATTTAGCGATTGGGCGACTCCAGGCATTCGTAAAAGCAGGGAAAAGCTATATGAACTTTATGGCCTAAAGCAACATATGAATAATACAAGTTTTGATAAGTATGTTGCGAAATATTCAAAAACTTTTAAAATTGTATGCAAAATAGCTAAAGCGCTGTATATTAGCAATAAAATAAAATCAGCAGACGATAAAATAAAAACTACCTGGAAAATAATAAATAATGAAACAGGTAGGAAAAAACAGCGTAATATTGAATTTAATTTAGCGACTGCACATGGCCCCATATCCTCAGATATAGAGGTAGCTCAGGAATTTGAAAACTTTTTTGTTAATATTCCTCTTAAAACTACAGCAGCCTTAAACTCCTCACCCACACTCTCTGCTGCTTTACTAAGAAAGAACGTAAATGCGTGCCCATCGGAGTTCAAGTTTCAACATACAAATCCCCAGGCTATTTTAAAAGCTTTTAAAGATCTTAAAATTAAATCAACAGAAGATCTTTGGGGACTATCTGTAAAAGTGTGTAAACCAATCATTGAAACTGTTGCACCCTATTTAGCTTTCATATTTAATACTAGTGTCGATCAAGGAGTTTTTCCGGACCTCATGAAACACAGTAAAGTAGTTCCATTGTTTAAATCCGGGGATAGCAAAGAAGCCAATAATTATAGGCCAGTGTCAATACTGCCGGTTCTCAGTAAGATCTTCGAAAAGTTAATGCTCAACCAACTGTTGCGTCATTTTAACAAACATTCTATCTTTTATGATCAACAGTACGGTTTTACCAAAGGGCGTTGCACAACTGACGCCGGTGTCACCCTAATAAAGAACATCTTTAACGCCTGGGAGGAAGCACAAGACGCCATTGGAATCTTTTGCGACCTCTCGAAGGCGTTCGATTGCGTTAACCATGAGACACTATTGTTGAAGCTCGAGCACTATGGAATTAGACATACAGCCCTTGGGTTACTTAGATCATATTTAAAAGCCAGACAAGTTAAAGTTCAGGTAAACGGCGTAAACTCATTAGGGTCTGAAATGACGATGGGTGTTCCTCAAGGTTCGATATTGGGTCCATTCCTCTTTTTAGTTTATATTAACGATTTACCCCAATTAATACAAAATCAACCGAAAATGGTGTTGTTTGCTGATGACACATCTTTGATATTTAAAATAGATCGGCGGTCACAAAATCTTGATGATGTGAATAACTCGATTCATCAGGTCCAAAAATGGTTCACGGCAAACAATTTGGTACTAAATGAAAAAAAAACCAAATGTATTAGATTCACATTGCCGAATGTTAGAAGTAGCGAATGCGACATCATATTGAATGGCGAAAAGCTGGACTTTGTAAATCAAACGGTTTTCCTGGGAATCACTCTAGACGACAAATTGCAATGGAGTTCTCACATAACATCTCTTGCGGGTCGGCTGAGCTCGGCCGCTTATGCTGTTAGAAAGATAAGACAGTTGACGGATGTGGAGACCGCGCGTTTGGTCTATTTTAGTTACTTTCACAGCATTATGTCATACGGTATTTTATTGTGGGGCCGAGCGGCTGACATTGAATCCATATTTATATTGCAAAAGAGAGCTATCAGAGCCATATATAATTTAAGTCACCGAGAATCTCTTAGGGAGCTATTGAAAAATATTAATATTATGACAGTTTCTTGCCAATTCATTTATGAAAATATTATGTATGTAAGGAAAAATATACATCTCTTTAGTAAGGTCAGTGATAGACACAATTGTAATACGAGAAATAAAGATAAGTTAGATCAACCATCTTATAGACTAGCAAAAGTACACTCATCTTTCATGGGGTACTGTGTTAAATTCTATAACAAAATACCTTGTGATATATTAAAACTAAATGAAAGTAAATTTAAAACTTTAGTTAAAAGCACACTTTGTAAACAAGCATATTACAAATTAGATGATTATATTCGAGATAAGAATGCTTGGCAACATGTTGGTACCGCTCCGTAGGGCAATCTTTGGTGTGGACATAATCAAATTTGCTAATTTGTATTCCTATTCGTAGTTATTGTATTCTTATGTTATTTTTTATATTTTTCCAGAATTTGACTCACACACGGTTCCGTTGTTGTTGAATTAGGTATTTTACCTATGTTTGGAATATTTGTAAGTATGTGAGAACCATGTTCCTATTTATCAAATTAATGAATTTACCTGTTAGTGCTTTTATTACTTTATACCTGTACGTAGTATAGTGTGTAGTGCTATTTTTGGGTGCATCGTCCTCACATATATGAATTTATTAATGTATGTACATAAGTAAACATTGTAAAACATTTTAAAAAGAGTAAGTATGGAGTTTCTTGTGCGTTCTTCTCCATAACAAGCTACTTTCCGAATGCACGGTAGAGTCAATTTTTATTACTTGTACATTTTTAATTTAGATTTAATGTTTGACGTTCAAAAGTGCCGCTTATTGGCCTAGTTGAAATAAATATATTTGACTTGACTTGACTTGACTTGACATAAAAATATAGAATCGGTTAAGTAGTTTAGGAGATAGCTAGACACAAAGAGAGTGACTGGCTATCGAACTAACACTTTTTTAGGTACATTATGTACAAAACGTATATATAGACTTATGGAGGCACTAGAACTGTAAAGTGCTCTCCCTCAGCCACCAGGCCACCCATATTCGGTGGTGATAGCTTGGATGGTCTGAGTAGAAATTAAAGTAATAGAATAAATTGTTTAAAAACTTTAAGGAGCGTGTATTTAAGGGATGATATCCCACAATAAACGTCCGAAAATAAGCTTTTTTAAGCCGCCCATAGACGACTTGCTGAATTTGTCAGCAGGTCACCCCAACCTATAGTACATTTCTGGGCTAGGGATGTTGTTATACGACTTTCCGACATGAAAATAAGGGAACTTGTCCCTTTTTTCTATAGATATAGCCTAGGGACGCTATCAATGCCTGGATATAAATGTATATGGATTAGATACTAAGATAGGGGGTGCTACTGTGCTACAGTACACAGAAATCCAGGCGTTGATAGCACCATGGAAGGGATAGTACAGACCTAAAACCCACTGTCGGGTAAGGGATTTTTTTGGCAAATAAAAATTATTTTCGGCACAAAATCGCGGGGCTCTCAATAGTAGTAACGACCGAGGGTATAAAGCACCCTCGGTCCAAAAATAGAATTGTAGTCATCGGCCATAGCCACTAGAAACAAGTCACTTGAACTTAATTAGTAGTTACTTGTTGAGAGCCCTAAATTCGTACCAAGTGTTAATTAATTGAAGTGTTTTATTTAATTAAACCATTATCATCCCTGCACCTGCTTGATTAGAAGTCCTGAGGCAACATTCCACAGAGGTTACCAGATCCAATTGAGAGTCAATGTTCTTCGGGCGTCCAGCGCGCCATCCGGGAGTTTTACGACCTCCCTTCTCGGGGTAGGCGATCTCGCTACGTCCGCAACAGTAGCCATATATTCGGCTATGCTTTCACCCAAGTTTTGTTTCCTCTGGTGAAATTTACATCGCTCGGCTAATTCTCTTGGCTTAGGTTGTAGGTGCTTTTCCATAATGGCGGCTATGTACGCGAAAGTATTTGTGTCCGGTAGGCTTATTACGTATCTTTTGCAAGAGCAAAACGATAGCGGTCAAACGCTTTATGTCATAAAAGTCGTAAATACCTGCAGTGTAGGTATGGTAGGTCCTACACAATAGTTTTCTAATTGCTCGCTGTTTTTCAAATGCATGTATTTAAAAGAAAAACCGCCAACAACTCTTGTATGGAAGAGCAATTATCTCCAATCATCCGCCACTCTGAATTCGTCAACTTTGCCGATGGTCAACTTATTTGGTTGTTTACCTTTGCCACAAGACGTCTTCAAGTTGATTTTTCGGAACTTTTTGTTTGTTTTCCTCGTCGCCACTGAAATGTATTGACAAGGTGTTATGGTACAAAGAAAATGCAAACTTGGTCCAATGGCCCTTGTATTCGGAATGACACACTGACATATGACAATCTTATACGCAGTTCCTGTTGAACTCGAATGAAAGGTAAAAAACACACTACATACATTACAGATTCAATTTTGCCTCAGCATCTGGCCGGTCTACCATTAAGGCATTTAAACAGCAGTGTAGCGGGTATGATTGAAACTTAAACTCAATATAAACAACTGGTTTATTTACGTTCACAATGTTTTGTTTACACTAAACTTATAGGTTCGAGGGCAAATAATACTACACGGTACGTTCCCAGCGAGTTCGTGACGTGAGTCACGAAACAAGTAGGATGCGTTACCGCGGGGCGCGGGGGTAGGGGCGTCTAGACTAGGCGAGCTCTTCCAATGCGTGGAAACAGCGGCGCGCTAGCACAGACTAACTGCTCGACGTTTTTTTTTTTATACTTGGCGTCTCACAGATTCACTCAAAGTGTTTAAGGCTCCGTGCATTCGGCGGGGTTTTTAGGGCGGGGACACTCTTTAGTGCTATGATCCCCTCGGCACTTGACGCACCTGGGGGTGGCATAGCAGTTTTTCTGACTATGCCCATATAATTGGCAGCGATGGCACTGCCCAACTACGAAGGGGCGGTAGGGCTTCTCTATTGAGATACCTGAAAGTGAGCATAAGGAATTAATCCTGAAAATCGGGTTAAGGTAACTGCTCGACGCCGTGTCGGCTCCTTATATACGCGAGGCGGGTAACGTTGTGTGCGTGAGTGATGTCGCGACACAGTAGTGATGTTTATTTATTTATTTATTATTACAATTACTCTCTGCACTTACAGTGTTAACCAAAACGTACAGAGAGACAATAATTACATTATTTAGACATCACAGAAACATAAAAAAAATATAAAAATTAAACAGACAATTCCCTAAGTAAGACATTAAAATGCATAAATAATTTAAAAAAAAATCAATTTAAAAATAGCTATTGATGTGTGGCGCGTAGGTGCAGTCGTTCGGTGGTGTTACAGCAGCACATATCTTAAGGTCATCCATTAGGTGGGAGGAAGCTACATTGAAATATTCTTGTCGCAATAATTTAAATAGTAATTTAAATCGACCATTAACAACCTCCACAACCCACCTACACAAAGTTACAAGCCTACTTTTATTTGCAATTATTGTTGACAGTTGGGTTTGGTTTCCCCTGCTTCTAAAAGATTCTGGTTTGAAAACCTTGTATATATTTTCTAATAAATACAGGGCATCTCGAAACCCTCTGTCTAGGATCAAATATTACCAGGTCTAAAATATTGCCTGTACGGGCCATTTTCATTTTGAAATTTATTAATTATGTAACCATCAGTTGCCACTAACAGACAAGGCTTAACTAAATTACGGTATTTGTGGAGGCCATTAAGTTATTTTTTTTGGTAAAGATGATTCGGTGCTTCTGTATATATATGTAAGTTCCATCGAAAATTATTATTGGTTTTCTTTCTTCCCTGTTACCGAACAAGCCCTCGGGTATTGCCAAGTTTTTTTTAATTATATTTTCACGGGTTATGTGCCCCAAAACTAAATGGCTAAGGACATATTGTGTCACTAAAGCTTCTCGAGCCTTCTTTAGTAGACGCGTGACAGTAAATTTGCTCATTCTAAATAATGTTGCTCGTCTCTCGTGAGAATCTCCTGTGAGAGCTTTTACAAAAAATGAAGTTGTTTTTGGAATTTGACAATTTACTCTTAACTGGGAGACTTCATTAAAGACAGTTGAAAATTGGGCTTTATTTAAACCAGTCCAATATCGAAAGACATCATCATCAATATTTTTTTTGAAAAATTCAGGTGTACAGTTTGGAGATCATTATTTACTTCCATAATTTTTTCGATATCCTCTGCACTACATACATTATTTAACATTTCCAAACTGAAAATATGGTACCAATCATATGTGGCAAACCCTTACGTTTTCAACTATATATATATTTTATAGTTCGATAGAATATTTTTTCTCAAGTAGCCAGGCGCTACGTGACGTTCTATGTTTGTACACCCTGGTACAAAACAACTAGAACTAGACATACCAACTTTTAGCTCCTAAATATCCTAATTCTGGTTCAACAATTAAGCTGCATTTTTCTATGATGCAAGCAGAGTCCTCAACTTTTCGCAGAACTGCTAATTGTTCCAGCGCAATATATTCGTGATCTTTACCGTACTGAATTGATTTCACGTTGTCTCATTTTGCTCCACGAAGCAAACTTTTCAACAGAGGTCCGCATTTAATAAGGCCTCTTTTACAAATTTTACCAAAACTAGATGCAGTCTGTTTTCTTTCTTTTATACATTCCATGGACTCCGATTGCTATATAGTTCTTCTTTCAATAGCATTTCTTTCCACTTCTGTGAGATTATCTTTTTTAACTTCCGTTTTAGCAAAATCATAATCATAATCAATTTCATTTAAGTCTGGTTTTTGACAAAAATCACCATAATCCTTATCCATGTCATTATGGTTTTTGCTTGAAGTAGAAGTTGATAATAGTCTGCCGCTGGATTTCGATTTAAAGCGTATTTCCTTTTTCTTCAACCCAAGAGAGAAATTAATTCGTTTTCCGCCCACAATTTTTGCAACAACACTGTTGAAAACCTCCGCAATATTACTAATGACTTTATAAATTAAGCTTTTAGCATTGGTGACCAATCTTGAGACAAGTTTCTTAATCGCATTAGAATAGAATAGAAAACATTTATTCGACACAGACACAACACAACAACAATAAACACAAAGTATTATAACAGAGAAGAATAGTAAAAAAGTGCAAACAGGGTTTCAGAATCATTGTGCCGGGCGTGTCCACACCGAAAGGGTCACCAACTCAGCATTTGCTGGGTGTCAGACACCCAGCGCTGATTTTCAGTTGGCACCCCGCTAGTGACACACGGACGTGGGTAAATAAAATAGATACTTAAAATAATATTGTCATAAATACTTAAAATAAGATAATATAAAGTATTATAAAAGCATTAAAAAAGGTGCAAGCTTTCATTTCCGGCACAAAGTTTTTATCAGTGCCAATTTCACCATCTATATTCGTTGAATTTAGATACTTGCAATAGTATGGCTTACAAGACTCATGATTACCTGATTTGGTCCATTTAATAAGTCAGTTTTGAGAACAACAACTTTTTGCTCAAAGATTTTTCTGTTTGAGTGTTACTATGTTGGACGGCACCAGTTACTGATCCTCTCAAACGTATAATGTTTGGAAATAAAACTTTGCGGAACTGTAAGGGGTAACCTAGTATTTTATATCTAGTTCATCCAGTTTCGTATTATAGTTCCGAAGTAAATGATTGGTGCCTTCTATTTTCTCTTAACACGTTGACTGCCAGCCCGGTCACCGGTGACCGGACCCCGTCTTGTATCCACGCGCCGTGTTGGTCACCGGTGACCTCAACACAGACCTGTTTTTGGGCAGAATTATTACGCCGGTGGCCACGTTTATCGTACATTTAGTGTATGCAAGTGACCGGAGCGGCGCTGTAGACTGTTACTACAGCGTGGTTTCGGCGTGTTTATGAAATTGTGTGAAATGTGGGACAAAAATGAAGAAAGTGAGTGAAAAAACATAACCGTCATAAAAATCAAGGATTTATTTTTCTCAATGTTTGAAATATAAGTAAAACACAAGTAATTAGGCATTCTAAAATACAAATTAAACGAAGCGATGGAACTTATTGAAACAAGTTAAACAAAAATATGGTTCATTTGGACATTCTTTACAAAACGTTGCTACTTTCTTTGTTTTATTTTTGGCTGATTTTGAACCGTACATTGCCACACAGTTTTTGTAACATTCTGAACAAAATCGTCTAGTGTTTCTTACGTTACCCTCCTTTTTCAATAATTGATGTTTCAGTCTTTTTGGTCTATCTATTCTTTCAGGTTCTGCGTCCTTTCCTGCATCAACTAAATACTCCACTAACTCTCTTCTAAACTGTACTATACTTTCACTTTTTTTTTTATTTTCGTTATACATAATCCATGCATTAACAATAGCTGTATTCAATATAAGTTCTATTCCTAATTTTTTATACCATTTAACCGTTTTACGTAGTGGCGAGGAATATGCGGCCATTTGATCGCTCATATCAACTGCGCTTTTTGTTTTGTTGTAGGCTAAAACCATTCTTGGTTTGCGAATTACTTTACCCTTTTTAGTTATTTTAGAAAATCCTTTAGAATGTTTCGTGGATAACATCAGCACATCTCTTTTGTCCTTCCACTTTAATACGCATATTCCTCGTTCATTCTCCCTAGCTATTACTTCGCCAGGTTTTAATTTGGAGTCTACTACCGCTTTTGGCAAACCTCTTCTATTTTTCCTCAGAGTACCCACCAAATGGGTGTCCTTATCAAGTAGTTCATTGGCCAGCTCCAAGCTTGTATACCAATTGTCTGTTGCAAGTGTGTGACCACAGCCCAGTATGTGCTCACAAAGAGACATTACCACTCTTGTGGGTGTGGTATTCACTACTTCATTATTTTTGCCAGCGTATAGTTCCAATTTGCATGTATATCCTGGTAATGTACAGAGTTTGAATAACTTCATACCATATTTGTGCCTCTTGCTTTTGTTATATTGTCTAAAAATTATGCGACCTCTGAAAGGCACTTGGCTTTCATCAATACAGATATCTTCCTTAGGTGCATATATATTTTTAAAAGTTTTGTTTAAACTATCTAAAAGAGGTCGTATTTTGTAAATTCTGTCAGACACATCAGCCGTATCATTATTCGTAAAGTGCAGTTTCTGCAATAGTAATTCAAATCTGTTTCGGCTCATAACAGATGCAGCAAAGGTTTGCCCAAAAACCCTGTCGGTGCTCCAATAAAGGTTTATTTTAGGTAGTTTAACTAGTCCCATATACAAGATTAATCCGAAGAACCGTTTTATCTCAACTTTTGTGGTTGGTTTCCAGTTATTTGAGCGAGACGAAGGCTTTGCACTAGGTCCTTGTTGCTCTGCAAACAAATTGGTTTGAATAGCAATTTCTTCGAAAATTTCATCCGGTACCATCAAGCTAAAATATTCTCCTGGAGCAGCATTTCGAAGTTGCGAAGCAAATGGTTGTCTCATACCTGAAAATGAAACAAAGATACACCTTATCATACGATTTAACATACAAATATTAATATAGAAACTTTACCGACCGACCGAACAACCCGACCGATTTATATGTATAAAATATACAAATACAAAAAATAACCTAGGAATCAAACCCGGTAGCGCTCATAGATCTGTATAGCGTCTATTACTATTTTAAAATCGTAAAAGGCAAAACTTTGTTACTAACATCTTGAAAATGGTTGAACGGATTTTGATGTTTGACACAGCAATATGTTACCTATAGTCTAAAGTAGAACAAACAAAAAACAAAACAAAACAAACAATAAAATAATATAATATTATACCTGTTAGTTCTGTAAACGCTATAACAGATGGTTGATGTCCTTTTGGTTGAAGCCATTTTTGTGACGTACTCGCTGATAATCTATCAATATTTTCATTAACAAATTTTTCCACGTCATCAATTTCACTCTCAGATTCACTAGGAATAACCATACGTTTGCGTTTTCGGTTTTTTGGAGGATAGATATTATAATCTTCAATCTCTGATTCTTCATTTTCACTCAACACATTTTTTCTAGCAATTTCATCAAAAATACTAGCTTCCAGTAAGTCAATGTCGCGCAAATCATCTAATGAAATATCTATAAAATTCACATCGAAATCTTTACTATTCTCCATGTTGTAATCACCCAATTTTACAAATTAAAAAGCACGAGCGTCCGTCACGGGTGAACCGTCCAAGCGCTAACAGACGACTGCGGGGTGCGGGTGACCGGAGAAGTGCCCGCCCCGGCGCCCCGTAACGGAAATTCACATTTTTACTATCAAGGCGCCACGTAGGTCACCGGTGGCCTCATGCGGTTTTTTCGAAATAATTATGAAACGCAGCTTCTGATCGAATCCAAAATTAGATATATTTTAAAATATTGATATTGCCCACCTATTTTCATCAAAAAGTTTTTTACTGATTTTTCTCATTTACACTACGGCAGTCAACGTGTTAAACTATATTCGGATACGGATTATCGTCTAGTAAAATTTTATACATACTTGATTTTCTCCATCAGCAAATAATATAAACTACTTGATGCCATATTTTAATAGGGGATTTCAGACG
Source organism: Anorthoa munda (assembly GCA_945859665.1). Lineage (NCBI taxonomy): Eukaryota > Metazoa > Arthropoda > Insecta > Lepidoptera > Noctuidae > Anorthoa > Anorthoa munda. The sequence continues at coordinate 7,899,431 of OX243894.1, read as the reverse complement.
CTGGTATTTATGGCAAAGCTAAAATATATTTTAACTTGTTGGCGAATTCACTTTCTTTTATGTATTTTTCATTCAATCTAGTCTCTTCAATGTGTCGCCAAATAATTTGTTTAAGATAAATAAACAACATTTATTCTTTGTGCTGGGCATTACACGCTTACTAGCATTAACTGCCGCTTTCTCAAAATCGGTTGTTATGACCTGCGCCGTTGCGTGTTGAATTTTCCAATAACGTAGCGTTGTATACCTACATATTATTAAAAAGAATTAAGTAACAGTTTTCATTTTTTTTGTTCTTGAAACCATATATGAGTGGCAAAATTTCATTAGTACTATTCCTTAGCCCGACTCAGGATTGCATGGTAAACATTTGGTATAACAGAACTGCAGTGTGTAATATATAACGTAATATAATAATTTATTCAACCCTCTATATTTTCCTATACGGTGCGCGGCGCCATAATGGATAATTCTGGTAATCCATTCTTATATTCTTCCCATTTCCTACTAGTGGTGACATCAAGCTTTGTTGACACCATATAAATAATTCAAGCATCCTATTCATCGGTAGGCTGCCCTAAAATACGAAACTAAATCTATAACATATCTCAAAGCTTTACTGTGCGAAATAAAAGAGTAGAAATTAAATGAGGGTGTAGGGTACACTATCTACCCACATAGTTTATTTATTTATTTAATACACAAACATACAAGATACACATACAATATAGTTATATTTATTTATATATTATTACAATAACAGTAACACACCGTCGACAGACATTCACGGCATATTATATCGTATACGATATAATGTCGGCTGATGTCTGGTTGAACGTTACCGCAACCACTGTGGCGGTACCGCACCGCGAAACTCCAACTATATGCTGCCACCCGCAGTGACACACCGCTAGTCGGTTTGCAGCTCTCGCTACCACTACCACAGAGTACTTTTTTATATAGGTATAGAGGCTTTACTCGATGGGTTCAGACGGAAAGAGGTTGGTGGCGCCATCTGTAACTATAAATCCACAACTTTCCTGCTATGTATATAATTAGATCTATACGTCTACTGTCATTCCAGTTTATGCCTGTTTCTTAATTTTTAATAATTACAGGGTTATAAAAATAAATTAACTATACATACTTAATTTATTTCCATAATCTTGTAATTCATAAAGTTTATGAATAAATTAAGGGATTATAAGGCTGCAGAAAATAACACAAAATAAAACCCATACATACTTAATTTATTTCCATAATCTTGTAATTCATAAAGTTTATGAATAAATTAAGGGATTATAAGGCTGCAGAAAATAACACAAAATAAAACCCACAATATTTGAATCATATTCATTTATTTTTCTCAAATGTTATTACTAAGAATAAATAAATATTATTACGTAATATTATTTATTTTTCCTCTTATAGCATCGTTTATAATACTTTTTTGCTTTGCACTGCAGTACGTCCTCGTCACTGTCGATATCCCTTTTCCCAGTTAATATTTTATTTATATTTTTACAGTATGTAAATATAAAAAATCTACATACTAAATTAATTAAAAATTCTAATAATTTGTCTTTGTGGACCGACCATGTTAAAAAATTAAAATCTAGAAACAATAAAATAATTGTTTTTGTGTATTCCCTGAGAGATTTTCTTTCTAAATTAGAATTTATTATTTTATTTATAATATCCTGAAAAAGCCTGAAAGCCAACGACGATTGGCATATTCTCTTCTTTGGATAAAATCATTTGTAATTTCGCTATAGAGATTACCCTTACAAATTTCGCAGAATCTAAATATTTTATTTTTGGCTTTTCTTAAAAAATATCCCGAAACATATTGTAGGGGCCCCATTATTTGAGGCTGACTTTTCTCCTCTAGAGGCGTAAGGGTAATCTCATTTACAATATCTAAAGAGAAATCACCAGTCGTCGCAGCTTCACTAGTCTAGGGCATGTAGTGCATTGCATTGATCTTCTTCACAATTTGCTCCAGGGGCATGGATACTGGACAGGCTATTGACCAATAACGTTGTCAACGCTGACTCAAATCTTTCTGGCATTGGATTTGTGTTGCGGCACCCATGGCTTCTTATGGCCCCAAAGAAATTCTTGACTGGGTCTTGGTTTAGGTGCCGCATCCATAAAGATGTAATATTATGCTCAATAGCTAATATTTTAACTAAAGTCTCTATGCCTGCCAGTGTCCATACCCAATTATTAATACTAGGTACACTTGCAATTTTGTCTTTATCAGTTATGAATTTCATGGATTTTAAAACTTTTTTTGCTTCTGTCCAAAATTCGTGGTGTTTAGAATGGGGTGTTACAGGTCCTAGGAGAGGTTTTGAAAACCTTTTTTTTCTAAAGCTGCCATTGACGGAATCAAAAAGATTGTCAAAAAAAGCAGGACATCTGCAGTCTCCTTGCATTCCACTGGGAGGATTCTGTTATCTGTAAAATAATAATAATGGAATATCAGATTGTAGATTATTGTGTAAGATTTTTGTGCACATAATGTACACTTTATGGGTATGAAATTGTAAATGTACATAATTATGCTTTGAAATACATGGTTGCATAGATGGTTTACTAATATACATTTTAAATTACCAAGTAACTATTAATATTATGAATAATTTTAAGATAGAATTATTTAAATTCCATGGTGTTTAAAATACATACGGACAATCATGATTTAAGAAAGCCATTCAATTTGATGACAACCTAATAGCCTAGCTGATCTTTAACACAAAAACATCACATTCTCGATCTTACCTGCAAGGTATCCCATAGTAGATGAAACAGTTCTACTGAATACTTGGCTGGCAAATTTGACCTTCATTTTTGTCCGGGTTGGATCAACGTGGCTATCTGACAGCTTGGGCATCAATCTGATTCCTTTATATGCGGGATTTTCTTGATGTAATTGTTTGATGTGATCCCACTTAGCTGTCTTCTCTTTATTGTCAGTTGTATACCTTAAATTCTTCTCTAAAAGATTGTTACGTATACCTTTCAACAAATGCGGGGGATCATAAAGTGGGACAATTTTCTTGTTATTTATTATTATTACATTGTCTTCCCTGACACTCCTCTCAACACCGTCGCGCGCCAGCGGCAGTGAACGAGGGACGCGGCGCAGCGGGTCCTTCGGCCGGATCAATGATCGCGACGATAGGTCGTGGTAGAGGAAATGAAATGAGAGTGGACTGTATAATAAGAGATGAAGTATATTGAAGAAGAAAAGAAGTTATATTACAATGGTCGGTTGAAAGGTAAACAAAGGAAAAATGATGATAATGCGCGAGCGCAGCCGTGCGTGGAGACGTGCAACAGCTGACTGTCGTGGCGGTGTGTCGCGAGGTACACCGCCACGACACCTTGTCGTGGCGGTGTGTGTGTTGAGAGGAGTGGGTCTCAACATGCTCCCCCCGTTGAAGAGTCTTCAACTGAAGAAACCGGCAGCGGGCAGATGGTGTTGAAGGCGCGCCGGATGACACCCTTTCTTGTGTGGATGTCGGCGACCCTCGCAACGCCATCCCTGCCTGGGAGAACATGTGTGATGCGCCCTAAAAGCCACATAAGAGGAGGTAAGTTGTTGTCCTTTATGACGACTAATGTTCCTTCCTTGAGCTCGCCAGATGACCGGCACCATTTCGTTTTCTCTTGGAGCCACAGAACATACTCGTGTGAGAAACGAGCCCAGAAGTGCTGCTTTAGATATTCGATACGGCGAAATCGTTTTAAACTGTTGACGTTGACGTCCTGGATCTGTGGATGAGGCAGCATAATTAGAGAACGACCAATTAGGAAGTGTGCCGGGGTTAGTGGAGCGAGGTCGGAAGGGTTGTTGGACAGTGGAGTTAAGGGCCTTGAGTTTAAAATAGCCTCAATTTGAATTAAACAAGTCGCCATCTCCTCAAAGGTCAGGTTTGTTAACCCCAAAATGCGTCGTAGATGATGCTTGGTGGATTTAACTGCAGACTCCCATAGGCCTCCGAAGTGTGGAGTATATGCGGGTATAAATTAAAAGTTTATGCCAGGGTCGATTTTATTGAAGTTTAAGTCTTGCGAAAGTAGCCTGGCCAACTCATTGAAAGCACCGACAAATGTTGTACCGTTGTCGGAAAATATGTTACGGGGTTTTCCCCTTCGAGCAATAAAGCGGTTTAGTGCGGCTAAGAAAGCTTCCTTTGTAAGGTCCGACACAAGTTCGAGGTGGATGGCTCCCGTAGCTAGGCACACAAACACACTAATGAAGCATTTGATAAGCCTACACCCTTTACCTTTCCGGTAAGCTATCATGATGGGACCGGCATATTCTACCATGATAGACTGAATAGTGTTGGCCTCGATCCTGCAACATGAATTAAATTAGAAAGAATATTAAAGAAAGGTGATAACGATAATAGCTTGTTCTTTAGAAGTTAGAGGTTCAATAGAAGTTAGTGAACCAGATTCAAGTTATTTTTATTGCATTTATAAATGAATCGCATCACACGCTGTAATGTGCTGAGATGTGAGAATTTTGATACTAACGCAGTAAGAGGATTTTCAATAATGTGATTAGAAACATGTGATTCAGGGAACTGAGGCAATGAAGACATATGTTTGCTAAGTAATTGTGGTCCACACCACAATGTAGACGACAACAGCCCGTCAGTACAAAGTCCACGCGAAGCGAGGTCTGCGGGGTTTTCAGCTGACGGAACATAGTGCAAAGCCTGTCCTCTTTCAGTTGCCTGAATTTCAGACACTCGTTGACGAACGAATGTCTTTGTTTGATTTGGTGAAGTAGATAAATTTAAATCTACTTGTAAGTTTTTAGTGTGCATACAAACATGTGAAGAGGAATACGACTGATTATATGCACCCGAAATGAGCCAACCTAATTTTGACTCTAGTAAATTGGGTTTATGAGAACCTAATGCGATACGGCCAGTGTATATGATACCCCAAAAGACTTCTGCACCGACAAGGACGTCGATGGAAGACGGAACGTAATAAGGGGGGTCGGCAAGTCGGACGTTCGTAGGTATACGTATGTTGCTTGTATCAACATAAGTATGAGGAACTGATGCTGATACTTTCGGCAATACGAGGCAATCAATGTTCAGTTCAAACTCACTGTCATCAATTGATTTTAATGACACTGAGCATCCCTGAGTACAACTAGAGGTTTGAGAATTAATACCTGTTACCTTGGAATTGGTAATGTAGGTAGGAACGTGTAGCTTACGAACAAATTCCTCCGAGATGAAATTTGTTGTACTTCCACTGTCCAGCAAGACTCGGGCTGTATGGTGGTTACCGTCAGCGTCGGTCACCCTCACGAGCGCTGTGGAAAGTAAAATTACTCGAGATGTAAAAGATTGACTAGCTGATAGTGCAGTGTTATGTGCACTAGGAAGAGCATTGTCACTATCGATGTGTAGCAGAGTGTTATGTTTTTGACGACAATATTTACTATGACCAAATTTGCATCTGGAAACATCATGACCTGGACGAAGACAATTCATGCACAGATTTGAACCCTGAGCCTTTTTAATACGAGCCTGTATCGAGAGACCTTTAAACTGCTCGCATGCATAAATAAAATGATCTTGACGACACATGGGACATGACAAAGGTTTTGAAGACTTGTCAGGTGCCACAGCACTGCTCTTAGATTTGGTTGCAGGTGTGTTGGGTTCAATTTTGGCTGTTACTATGGGCTTAGACTCCTCAAGTGTCTCTAGTAAGTCAGCCCTGCTACTGATGAAATTAATAAACGCAAATAAAGTTGGAGGTTCAGAAAAAGTGTTTCTGTGTTCTTCCCACTTACGATTTGTAATGTGGTCGAGTTTACTGGTCATTATGTAAATTATAAGAACATCGACAAAGGCGTTTTGAACTGGTTGACCAAGGGTTGCTAAAGCCCTAAGGTTTTTATTAGTTGAGTCAATTATGTATCGTAGTGACTTACTTGACTCTCTTTCTATAGACTGAACGTTAAAGAGTGCTTGTACATGATTGTTGACAAGCAATCTTTTGTTGTCATACCTCTCACAGAGTAACTTCCAGGCAGCGTCGTAGTTTTCTGACCTGAAGTCAAGGTTATCAATAACAAGAGAAGCACCACCCTTTAAAGAAGCACGTAGATAGTGCAATTTATTTATTTTATCCAAGGATGTGTTGTTATGTATTATAGAAATAAAAGTGTCTCTAAATTCCAGCCAATCATGATAGCTACCTGAAAACTTGGGTAAATCAATTTTGGGTAAACGAATTGAATTGTGCTTGTGTGTACTAGTACTACAAGAATCCACCTCGCTTGCGGAGTCCCCCTTAAGAAGTCGTCTTGCGCCGGTGATCAGCTGGCGTGCAGAAGCCACCAAGCCGTAGTACAGCTTTTCGAACTCCTCGCGTTCCGCATATTGCTCGCTGGGTTCATCCACCACTGCCTCCAATTCGTCCTGCAACGCATCATATTTTTGGTACAAGCTTTCAAATATATTAAGTCGATATTCGATTTCGATGACTTGCACCTCACTCAACTTTTCGTAAGTCTTAGAAATGTTTAAATACGTATTAAACTGCGTAAGCTTGGCTTTAATTGAAGCTCGCTTCTTAATTAAGCTTTTCATGTCTGCCATGACAATGAAAATCAATTTGCAGTTGCAGTAAACAAAAGAAGAAAAAAAAAATGAGGGTATGTGATATTATTCAGTGATATTCTTTAATTATAAATGAAATTTACTGATATGAAACGATTAGCAATAAGTTGCGAAGCAGGCACAGAGCTATAAGCAGTGAGAGATGAGATTGCTATCACAAAAACACTAGGCGTTTCCGACCGAATCTGCTGAGTAATGCTAAGCGAATGATGCAACGTTTTCTTTACACAAATAAAATAAATTTAATTCAATTCACTGTAATAATGCGAAATAAATCGATTAATGATTAAAAAAAAAAAAGGTTTTGATTTAAAAACCGTTATAATTAACGGGCTTGTGATTGGTACCTACCTACTATTATAGAATTGTAAAAATCACTTTTGTAAACGGGTTAATTACATTTTAAACCTGTGTAGGTACTGTATGAGACAATGGAAACAGTTTATACAAGTTGATAGGCTGAAGATTATGGATAGACTGAATTTTAATGGAAGTGTAACTATTTAATAAGTGTAACTATTTAATAAGTTGAAGCTAGGAAAAATAATTTTGCAAAATGTTGGAATAAAAGGAATTGGAACGTTCTCACGGTTTTATGCTGTCAACCTCTGATGATGAGCTGACGACTGTAGCCGATTGTTGACGTAAAAGTCTTCTGGTCCTGAAGTCTCGACGATCCTTTCTTGCGCAGCCCGTTGGTTTGAAGTCGATGAAGACGGCTGTTGCCGTATCGACGTTCACGAAGTCCAATGCAGACGTTGACGCGATGAAAGCAGATCTCTTGGGAAACTTGAACCCGAAGATGAAGTCCTTTGTTGCTTCAACCGACGAACCGTTGAATTTTTGAATTTGAAAATTCCGTTGTCTTCTATGTTTGGCTTGAACGTTTAACGGTAGAAGGACCAATGTTCGCGGTTTCGTTTAAAAGAAGATTCAACGCTTGTCTGTTATTAGTGCCTTGGTCACATACTGTAGCCACTACATTGAAGCCAGTTTCTTGCAGGTTCTCAATAATAGTTTTAATTTGCACAGCCAGCTCTGGGCCTTTAGTTGCCGACTGTGCAAATGTATAAGCAACAGGTTGCTTATATTTTCGTAAGAGACCCCTTACCATAAAAACTTGTGCATGGTCTGCAAATTCTGGTTTTGTCTCGCGTCCATTATTCACAAAACCTATCACCAAATCTTTTCGTTCGTTATAAGTAACATTGGCTTTCAGCGACATTTCGTCAAACATTAAAACGCAGAGTTTGTCCGCTGGCTTCATTTTATTTGCTCTTTCCTTGAGTTGAGCAAATACATTATTGTTAATACCAGGCTTTATATTGGCCTGGTTCAAAAATGTTGTCAGTACTTGCTGAGAAGGCAAAACTAACATTCTTCGCAGAAAGCGATAGCCTTTCGGACTTTGTTTCAGCATTGCCAAAGCTAATATTTTTTCTTCAGTCGTAAATCTTCTCCCTTTTTCTTTCTTTTTATGTTCTCTGAACTGTAACATAGTTAACACTTTAGCAGCACTTGGCAAATTGTTTACTGTAGCTTCAAAATTGCTACTCTTCATTAATTTCTTGGCTGCTTTTAATTGCATTGATTGCTTCTGCATTCTGTTTCGGCATTTTGACAACTTAATTCTAGTTGCAACCAATTTTTGATATAAATTATGCTCATTCTTTGTCATTTTTATATTTATCACTACTTTTTTAGTAGTGTTTGAACCTGCAATTAGAAAATAACGAAAGTTAGGCATGATAAAATTGCTTAAGAACATTATTATTATTATATTAAAAGGATTATTTAAACATTGTGTCTGAAATACTTTCCAAAAATTTATACTTGATCATAAATAATGCCATCTAATAGATTAATGCTTACCAATATGGTCAGTTTTACAACTGTCATGTGCAGGTACAGGTTGGATAGGTGTTAGTGTTACAGCATCTGGAACATTACACAATATTCATTTTAGATAAATAATGACAAGCATAATTATAAAAAAATTGCGATGCCAAAACGAAAACTATGAGATATAGAGAAAACTTGTCTAAGGAGTTGTTGGAGTATTGACTTCGATTCTAACAAGAACAAAAACAGCCTAAATTATTCGAGTGTTCAGTAAGTGCATAGTAAGTTAGAAGAAGTTAGTTAGTTATATTAGAAGAGGCTTTTGCCCTGCAGTGGAACAATAATAGGCTGGTAATATTGCAAAGACAAAAGAAACAATGATAGAGTACATAGATCACAAGTGTCTGTCTGCAGGAAACAATTACCATGCACTCTATAGACAATGAACTCTATCTTTATGTTTCTGTATAATGTAAGTAAATGACACTCACCATATTTATCTTGCAAACTACTTTCTTGCATTCCAAGATTTTCAACAGTTGCATCTAGTTTGACAGTGGCTGGAATACAAATGATATAATTAAATTTATTTGCAGATGCTAAAAAGGTACAGTAGGTATGCCTAACTAAGGTATCTTTATCTTGTTGATAAGATGAATAGATGTGATTATTTATTATTTATTTATTTATTAGTTTATCCTCGATTAGCTCGATTTAGCTACTGAACTGACATAAGGGGAAAACACCAGTATAACAATATTATTTAGCAGAATTTTAATTTAATGTTGAAATTTGGAAACTAGCTAAAGTGAAAGATATGAATGTATACACCAACCTTGTGATGGTTTTTTATTTTCTTTTAAAGGTTTCCCGGATTCTGGTAGAGATTGTGGTCCTGAAATAAGAATAATAGAGGAATTATAATGGTGATTTTGTGTTGCTGCTGGTTGCAATGTAGCAGTAAATATGTATAAAAGATAAATTATGCCCATCTGCTACAAGACCATAATATTTAACACGTTCACTGTTCACTGAGCCACATATGGTTCAGGAAACGCGCGCGTGAAAAGCACTAATACGCTTCTGAGCCATATGTGCGTCAGGAGACATATACAAATTCTAAAGCGGATAATTCCACCGGACGTGCTAGAACTGTACTGTTTCTGCATTGGACGTACTGGTACGATCATAAAGTAAAGAAAATCGCCGGGACATACGAAAAAATATTTTTATTTTTCTAAGAAATTACAAATAATTCTGAACTATTTCTTGTTATGTTTGTTTTGGAAACAGCATAAACAAAACGTTTTTTTGCATTGCAAACACTCAGTATCCACTCGTTTTACTCTTTTTGCAGCAATTTGCCAGTTTGTACCTTCTTTTCGCAAGTCTTCGTAGCATCCATGGCATCGTTTTCTGACAATTTTGTTGTCCTCTTTCCGCGGAATTTTTGTCAGAAAGTGCTGACTTGCGATCGAGCTAGTAGACGGTCTTGGACTATTAGTCAATGTATTTGCACTCGCATCGGATGCATTGTTCAATTGCAAGAACTCCCTAATAATTTCTTGCTGCGTTTGTAGTACAGTTTTGCGTAGTTTTCTATTAGAAGTTGAATGTAGTTTCTGATACAAAAGCGTAGCGTTTGTTACTGATGCACAAATCAAAACATCTAAAGCGATCTTTTTGTACCATGCCAGAGACTTTCTTTTAGGGTCATAATAACTTGAAAGCTGGTCAGATACATCTATGCCCTTTTTTCGCTCATTGTAATAGAGCACGGCTTTCGGTTTCAATTTTGGTTGATATCCCGAAGACATTTGCATACTAGCGTCATGGCATGTAGAAATCATTGCAACGTCGCGTTTGTCTCTCCATTTCATCACTGTTATATTGTCCTTCTGACGAGCAATTACTTCACCTTTTTTAGGGCCCATTTTTTTCGACCTTATTGCCCATGGAAGTTCTTTTCTATTTACCCGTAGAGTGCCGCATAAGTCTGTCTTACGCTGCTGTAAAAATTTTGCTAATCCTACGGTATTATAATAGTTGTCACACACAATTATCCGTCCAGCATCTAGAAGACCATCACATAACTGAACAACGACACTCCCTGGCTTATCCAAATCAGCGATCTCGGGGTCGCGACCTATGTAAATATCATAGTTCCAGACAAAACCCTCTTCTGTACAGAGTTTATAGATTTTCAAGCCGTATTTGTGAGCTTTTGATGGGTTGTATTGACGGAATGATATCCTCCCTCTAAACGGCATCATCGACTCGTCAATGACGATACATTCATCAGGTGTTAGTAAGCTTTTCCAGTTGTTGATAACAAGGTCCAAAAGTGGTTTTATTTTGTACAGACGTTCGTTTCGATCCCTCGGAGCTTCATTATCAACAAAGTGCCAGCAACGTAATATTGATGAGAAGCGATTATACGACATGTTTACGTTGTGAAATATTTGATGGTAGTAAATCGGGTCTAGTTTCCAATATGATTCAAACGTCGGAAATTTCACAATACCCATCAACATATACAAGGCAATAAATTTCATCATTTCTTCGCGTGTAACGTCTGTCCACCGAGTCATGCGGCTATGAACTGACATGTTGACGTTCTGTTTCAGTTGAGAAGCGTACAGATTTGTTTGAGTGACCATAAGATCTAACACTTCATTGGTCAATATACGACGATAAATGGATACAACAGATTGTTCGCCTTGAATATGAAGTGTTGGGTTGCTGTTATAAGGTTGACGTGATAGTGGTAGTATTTCCTGACTCCAGCCATTTTCTTTATCTATATCATTTATTTCTTGCGGAGCAAGCCGCATAATCTCACCAGCAGTCCGCCTTCTGCTCGTTTCTGGCCGAGGTGAATTTATGACGATATCGGATGAATTATTAGCTGGCGAGTCTCTACCAAAGTCATCGGTTACAATGTTGGAACGGGAAATCTCACCTGGATCAAAATCAGGATCATCGACATCGTCATCAGCAAAAATACTAGGTTCTTGATCCGAAATATCAGAATCCTGCTCGTTATGTACATCGCTATTGCCGCCGTTCGAATTCGTATCATCTTCACTCAATTCAAAGTCACTTTCTTCCAGTACACGTCGCAATTCCTCATTTGATAATTTGCGTGGCATTTTCAACAAAAATATCACTTACGACATTACAACCTTCAACAACCAACAGACAATCTTAGAATTTGAAACGATTTTATGAACAAAATTCAAAAATATGACAGTGACGTAAAATAATTGACACTGACAAGTCTATGGAAGTAAATTGTCTATGGATTATTTAGTTCAAAGTTCGGAAATGTCGTGAAAATACCTAAATAATAATAATAAAGTATTGACACATACAAATACTTTTGAAAATCTAAAAAAAGTTCTCTGAACCGCATGTGTTTCATGAACGTGCAGAAGCAAAAATGTCTCCCTACGCTCATGAACCATATGTGTTTCAGGTAAGTAAAGCCTACCTCCGGTTTTTTTTTTTTAATTATATTATTACTAGGGCTACCCTATGACTATAAAAATAACAAATTATTAAAAGAAACCTATTGGACTTGTCGGTCAATTTTGCATTTTTGTATTGGGACAGGGAACGTGTTAAATACACTACACATCAAAGGTGACATGCATGGGTGAAAACAAAATTTGACCCATATGCTGCTTAAATCAGCTCAGGATATCATGTTCATAATAAAACAATATTAGTAGAAGGAAGGATAGGTAGGTAAGATTTTGCTAGCAGATTTGAAATGACTTAAATCGTGACTTAAGATTTTATACTCGTTTTAGGGACATTGCATCATTTCTTTCAGCTTATTTTCCATAAATGATACCTTTTCATCTAATTTTTTAGCTGGGCTTTCTTTAAAAAGCATATACAAGGATTTCCGAGTCATCTCAATCACTTGTGAAGTCGAATCTACAAAAAAAAATCGTGAAATTTTATAAATCTGCTAAACAATTGAAAAGTTGTTACAGTCATTATCACTTTAAAGTACTTTTTTTTTGTAAATCTATATTTAACCATGCAAGTATATTTAGAACCCGATCTCACATGGTGCTATTTCAAAAGTACTCATTATTAAAAAAAAACATACACGATTTTAATTTTTTTTCCTCTCTTGTTTTTGGTGCTGGCTCTAAAAATACATTATATTCAATTGTACTAAAGATATTATACATTAAAATTAAGTACATACCTTGTTCTTCAGATTCCATAGTTGCATGCATGCATGCATGCTATGTTTCGTCTGAGCAGGAGATAACTTGCGAGAAAAGAATCTTAGCGGTTGCCAGCTGTCATTTTTTCGTTGTTGTAAGACAGCTCCGATGGGCACATCTGAAGCGTCGGTAAAAAGTGCTAGCTCAGCTTGTTGATCCGGATGCGAGATAAGAGTAGCTTCTAATAAGTTATTTTTGCATGCCTCGAAAGCTTTTTGTATTTCAGGTGTTATGGTGATGGGCGTCGATCCTTTGATTTTTGGACCACTTAAAGCTTGATTGAGAGGCCCTTTTTCAATTTTCTATAAAAATTTATCATCCCTAGAAATCTTCGCAACTCTTTAGCATTTTTAGGGAGGGGGTATTCCTGGATCGCCTTTACTTTTTCTCGGAGGGGATGTATACCAGCCGCAGACACTTCATAACCCAAGAAGGTAACTTCACTAACACCTAAGACGCATTTGTTGGTGTTAATTACTACTCCATATTTTTTAATTTTTTTAATAATTTTGTTAGGTGTCCAACGTGCTCTGTCTCCCTTTTTGAAAACTCGAGAATATAATTTAGGTATCCGAACGTGAAGTCTAATCCTTGAAGGATTTCATCAAAAAATCTCTGAAACGTCTGAGCAGCGTTTCTCAAACCGAAGGTCATGGCAGTTAATTCAAAAAGTCCGAATGGAGTTGTGATCGCTGTTTTCTTAATGTCGTCTTAAATACCGGTATTTGATTAAATGCTTTAACGAGGTCAATTTTTGAAAATATAGTGGATCCTGATGCTTTAACGAGGTCAATTTTTGAAAATATAGTGGATCCTGACAGCTGGTATGCGAAGTCATGGATATGCCTCACTGGAAACCGATCAGGTATTGTTCGTGCGTTTAATTGCCTATAATCGCCACATGGCCTCCAGCCGTCGTCTTTTTTAGGCACGAGATGCAATGGGGACGACCAAGAACTTTCAGAGCGACGAGCTATTCCATTTTGTAGCATTGCCTCAAATTCATTTTTTGCGATCTTCAGACGATCCGGTGCCAATCGACGCGGTCTTTATGTTACCGGAGTAGTGTATAATTGGGGGTTCTGGATCACTTGCTCTCGCTTTGCTCGAGCGCGTGATCCAGAACTCCCCAATCATACGCTACTAATGCGATCTGCGATATAGTTCTTAATATAGATTGAGTATTGTGTTTCATTCAAAGTGGATCGTGGACAGCTTGATACAGGTTTGTTTTTACCAGTCGGAGTGGTTGTCATGCAAAACGTCCTAATCAACGGTGCGATGTGTACTTCAAGTTTATAAACAATAATATCAAGTTCGACTCGTTGATCAACTTATGTCTCTACATTTTATTACTTGACGAAAGTACCTATGATATTCATAGGTAGAACAATGCAGAGTGCATCAATTAGTAGTTCAACAATTTACTTGCATAATATGTAGTTCGTTCATTGGTCTAGCGATTTCAATTTCGATGGCTTAATCTGCAAATTGGCCAACTCCGTTTTATGCAATTTTAGAGGGAGGCAAAAAAACTGAATAAAAAATTAAATATTTACAATATCCATATTCCAAAATACTATTTGGTGCTTTTTTATTTTGCATACGGAATTAACTGAACATTATGAAAAAATATATTGATCACATACCTTTAAAATAGATTTTTGGAGTTGGCCTATTTGTAAATTAAAAAATAATAAAAATACGGGAGTTGTCCACTTTTCTGTGACTCCTATATTTAGATTTATATAGAGTTTTTTAGATTAGTATTGGGTAATAAGAGAAAAAAAAACTATATTTTTATCACTTAATATGTTTTATTACGTCTTATAATGTTACAAGAAAAAAAAAGTAAGTCTTCATTCATGTGGTATGTTGTCGTAGAAGTCCCTGTAGTCCACCGGTAGGGTAGATTTTAATTCCTGGAGGTCTTTGAACTTACGTTTTTTAATTTGTAGCCGATTTTTATGAAGATTCGGTAAGATTTCAATCGCCGAGGGTGTGATATTTCTATCGCATCGTTGTGGTAGTAACTGCCACTCATCTTTAAATCTTAGCTTAAAGTTTATGTTCCCTTTTTTATATTGCAGCGCACGAATGTCTGTGACCTGAACACAAACAATAATAATTTATACCTAATCAATGAATTACACAGTAAAATGTGTTTTTTACACTTCTACTGAAACCTGAACAAAAAGAGTTATAAAAATGAATAAAATAATAAGATCAAATATAAATAAAATCAAAGGTACCTTAGCGTCTCCTGTCGCTTTTCCTGGTCTTATAGATTTATAATATTGTAGACTTCCAAAGGATTTAAAAAAATCGTGCGTTAAATAAGACACGTTGTAGGGCTTAGGGTGTATGCGTGCTCCAAGACAAACTCCTACATATTCAGCTGGTACATGAATAACTTTATTTTTCAGCTTCCTCTCTATGGCGGCATGCATAGAGTCAGCCTCCATCTGGGTATGGCCAACCTCCAAATACTTTTGCTCAATTATAATATTGTTTAATGTTGCCACATTCAGTAAAGCGTTTGCCAATACCACGTTCCTATTTTGTGCTGTACATCCATCACTGTACAATATAATTTTAATATCGTTTTCAGGTTCTCTGTGAATGCTCGGCAGAAGATTATTTGTAATAAACTTGACTATTATGGTTGCATAGTTGTCAGACGATAGGGCACCTTCAGTCTCGTTCCATAGATAGCAAAATCCATCTTTGTTTCTCAAATTGAATAAACAGAAATTGTGTGTGCATAGCTTAGTTTTATAATATAGAGATGAAACATTAGATTTAGGTGCTAATAACACAGCTTGTGTATCCATCGTAAATACGAGTTCTTCTGAATTTTTATCATTTTCTTTTTCGATTCGGGCTTCATTTTTTCTTTCTATGTGCTCCTTATGTTCTGTATCAGGTATATTTCCGAGTTTATGGGATAGACATTTTTCGCACTCATCTTTTTTCGGCTTAAACAGTGATATGTTTTCAATTTCTAAAGTGTTGCTGAATTTTGCTATAGAGAGAGGTTTATTATTCCGCGATGCACACCAGTCTTTTTTGTAGAATTCGTATAGGGCTCTTTTTGATGTCCATTCTGGTAACAAATAAAGCTTTGATGTAGATTTGCGGCAATAGTGGGATTCCATTTTTGGTATATTGTTCAAAAACTCTTTAAGTGATTCTACCTCTGCTTCGTGGGGATTTTTTCTGGCAGATACATTTTGGTTTTCATTGTGAGAGGTATTTTCTTTACCTTTTTTCCAGTTCCAGATGGTCATTTTGGTGATACACAAAGTGTTTTGAAACATCGTTTTGCAGACCCTCACACGACGTTCGTCATTCAAATGCAAGTTATAAATCATTGAGCTTTTTCTCTTTGTAATAGATGGGTCTTTTCTATCTCTTGGGCGTTTTGTAGGCATCTCTTGTACAAGACTATTTACGAAAACCTTCTTTTCTCCCCAAGTCATCCCCCAAAACTTTTCATATATTACTTTTCTATCATCTTCTGTAATTTCACAGCATTTTAAAGCACTTTTGTCATTTGTCTTACATTTGCATCGAGGTTTAAGCACTCGCTTATTCTTTAGTGTTTTTTCCCATTTCCCGTCAACTTTTTTTCGTCCAATATACTGCCTCCCCTTTTCCCGATTAAGTTTGTTTTTGTATTCATTCCATGTTGCTTTGTTAACCTGACACCTTTTTCTTCTCTTAACTCTCATTGGTTGTTCTTCACTATTAGAATCCGAGTGCTCAGAATAGGGTACAAGTTGTTCATTATTGTAGTCACTATCATCGCTTATATAGTTGTCAATCAAGGCAGCATTGTTATCATGACGTGGTGTAACCTGTGAATTTGTAGCTGGTCCGGATGATTCCATGGATGCTTCAGTAACCAATGTTAACAGGCCGGAATTCAGAGATGAACCTTCGGCTATTGGTTCCATTTCCGTGATCCCCTCTGTAAGAGCATCAGATGTTAAAGCCCCATCAGCTAGTGGAGGAATTTCCATGACCACTTCTGTAACAGCATCAGATGTTGCCGCATCATCAACTAATGGGACAATTCGCATAATTACTTCTGGAACAGCTTCAGATAATGACGAATCAGCAGCCAGTATAACAGGCATATTTTCAATCGATTCCTTTGTGAAAAATATTAAATCATTTTGACGACTTCGGTTGCAAGCAGCTTCAACCATTTTTTTCGCCCTCGACATTTTCTTTGTCTACAATATAAGTAACAATCCCATTAAATATTTTTAACATTAATTTACCTAAAAACACAAAACTGGTAACTCCCAAATCAAGAACAAATTGTCACAACAAAAAATGGCCAACTCCATCATCGCACTTTTGTAGGTTATTTATGGTTTTCTTTTTGAGTATTCACAACAATTATACCTTATTTAAATAAAGTCACTTACCACCAATTCCATGTATTGTTTTCAGGTTAAACTATCTGTTATTTACGCACATTGACAAAAATATAAACTCAAGCCACGAAAACCTGTTCTTTCTTGCACGCCGTCCAGTACAAAATGGCGGCTGGCACCGGAGTTAGCCACTTTGACGTGTTGCTATGTCAGTGTTGGGAGTTGCCCAATTTATGTGCACGCGATTTTTTCGGTAATTTTGAAAGCTAGGGAGTTGTTTCATTTTGCATACCGTAAGTGGCAACTCCGCGTACTCGATGACATCAAAACATGATTTTGGGTCAAAAGTGGAGTTAGCCGGTTTGCAGGTTAAGCCATCGATTTTGCGATTGCCGAGCATGAGGCATCCAGTTCGATTTCCAAGTCCAAGTGTTATTTATGTTCTATAAAATAATTCTTAATGCGAGGTGTTTAGATTTGCGCCCGATAAATTCTATATAATAATATTATTATTTATATTCAATTAAATAATGACAAAATATAAAACATGAAAACAAAATCCAGACCGGAACAAATACTTATTTGTTCCGTGCGGGAATCGAACCCGCGACACTTGACGCATTTAGTAGCTTATATACTAATATTTACATTGTGATGCAGCGAGTCGAGCTCTTATTCAAAGCGCCAAACGTGTCGTCGAAAATATGGCAAAATTACTGGATCGCTTTTCAGATTGGAAGATTTACGATGATCCTTGGATGCAACATATGGTATACATTTTCCTAAACGTTTTTATTTAAACACCGTGGAGGGAACAAACTATATGAAAAGCTAGTAAAAATCATAAAAACAAAAATCCAAACCGGAACAGATGTGCATTTGTTCCGTGTGGGAATCGAACCCGCAACACTTTGGTGGACTAATTGCAACATCTATTAAACCTACTATTTGCATTGTGATGTAGCGAATCGAGCTCTTAGCCAATGTGTTATCAAAGATGTGATAAAATATTGGACCACTTTGTCCTATGATTACACAACTTAATATAGATATTACATTAGGTAAGGAATTATTTCTTGGAAGATTAGGTAATTATCTACTATTTTAATTAAAATATTAAAAAATAAAATTCTGTTTGTTTTATTTCCCAACATTCAATATTCACCCAGCCTAATTCTGTAATATCATAATACGAATTCTATAACAAATAATAATGTTGAAATCCATTGCCACTTCTTTCCATTACCATTAAAATGAGCAGGATAGCTATATCTAGCACAGTCTTTACAACTTGAGAGCTTAAAGAATAAGGCGACATTTTTGCATACAAGACAAATAACTATCAGAGCTCTAATTTTATTGGTTTCTTATAATGTTTGTATGTAATCAGCCAGAGTTAATTGACACCTCATTCCTTTTACGATTTTCGTCTCCAGTTGTCTCCAAAAACTCTAATAAGGATAAAGTGCTGCGAAAACACTTTCTTTAACTAGAGTATTCGGAAGCATTCACATTGTGATTTCAATATGAGAAATGAATAAAATAAAAATCTACTTTAAGTGCTCAGGTGATAGAGATGAAATTCTAATAACAAATATTGTTTTTATTAAATATTCGAAGCAATTTTTGTTGGAAACTAACATATGACTAAGGCTTTAGGATTCAGGTCTATAAAATAAGCATCTGAGATATTATTCCTTTTATTTTTGTCATTGTTGTGCTGAAGTGCGTTTCACCGAACAGTGAGTTTAAATTTGTTTGTGGTTGTTCTCAAGTGTTGCTGATACAAAGTATGTGAGTATTATATTTTCTTATAAGCGATTTTGCAATAGCCAGGTAATTTTTAACTGAAGAATAAATAAGACATTTTGACATTATTATCTATACAAAAGCTGTCAAGCCACCATTTTTATACCTCAGGTAAAACGTAACTGACTATTGAAAAATCGACCCTTAATCATTTTTCTTCGATTTATACGACGGTTTAATTACAAGTATTAGGACTGAACTTAATCAATTAAGTTAAGACAATATATTAGTTTAATATTTTAAAACTACTGTACTTTTAGGTACTGTATTTGTAGTTTCATAATAATATTAATATTTTTACAAACTTTTAACAATTCTTGCTTCGTTGCTCTATCATGCAATAAACATAAGACCTGGGTTCGATTCTTAAGGTTTTTTTTGTCTGATACTGTAAATATATTATTCCCTATTCCATGAGATTTCAAAAAGTTCCTGTAAAAGTAGGGGAGGCCTAACCCCACCTCTTTATCTAACCATTTGAAGAATACAGATGCTGTTGTTTCATGTTGCTCGAAATGTTGGTAACAAAAATTATTCATTGCATTTTAACAATGATTTCAGGGCACAGTCGATGAATAATCCTTTTTGGGTTGAAGAAGAGGACTCCGCGCCTTCAACTTCTCGAGCAACAAAAGAAAAAACCGGGGGCAGCTCAAAAAAAAAAAGCTGTGAAGAGAGATAAAAAAGTGTCTCGGAAGAAGAAGGCTTTGCTTTCTAAAAGCCCTTTCGCTTCAGAATCAGAGTCTGATAGCGACGGGCTTGCAGTTGCTACAACGCTAGCTCCAAAAAGAAAACGGATTTCCATCGTTTCAGACTCTGAGGTAAGATTTTTTTCAAACGTTAAATTTCCATTTCATTTAGAAACATTCATAAACTATCAATGTTTTTGCAGTGTGCGATTTTCTCCATTAAAGTATACTTATTTGCTACTCTACTACTTCAACTACTCGCAGGTCCACGCGTTTAAATAGACTTTTCTAAAAGATTATTTATAATTATTATAAAGGTAGATTAATCGACGTGGTCCCCTTGCGTTTTATTATTATTTATTAAAACTAGTTATCTTATGTATTTCAGGAGAAATCATCTCGACCGCTGGTCCGTGCTGCCACACTGAAGAGCTGCATCAGTCAGCGAGTGGCTGATGGTTATACCTTTCAATCAGACCCGGGCAGGGTTGGAAAGTATTATTTTGAAATAAGGGTTTATAATACAAACGAAGTGGAAAAGCTTGCCCCAAACGAGCGTTGGAAACAATCTCTTGTAACGTTAAAATTATCGACCGATAAAGATAATGTTGTGTGGAAGGCTTTAACACACCTTGTGAATACTGGAAAGGAAGAGTTTAAAGAAATTCAGCCTGTTCTATACAGTAAACCTTAAATTAAATTAAAATTAATTTTATTCAGTTTCTATGCTCTCTTTATGTGCAAGTTTTTTGTAATTTGCGAATAACTTTAATATAAATTGTTTAACCTTTTTTTATATAAATCTATTTAATCTCTTTTACATATTTTTACAAACTGATTTTATATTAGATACAGTCTTTATAAAGAAATATGTGAACATTTATTTGATTTAGAATAATAATTTTAATACATGTACCTTTTTTTCAGAGTTTCGATGTAAATCGAAATTGAAAAATAAGAAATTTAAAAACCCGAAATAAGATATTAAAAACCAAGAAATTTAAAAACCCGAAATAAGATATTAAAAACTAAGAAATTTTAAAATGAGAATTTACCATCTGTTAAATAAAAATTGAATTACTGTTATAAAAAATATAAAGAATCGAATAACTGTAATAAAAATACAAGTACATTTAGTAAAAAAAAGCTTTTTTTGTAAAATTTAAGATAAGTTAAATGAACATGTTTTTTTGTAAAGACTGTAATATTTATGTATCAAAATTAACAGCACACAGTAGAACAAATATTCATAAATCTAATCGATTACTCTGCTCTGAATTCGAAAATATTCAAATTATTGCTACTGCGTTTAAAAATAGAATCATAAGTTACAAAGTGAATCCACTTAAATCTAGTGAAGATACAATAATTCCAGAAACGTTTTTAAATCAAATTTCAAAATCTGTATGTGAAGTTATCAATCTTATGATTCAGAAGAAAACATAAAGCAATTAAAGTTAATTTTGAATTATTTGTGTCATACAATTTGCCAAAAAATAATGAAAGCTCTATGAAATCTTTCAACACTAAATATATGATAGCAGTTCCGAACACAAATATTTATAATATGTATTTGAAATGCTCTGAAAAATTAATATCTAAATGTTTAGAGTTTGAACTTGCTGAATCTGGTTGGGCTATTAATTGTATAAACCATTTGGAAATAAACATAAATAAGTACAATCCTTTAAGAGCTGGAACATATTTAGAATTGTCTGCGGTTATAAAAAACACAAAGTCATGTTTGAATATACGCAACAATGACAATAATTGTTTTTGTGGTGTATTATTGCTCATATGTTTCCGAAAAGAGTGAATGCTAATAGAATGAAATCGTACCCACACTATACGTTGCTTTTAAACATAAATGATATGTCTTTTCCACCAAGTTTCACTGATATTAAAATCTTTGAGAAAAATAATCCTTCTATAAGTGTGAATGTTTATGGTCTTGAAGCTAATAATCATGTAACGGGTCCTCTATATTTAACGCGTGAACGAAAGCTTACACATGTCAATCTATTGTATATAACTAAAGATGGTAAAGCACATTTTTGTTTAATAAAAAACTTTAGTCGCCTTGTGCACCGACAATTAACCAAACATAAATCTAAAGTATTTTTATGTGATGAGTGTTTTTTGTATTATGACAATGAAGATAAATTATTAAATCACAATTGTGGTAGAATAAAAACAGTTTTGCCCACTGAACATAGCAAATTACAATTTTCAAACATTGAGAGAACCCAGAGAATT
The DNA here is from genome assembly GCA_945859665.1 of Anorthoa munda. Taxonomy (NCBI): domain Eukaryota; kingdom Metazoa; phylum Arthropoda; class Insecta; order Lepidoptera; family Noctuidae; genus Anorthoa; species Anorthoa munda. Next base: position 7,877,532 of record OX243894.1, on the reverse strand, counting down.
CCAATTGTAATATACGGAGATTTTGAAAGTTTGCTTTGCAAATACTCAGACAAAAATATATCTCTTTTTACTGAATCTGTACAGTCACATCAAGCATCATCGTATGCTTATTATATTTGTTGTAAATCTAAACCTGAATTAAATGATTTTGTTAGTTATAGAGGTCCAAACTGTGCACAAACATTTGTTAAAACCATTACAAATGACGTAGAAAGGTTGTATACAATTTTACAAAATAAACAGCCAATGCTGCCTCTTACTTCTGATGAGTTAAACTCATTTAAAACAGCTCAATTATGCCACATATGTAAAACCAAGTTTGTACAAAATGATAAAAAAGTTAAAGATCATGATCATTTCACAGGTAAATATAGAGGTCCTGCACACAATGCTTGTAATTTAAATTTGAAACAATGTCAATACATACCTATAATTTTTCATAATCTATCTGGATATGATTGCCATTTATTTATAAAAGAGCTGTCTGATATAATTGGCAAAATTACTTTAATTCCTAAATCAAAAGAAAAGTACATATCGTTTACAAAATTCATACCTATCGATAATAAAAATATAGTTCAGTTGAAATTTATTGATTCGTTTAACTTTTTAAGTACTAGTTTAGATAAATTGGTAAAAACGTTGCACTCGGATGATTTTCTAAACATGAGCTTGTTTTTCAATCATGATCGTTTATTTAATTTAGCGTGTAGAAAAGGCGTATATTGTTATGACTATGTAGACAAATGGGAAAAATATAATGAAACGCAGCTGCCTGAACAGTCAAAATTTTTCAGTAAACTAACGGGAGAAAATATTTCAATTGAAGATTATCAACATGCTTTAAACGTATGGCAAACTTTTAAAATAAAAAATTTGGGAGAGTATACAGACCTTTATTTAAAATGTGATGTACTGTTATTATGCGATATTTTCGAAAAGTTTCGAGAAATGAGTTTACTTTATTATAATTTAGATCCTTGCTATTATGTTTCATCACCATCGTTAAGTTGGGATGCTATGCTATTGTACACTAAAGTAGAGCTTGATTTAATATCGGATGTAGAAATGTACCAAATGCTAGAAAATGGAATTCGGGGAGGCCTTGCCCAATGTTCATTAAGATATGCCAAAGCTAATAACAAATATCAATCATCGTATAATAAGGACAAGGCAAGCACATACCTTATTTATCTTGACTGTGTGAATTTATACGGCTTTGCAATGATGCAGAAACTTCCAATGCGTAACTTCCGATTTCTTAGTGATAATGAAATAAATAAGTTCAATATAAATGATGTTAACAAAAACGGTTATGAAGGATACATTTTAGAGGTAGATTTATATTACCCCCCTAACATTCATAATGCTCATTCGGATCTACCATTTGCTGCCGAAAAATATTCTCCTATGCAAAGCAAGTGTAAAAAGTTAATTGCAAATTTATACAGCAAACATCACTTTGTTATCCATTATGCACATTTACAAGAGTGCTTAGAAAATGGTTTAATATTGCTGAAAATATATAAAATATTATCATTCTATCAAGATAACTTTTTAAAACCTTATATAGTATTAAATACTTCTCTCAGACAAAAAGCTAAATCTGATTTTGAAAAAGATTTTTTTAAGAAACAAAACAATTCTATTTTTGGGAAAACAATTGAAAACAAACGGAAACAAGTTGATGTTAGGCTCGTAAAATTATGGAAAGATAAGTTAAATACAACCAACAAATTGTTTGGTGCTGAAAGGTATATTAGCGCACCACATTTTAAAGATTTGTCAATTTTATCCGAAAGTTTAGTAGCTATTCAATTAAATAAGACAAAAGTTATATTAGATCGTCCTATTTATATCGGATTTTCTATTCTTGAAATTTCTAAAACACATATATACAATTTTCATTATTCTGTAATTAAAAAAAAATATGGAAACAATGTAATATTATGTTATACTGATACTGACAGTTTGCTTTATTTTGTAAAAACTGATGATTTTTATGAGGATATGAAAAACAATATTCGTTATTTTGACACAAGCAATTTTGAGGATAACAATATATATGGGTTACCTAAAGCCAATATGCAAATGCCCGGCTATTTCAAAGACGAATTGGGTGGAGAGATTATTTCAGAATTTGTAGGTTTACGAGCTAAGTTGTATTGTGTACGCACTGAAAATAAAACTATAAAGAAAGCAAAGGGAGTAACAAAGCCAATAACGAAAAAATTGGATATTGAAAAATATAAAAGGGCATTAATGTTTAATGATAACCTACGAGATGATATGTATGTTATAAGATCTAAAAATCATCAAATTTTTACACAAAAAATAAATAAGCTCATACTTAATAGTGATGACGATAAAAGGCAGAGAATTGAGGATTGTTTCAACACTTTACCTTGGGGACATTATAGTTCAATACTTTAGTACTCTATTTGTTCTACTGAGCTAAACCTATATTGTAAGATATAAAAGCTACTTACAATTTTAAATGTGTATATGTAATATGTACATGTCGATGCAAAGCTATCTAGCCACATTTAACTGTTAAAAATGAGCTTTAAGTTAATATTTTTAATGTTTAAGTTAGCCTTGCATCAACATAAATAATCGAATAAAAAATGTAAAAAAATGAATGTAACTATAATCGTATAATCAATAAATGTATAATCAATATTCATTTGTTTTTTTGTTTTCCCTTTCCGAAAGATTTTATCTCTTATTTATAAACACTATGCATAGATGATGTCATAGTTTTTATTTATATAAGTTTGTCATAACTATATGCAGTGTTTATTAATAAGAAGTATCATCTGTTCTAATTTATTAGGCGATTAAAACACATTATGTAGAATCAATTTTAATTTATTATTACACATTTAATTAAACAATAACATATGAACTGCATTTAAGGTCTATCTGTAGGCGAACTTAATTTTTAACTAAATTTAAACATTTATTTTGCTTTACCAAGAATACATTCAAATAATAACTAAATTAACTTTTTACAATAATAAAACATTATACATTAGATTTGCTTAACTTTTGCACTATTTTACTTACTAAATGATCAGTTTTGTCAACAATATCGTCATAATCACTTGTCACTAAATACTGCACATTCACACTCGCATTATCAGTTTCAGTGTCTATTTCTTCCATATCACGGCCTTCCAAATCAAAGACCATAATTTTTATTAACTGGTGAACACGTCCTTGCTCCTTACGCATGATAAAAGAAGAGTTTTTAAAAGATTTACTTTTTTTCTTCTTCAATCTTCGTTCCTCAATTTTTTTCTTTCGACTCTCCTCACATGTTTTAGCTGCTACTTCCGCATACCAGCTCTCCCCATCTTGAGCATAGTAAAACGGATTGGTGACAGGGTCTGAGTCTTCTATCGCATTCTGAAAGAATACCAAGAATATTATAACTAAACAGCATGAACTATGGATTTAATGTTTGATTTAAGATAATCTTATTAGTTACATACCGCTAAATTTTGTGGGGCGGCCATATCTACAACGGGGCTGTACGATGGTGAGTATGACATAATTCTGTAAAAAAAGAGATGCATTACATAATTATTATTATTTGTTTAAATAATTAATTAATTAAATTAAAAAAAAACCTTACCTAGAAAATATAAAATCGTTAACAAAACGACCTCCTTATGCATAGAACACCAGCTGTGAAGTGATCGCTTATTTTTATAACACGTGCAAAAATTATTTGATTTGCGATGAGTAATATGGATCATTACGTAGCTCTTAAATATACATACCTATCTTGTAAGATGAGACTAGAACCATTCCTGTTGGGACAAGGCTAAAGATAGCCCCAAATAAAGTATATAAGTTTATGTTAGTTAATAATTAAATTAATTGACAAGATGAAGTTGATCAAACAACCCATATCACTTAACGTTAAAAATATAAATCTTGGTGAGTCTTCTAAAGAGATTAGACATAGCGCTTTGTTGCCAAATACGATTCGTTGTATAATTTGCGGTCCCTCAAATTGTGGTAAAACAAACGTTGTGATCAGTTTGTTACTGCATGAAAATGGGCTCAAATTTCAAAACCTTTACCTTTACTCGAAGACTAATTTTCAACCAAAATATTGTTTTTTACGGGAAGTATTAAGAAGAGTGCCTCAGATAAAATTTCATGAGTTCAATGACGATAAAGATGTCATATCTCCGAATGAAGCTTTACCAAATTCTGTATTTATATTTGATGATGTTGTATGTGAAAATCAAACAAATATCCGCAATTATTTCTGTATGGGTAGACATAAGCTAATTGATTGCTTTTATTTATCGCAAACCTACTCAAAAATCCCGAAACAGTTGTTACGCGATAATGCTAACTTTCTTATAATATTTAAACAAGATGATGTGAACTTAAAGCACATCTATGAAGAACATGTCAACTCTGATGTACCGTGGAATCAGTTCAAAGATATTTGTAAAAGTGTTTGGAGTAACCCTTACAACTTTCTTCTTATTAACAAAGACTCATCATTAAATAATGGAAGGTACAGACAGAATTTTGATTTTTTTTTTAAATTTGAATGAAAGCAAATACATGTACATATAAATGAATTGTATACAAAAACATTGCTAGTGTTATTCCTTTCTTAGTTGAATACAGTTGTGGTTACATAATATGGAGAAAAATATTAAAATGGAATTAATGAAGTCTGTTGACTCCATAAAAAATAAAATAAAACATATGAAAAATCAGGAACATGCAATGAACTTGTCACTTGATAAAATGCTAAAACCGGTGACAGATCCTCTTCAGACTTTAGTTAATTCTAATAGATCTGCAGAAAAAAATAATAAAAATGAAAATACAACTCTAAAAAATTCTGAAGGAATCGAATCCGATGAAAATAATGCTAGTTCATCTATAAAGTTCAATGACTATTACGATCCAAAAATAAAATCTACCCAATTAGTCGAACAAAATGCTAAAAAGGAATCGATTGATAATTTAGAAATTTCATTAGAAGGTGATGACATCTTTGGTATTTATGATGGTATTAGTATACCGTTTGGAATTAGAAGTGAAAACAATACTTTATTGATGGGTAATTCAATAGTATCATTTTCTAAAATTGATAGTTTGAATAACGAAAGCACCATTTTAATTAAAATCGGTGAAAAAGCTTACAATTTAACTGCTGGTCTAAAAGAACTTTTACTCCGAAGAAAACCTGATTTAAAGTTAATATCGAGTGAAGATAAACTTGTCTATAAGGATATGTTACATTATACAAATGCACATAAAAGAGATTTTAATCCTAAAGGTCAAATAAGAGGTGACAAAGGTATAAAATATTGTAAAATAATCAAACACCTATTTTCCGAATTGTCAAACGATGATAAACTTGTTCACACTAAATTTGGAGGAAACTTGCCAAAGTTAAAGAAGTACAAAAACAACACCGACTTGATATATTGGGATGATCCCAATGAATTGGTTGAGAGATTAAAATTATTAGTAGCTTCGAGAGATGCTGGCAATACCAATCATGATAATGAAATTTTATCGATAGTTGAAGAATTAAAAGAAGCTGACATAATTCAATAATAAATAGTGGAGATACTATGGTTTTTATTCAGTATCAATGGTGGGTTCAAGACAAATGTTGATATACTGAATTAAAGATATGAGTAAAGCCGACGTAGTAAACGAAATTCATAAAAATGCAAGGGTAAACTTTCCGCGAAGACATGTTATTATGAAAGATATAGATGATTTATGGCAAGCGGACTTAATTGATATGCAATCAATTTCTAAAGACAATAAAAATTTTCGATTTATTCTTGCTGTTATTGATACATTTTCAAAATATGCATGGATCTTTCCTTTGAAAAGTAAGACCAAAGATGTTGTATGCAATTCTTTCAAGATTTTATTGGAAAAAGGGCGTATGCCTAAAAATCTGCAAACTGATAATGGGGCAGAGTTTTATAATGATAAATTTAAAAAACTTGTGAGATCTTATCATATTAATCATTATTCAACCTTCTCAACAAAAAAAGCTTCAATTGTTGAGCGATTCATCAGAACATTGAAGTCTAAACTTTATAAAGAATTTAGTCTAAAAGGAAGCTATAACTGGATCGATAATACTCTTAATAAAGTTATTTATGAATACAATCACACCTATCATCGCACAATTGATGAAATTCCCGCAAACGTGGACAATAATAATAAACAACGCATATTACAAAGATATTTCAGGCTGGTAAAAACCGATAGCATAAAAAGCAAGTTTAAAGAGGGTGATTATGTACGCATTAGTAAGTATAAGGGGACATTTGAAAAAGGATATACTCCCAACTGGTCGACAGAAATATTTAAAATTCGAAAAATTCAAAAAACAACTCCTATCACCTATTTAATTGAAGATGCAATCAGGGGCCAGCCCATTCTAGGGGCATTTTATGTACAAGAGCTTCAAAAGACAAAAAATCCTAATGTATATTTGGTTGAAAAAGTTCTTAGAAGGAAAGGAAACAGGGTTTTGGTAAAATGGTTAGGCTTTCCTTCTTCTGAAAACAGTTGGATTGATAAATCGAATATTTATTAAGTGTTCAGTCCAAATGTTTCAGTCTTATGATGGGTATTGAAGAGAGTAGTCTTCTCAATTGGATTATAAATCATTTACCATTTGAGTTACATTTACCGGGATACAATTATTGTGGGCCTGGCACTAAATTAATTAAAAGGCTTACGCGTGGAGATAAAGGTGTTAATAAATTAGACGAATATTGCAAACAACACGACATTGCCTATCACAAGTCTTCAAACCTAAAGGATCGCCACAAGGCAGATTTAGTTTTGTTAAATATGGCTAAAGAGCGAGCACTTGCCTCAGACGCGACTGTAGGAGAAAAACTGTCAGCACGCTTAGTAAGCAGCGCTATGGCAACAAAAATCAAAACTGGTTTTGGCCTAAAAAAAGATAGCAAAAAGTGTTCTCCCAAAATTAAACCTGAAAAAGCATTTAAAAACAAATTTAAAAATGTTATTAGAAAAACGAAAAGACATATCAAAAAATTAAAACCGAAATGCAAGAAAGTGGCAATAGAATTAGCTATGGCTGCTTCCAGAAAATTAGCTGATGATTCATCCGTTAAACTTCCTCGTATTATTCCTATACCAAAAACTGGTGGAGTATTGCCTTTGATTCCGATTTTTGCGGGCTTATCTGCGGTGGGAGCTTTAGCAGGCGGTGCAGCTGGTATTGCTAAAACCATAAATGAATTCAAGATGGCAAAAAAATTATTCATAGAATCGAGGAGACACAATGAAAAAATGGAAGCTCTCTGCATCGGAAAAGGACTACACCTTAAACCATATAAAGGTGGACTCGGAATTTTTGTATCGAAAGAAAAAAACTAAGATATCGGCTACCCAATCGAGCCTTGAGTAATTTAGACATTTTGAAGTATGGAAATAATATTCCCTATTTCAGAGGCGTCTTTATGAGAGATAAGCTCCCTAAATACCCTTTTAAAAAAGAATGCGGTGTTATAAATTTAGATAGCTCTAAAAATCTTGGTTCTCATTGGGTAGCCTATGCAAAATACAATGATTATATTGAATATTTTGATAGTTATGGAAATCTTAAGCCTCCAAAGGAATTTATAAAATACTTGGGATCCAAAGTTCATTATAATTATGATAATATTCAGCGTGATCACCCTTATAATTGTGGACATCTTTGTTTAAACTTTTTGAAGAATTTTTGGTGTAGTGGAAGAATAAAATAAACAGGATCTGCCGAAAGAAGTCAGTATAGAAGCATGTCTACTACGGCTACCATCTCTGGACATAAATCGGAATTGGTTTCATACTTTCAACCACCGCTGCATTTGTCAGATCAATATGAGTGCGGTTTGATATACTTTTCAGTATTACAATCAACACCAAATATCCCCATTATTAACAGAGGTCTGTCTGTAATCAAAATCGAATGTGATCTTGTTCACAGTTCGTATTGCAACGGATTACCAACTCATTTTATTCACGAATTCGTGTCTGATACTACTCCAGGTCATCAGTGTGTGGAAATACCGCAAAATGTTATTTACTTTCCAGTAAACAAAAATATAATTTCATCAATATCGGTTAAGATTGTAGATCAATTTGGCCACTGTGTTAACTTTGGAGAGAAACAAGTTGAGTTACGTCTTCATTTAAGAAAAACAAAATGATAGTATATTATAAAAACACTCAAGCGAATGAAAAACGTCTTAGTTCTTCTGCGATTGCTAAGGTGCAAAGACGCAAGAAAAAAGTTAAGAAATTGACTAAACTAAATAAAGATTTTCTTAAAGCTCTAGGATTTAAAATATGAATATACTACAGATTGCTGAATTACCGCACTTTGACACTTCGATCGAAAGTTATGAAGTCCATTCATACAATCCCTACAATAGCAGCTTTAGAGAAAACGATGAAATCAGAATTCCCATCCACCAGCAAGACATATACGTGCTACCATCAGCCAGTTCAATTTACATCGAAGGACAAGCGAAGTTCTTCGGTAAAGATGGGAATCCAATCAAGAAAAGTGTTACGTTCACTAACAACCCTATTATGTTTTTGTTTCAAGACATTAGATACGAAATGAATGGTATTGAAATAGACCGCATAAAAAATTCTGGAATAACGTCAACAATAAAATCATACATCTCATTAAATGAAGCAGAAAATAAAGTTGCTGCCCTATGGGGTTGGTGTTTAGAGGGATTTCAAAGTGATGGGCATTTTAGTGCTGTGATACCACTAAATAAAGTTTTAGGGTTTGCAGAGGATTACAATAAAATAGTGATAAATTGTAAACATGAACTTATACTGAACAGAAGTAACACTAATTTAAATAGCATTATCCTTACTGATGATATTGTTAATTTTCAAATAGATGTGCAAAGAGTTCAGTGGAGGGTGCCACACATAAAAGTATCAGACCGAGAACGACTGTCACTTTTAAAACATTTAGAAAAAGATAAACCTATTCAGATGGCGTATAGAAATTGGGATTTATATGAGTATCCATTACTACCTAAAACAACAAAGCATTCTTGGTCTATTAAAATTGCTTCACAATTAGAAAAACCCAGATATGTAATTTTTTGTTTACAAACTAATCGAAAAAATAATAAAACTAAAGATAGTTCAGTATTCGATCATTGTGAAGTAACAAACGTTACGCTCTTTTTGAATTCACAATATTATCCTTATGAACCTTTAGGTTTAAAGTTTTCTGAGAACAAATATAGTATATTATACGAAATGTTTGTGAAATTTCGTCAGTCGTATTACAACTATCCAGTAGACCCGTTGCTTGACCTAAAGGAATTCAAAGAAAAAGCCCCTCTCTTTATATTAGACTGTTCAAGACAAAACGATAGCCTGAAAACTGGTCCAGTGGACGTGAGGTTGGAAATTGAATGTTCTACAGCAATACCAGATAAGACGACTGCATATTGTTTGATTATAAACGATCGACTTGTAGAATACAAACCTCTCAGCAACATCGTGCGCAGGTTATCATGATTGCTATTGTGGATATTCAAGGCTTTAAAACAGAAACAAATGAATTTATAATAAAAGAAATCGCTATATTGTATAATAAAACATTACAAATATTTTTAATTAAGCCACCATTTCCATTTTCAAAATTAACGAAGCAAGAAAAAAAACAAGTAAGTTGGATTGAACGTAACAGAAAGATACGCTGGTGTGAAGGATTTGTTCCCTATTCTAATTATCAGAATTTGGTTATAGATATTTTAAGAGATAAATGTATGTACGTTAAGGGTTTAGAAAAAGTGTTGTGGTTAAAGCATATTTTAGGAAATAGTAATTGTAATATATTCAATTTAGAAGATAAAGGATGTTCAAGTTTGATAAGCTTATACGATCAATATAAATATTCTCAAGATTTATATAACTGTATTTATCATGACTCTGTATGTGCTTTAAAAAATGTATTGTGTTTAAATAAGTGGTGCGTTGACAATAAAATTCTAAAATAAATATTTTATTGTTTTTATTTCTGTATTTAGGTGAAATGCATCTTAGTTTTCTTTCCCTTCCTCCTACTTCTGTCCAGTCTATATATGTTGCTGTCAAAAGCTGGACCATACCATTATACGTTTGTATCTAATTGAATTAGAAAGTCAATAAAACATGTCTCAAAATGAATACAAACCTCGATATGACATGTATAACACATTTAAAATGCGTGAATTTTCTTTTAATTATTACTGGGGGACACTTAATAAAAAGAAAAGATTAGTGATGGAAATGGCTGACGCAGGATTCTTTTATTATGGAAATAGTATAAATGATATTGCAGCATGTTTCTCATGCGGAGGTGTTATTGAAGATTGGGAGATTTATGATGATCCTTGGACGCAACATGCCATACATTTTCCTAAATGTTTTTATTTAAACGCTGTGAAGGGCACAAACTATATTACAAAAAAGTGTTTGGAATACTTACCCTATTAAAGTGTATATGTATAGGATGTCACATTGCACTTAAAAATTAGTCAAATTATGGGTATATATTACAGAGGTGTCGTGCATCACAGCAATTTAACTTTGAACATTACAGTGCAAAGGTTCAATATTAAATTTATTTCTTAAATAAATAATTACATTTATTGATGTTATTTATAATGTTTCACTCAGCGAAATCTAATTTAGATGGCATTCGTAAAATGATTTTCAAGAATGCTAGGGGTGAGATAATACATATTCAAGATATGCACCCTAGAAAAAAAATATCGGACGTAGGTGAATTAAAACACCAGGATAATGTTATAACACAAACAGAAGATTTATTTTACCAGAAGTTGGAAGATCCAGAGAAATCTAAATTGAAAAATACTAAGTATCTTATACTCAAAAGCGAGTCTGGTGAGCTTCTTCGCACATTCGTTAATGTTAGCAACAAACAGGTTGATAATGAAAAATCGATTGCGAGTTCGTCAAAGACTAGTGGGAGTAGTATATCGACAGCAACAGCAGATTTATTTCATCAGGAGAGTGATACAGCCCGTGCGTTAGTTTTACCTGCATTAGAAGATATTGATTGCTACCAGATACTGCCAGGGAATGAAATTTGTTTCACATAAATTGTGTCACCATCACTGTATCAATTCTACTCTACAGGTGTAAATGTTATAGTAGTGTATGATTGGGGGGTTCTGGATCACGCGCTCGAGCAAAGCGAGAGCAAGTGATCCAGAACCCCCAATTATACACTACTTACCGGTGGCCCAGACGTCGTTCTAATGTGGTGCTTTGTATTGTGAGTTGGCTCATTTTGTGATCCAGCTGGTCTTGTTATTTCCGGATAACATCGTAATAAATCGAGATAAGTTGAATGACCTGTAAACATTTTTAATGACAACATTTCGTGTGTTGTTCCGTGAGCTGAAGGCGCGCCGACGCACAGACTGGTATTTGGTCCTAAAAGTTGGCCAAAAATATTTTGTTCGCCTAATGGCTGCCTAACAATGTTTTATTTCAGTTTTAGCTTAAAAACGGTGAAAAAAAAGGCATAAGTAATATATACGAGCATTTATTCGTCATTTTCGTCGTCATCTTCAAAACTTACATTAAAAAAATCACTTTCTAGTAATAATTTTTGTACATCAGCCGAAAGTGAGAGATTTTTTTTATTCTTCCTCTTCCTCATGCCCGTCAGGACAGGGTCAGAGGTTAAGAGGAGCCTGTTAAAAACATCTGCGTTGCAGGCTACTCGGGAAAATTTTCGGGCGTAGTTGAGTCGGAACATTCTTATATGTTTATTACGAGCTTCTGCCGCTTCTTCGGACAGTTGTCCAATGGGAAGAATTACTTCCCTTATCACTTCAGCCCCATGACGCAACACTTTATGTAATGTAGGAGACATTGGGTAAAAGTTGTACAAGGAAACGTATAACTTTGCCGTTTCTTGGCAATATGTTTCAAACACCTCCACGTTTATTTTTAAACCACAGCATAATGTGTCCAAAATCACTTTCAGTCTATAGATTAAATTTACGTCTATCCCCGTTATTTCCGCCGATATTTCAAAGTTCTCAAAAAAACGTCTACTGGTGTTTCCATCATTGGTATTGCCAAAGTTGGATTTTGGTATATCCACCAGCAGACCGAGTTTCTCCCGGAACTTATCTTGGATTTCTTTTTTTTTCTTTTCCACTGCTTGCTTTTCCTCGGCAGTAAGGCGAACGTTCCATTTTTTTACGGGTAATCTATATGCAACATGTAAAATGCTCTCAAAAAATCTTATCCGAGCATGCAACAAAGATAAGCCGAATTCCAAGTTTTCTTTTTTGCATGGCCTCTCCTTCTCCAAATCATTAAACTGTAATGACGTAGCTCTGCATAAGTAGCATCTCATTGTTGATTTAGTATGCGTAGCAGCATTGCATACTTTTCCATCGATCATAGTGAAAAGCATTTTATGCTTGATGGAAATGCAGTTGACTTCGCTTTTAGTGAGCGCTGTTATTTGAGATTTTATGTAATCAATCTCATCATTTGTCACATCTGTGGTTTCTTTAATGAATCTTATTCTTATTGGCCGACAATACCGTGGTGAAGATGGGGTAGGATTTTGCCACAGTATTTTTCTTTCCGGTCCGTAAACCAACTGAAGTGGTACCACGGAACTTTGGAAAATGTTTGCGTCAGAATCGGCTTCATTTTCAAATTTCATTTTGTACTGCATCTGTTGAGATCCATCGCAGCCCCATTTACTTATTAAAACTAATGATTGTTTTTCTGCTCCACTCAATTGTTCCACTGCCTCACCAAGATGTAAAATCAGTCGCTGTGCCGTGTGATCCATGAGATTTTGAACTTTTACTTCAGCGCACGTTTCTGTAACTCTGTGAATTTCAGGATAGCACTCTTTCTTTAACTTCTGCAAAATCGAATAGCACGGATAAAACCTTGGATTAGTTTCTCGCACTACTTCATACTGCGCCTGTGTTAGTCCCGCTTCAACAAACATAAACAATGCACGTGAATGTGTCAATTTGTTTGATTTCTCCTGTTCTTCTTCAGAGATATTTTTTTTCATTGCTACTGCATATTTCCTTGCTCTTCTGGGACTTTTTGTTAAATCTTTTACAATTTTTGACGCATCTAATTTGCCCGTCTCCCGTAATTTCATCTGTGTTGCATACGTCAATTCATCTGTGTCAGATGATCTAAGTTCTTTAGTCTTACGTCTTTTGCTTCTTTCACTCAAGTCTAAGAACGACTTTTGAGGTCGGCCGGGACTTTCTCCTACAACAAAAAGACAATAGTTGTACTCAAAAAAATATGTTAAGTTCTAAACTACAATATTGTGCGGGTAAACAAAATGCTTCAAAGCATAACAGAACAATAGAGGTAATGAAATTTGGGTATCACTTACCTGCTTTCGGTAGCGATATGCATCCTTTAAGCCACTCGGCATTGTTTTCTAGGAATCTGGCCTTTGTATTGCGAGCAGCTGACCATTTTTGTTTAAATTGATGTCTGATGATCGACAGTTTTTGCTTTACATCAGCAATATTTTGGTCATTTTCTGCATATTGATTAAGCAGTTCCCGCTCCATAAATTGCAACTTTTCATTAAAAGTTGAGGTATTTGAGCGTTCCATTATATTAAACAAATCATTTCGAGTCATAATTCTCATTCCAGAAGAGCCTATAAAAAAAAGACACAAAATATAAGTAAAGCTTCATTTACTGAGTATCGAATATGCCTACGGAAGAAATTCACCAAAAAAAGAGGGGTACTTTGGGGTAGCTGTTTTGCACTTAATTACATCCTCAAAGGTCTACTCTATAACTAACCATTACAATTTTGGCTTAGAAATGATGAGAAATATATTAAAACTCCCTTTAATCTTCCAAAGCGTGTTTTTTTATAGCAGTTTCTTGGTCTTTACTTCTCAAGGATATAAATGAAGAAAAGCTTTAGATTAGATATTAAAAGTAAGTGCCAAATAAAATACATACCTAGTTGTGCAGAATCCATAGTGAAAACTAACACAAAATCGTTCAGTCACAAGATGGCAAATATTTTAAAACAGCGAAATCTGAGCGCATCGAACAATCACACGAACACTTTTGGCGAACGGTAACTTCCGACTGAGCCCACTGCGTTCTGGAAGGGGCTGGCGCTTTGTGTTTTTTGCTGTTGTTTGGAGCGGTTATCCTAGTTTTTGAAAACAATGGCTTAGAGGGAGTAGAACTAATATAAAAAAAAACGATTTTGGCCAACTTTTAGGGCCAAATACCAGTCTGTGCGACGGTCATGTTTGTTATTGAGTCGATCAATTTCTGTTGCCTGCAGTCGACTAATAAGTTATAGAAACTTAAAAATCTACACCTATGATTGGCCTTGAGACATCAGCAATAATAAACTTCCAAGTATTTTCACGACGTAGTCCGAGGTTAAGACTTAGTTGATATGTACCGTATGAAGGTATCGGCGTACCATTTGCAGCGATAAGTTCATAGTTACCTTTGTTCTTACATTGTAGCTGATTACGTAAATACGATTTAGGGTAGGCACACACGTCTGAACCCGTGTCAACGAGAAACTGGATGCTGGTACGTTTATCTGTGATAAATAGGCGGCCTTTACACGTAGAGCAGTCGTCAGCCGCCATTACTGACTGCTTTTGCAGTTTTCCGGCTTGAAATCACACGGCTGTACACATTTGGTGGACTTCTCACCAAACTTGTAATGGTACCAACATGTTGGATAATTTTTATTACATGACTGAGATCGGTTTTGGCGGGATTTCGAGCGATCTTCACGTCTACTTGATCGGCCTGGGCGGGAAAGGTCATTGACCTTCTGCCTTAATGTCTGAACTTGCTTCATTTGCTCAGTCATTTGTTTACACATAGTATCCATTTCACTCACCCCATGTGTTGATGTTGTCGCAACTTGATGACCTCTCGGCACGACATCATGTATTCTGTCGGCGAGATCAGCTAACGCATCGAGACGCGCGGATGCCTGAGACGCGATTATTGACGGCTCGGCAGGCGGCTATTGTCCTTAAAAACTCCTCATTTAGATTCCGTTGCGATCGCAACAATTCAATCAGCCAAAGGAAGAATAAAAGTATTGAAAATGATAACACTTTAGCTATAATGACAAAAAAATATCAAGAAAAAGTTATGTCCTTAAAAGACTTTTAAACGAAACTGCTCGATTGTTAATTATTTCAAAAACTATTTAATTATTTGTATTTTTTTCATATCGATTATTTACAGAAAGACATTGCTGATTTTCTACTGAAAACTGTTCTTATTTGAATGTTGACTATTTATAGAAAATTGTTTATTTTTTAATTGTTGATTATTGTATTGCTAAAAACTTTAATCTTTTAATTGTGTTGTTCCTACCAAGTCCTGTATTCTTTAAGATACCTAATGTTTATTTTTTAAAGATAATTTAGTAAATCATATTTTTTTATATTTTAGAACCTACTTGTTAACCTAATAATTATAATCACTTATCTAATAATTCCACCGTGCCATTAGCTATAAGATTGTAATGATAATTAACAATAATCTGTGATTTTTACTACTAAGTACAAAGCGTATACTATATTAAAAAGCATAAGTATTTACTTGTTTAATTATTGATTTATTTATCCAAACATTATTTAAATTTTATATTCCCTGTGGTGCAAGCGTTAAATCAACACTTTTCTGCCTGACTGTACATCGACGTTTTTACGCATAAAAAAACAGAAATTTGCAGGTATTATTCTTCGGGTTGAGTCTAATCGGGTTGAGTGGGCACTGACCCAACTTCTCGGGGTCACCACTGTAGAGTCTGTGTGTGTTAGGTATAGTGTCTGTTATGTATTATTTGGATATTTAGGACACTCTTCACAATAAACACAGCTCTAACGATATTAAGTTTATTACTTGTTACAATCGATGCAAGGTTTTAATAGAAATGCACGATCGAGGCAATAGTCCTGCCTACTTCATACGTCGTTTAGCGGTTCGGCAAACTTCGTATTTCTTCGGAGACATTTGTTGGCAGAGCGGTCGAACTGTAGGTATAGCCTACAACGTCATCATCATGTTGCTTGGAAGGAGATTGTAGCATATATAGATGTGACACGGAAACGGAAGATGCTAGACTCAAATTATGTTTATATGACCCCGAATGAGTCTCCGGACACAACAAGCGTTTTATTTGAAGGTAAAACGCTGCTATTGTTCGCTAGTTGCAATGAACTTGTAACTTACAATTCGTGCTTTAAACGAAGAATTAATCATTACTACATTATCATAAATAGTGGTCACGCTTTTGTTTTTATGAATATTGCTACGTAAATGACCAGACCATCGTCGATTATCTACAAATACTTTGAAAACCGAACAGTGAGGCATATTACTGATACTTATTAAAATTAATTAACATACAATATAGTCACACAATTCAACATTCATAGATTAATACTTACAACTAATATTCACGATCTTACCTAGTACACAAAAAAATCGAAGTAAGTAGCGTGGCAGAATTATCTAATACAGGACCGTTTTGCTCACGTTCTCTCGTACGATGATCACATCTTCATGAAATAATCCAAATGTTTATCAAAATATATCTGAAGAATTAAAAATGGTAAGTACTTGTAGTGAAAAATTAACAATACCTTAAAAAAACAAAGATTTATTGATTACCTGCAAAATCATTATGTTATCTCTCGTTTCTTGATCACTTTTTTATGGACTAATCCAAATATTTGTTCATCAAAATATTTATGAAAAATTAAAAAAGATAGACAATTACATAAAGTGAAAAATTAAAAAAGATAGATAAGTAACTAGTAGAGCAGTGGTGGCCCAGTGGTATCGCGACTTACAAGTTGTAGTTCGTGGGTTCCAGCCCAGGCAGGCGCTTTACTTTGTGTAAATTATTTCATCACCACTGCTCTCAAAACGGTGAAGGAAAACATCGTGAGGAAACCGGCATGTCCTAGAACAAAAAAATCGAAGACATGTGACATCCACCAAGCCGCACTGGGCCCGCGTGGTGGATTACGATCCATTCCCTCTCACAGAGAGGAGGCCTGTGTCCCAGCAGTGGGAACATTAATAGGCTGATGATGTGATGTGATAAGTAATTAAAGTGAAAAATTAACAATGTTTAAACAAATAGAATGATAAGTCATAAGTCCTTTATTCATTTGTTTAACATAGGTACGAGGGCGGCACTGAAAATTTCGGGAATCAAGGAAGTGACACAACATTACTATTTAAAAATGTATTTATTGCTTTTCGAAGCATTCTCCGCGAAATTTGACACATTTTTCCATACGATGGAACCAATCATTGAAGCAACGATTCCATTCGGAAGTTGGGGTCTCCAAAATGGCCGTTTTGTAGACGTCCACAGCTCTTCAGGTGATGAAAATCTCTGACCACGCAATTTATTCTTTATTTTAGGGAAAGTATAGAAATCATTAGGGCTTAGGTCGGGGCTGTACGGCGGATGGTCTAATAATTGTATGTTTTCTTACTCTAAAAACTCTTTTGTTCTGTGCTCGGTGTGAGAACTCGCATTGTCGTGATGGAGGATGATGCGGCGGTTGCAGTTCTCTTTACGGAGTTCAGAGACGACCTGAACCTGTATGGAACAAACATTTTTAATTATTTGACTGTCAGTTAGTCAAATAATTAAAAATGTTTGTTAAAGTAAATTAGTTGCTAACTATGGAACAAAGATAACATTTTTAATTTGATTAGTTTGTTTTTCACCATTTCTTGCAATAACTTTTAAGTCAATCTTGCCATAGCATTTAACCGGAAGCATTTTGTCATTTGTTATTTTAATACTTGTGATCGGAGGGGGTATTTCATCATAAAGCCAGTTTTGCCTCATCGTCATGTGCCCCTGAATCTATATACCACCCATCATCATTCTTTGCTGAGAACACGGCTACATAACCAGAACTATACTTCATAAAATATAGCTTGATCTCTGCGAAGTATAGTAACAATAGCGCTTGACAGGCTAAAGCCTCCTCTACACGTCTGCAGATGCGACCGCGGAGGCCCGCAGATGGATCACTACGAGCTGTCCACACGTCTGCAGGTCGATCAGTCTATGTTCATTCTCGACAAACGCCACACGCACGTTTAAAAATGGATATTGAGACCGTAGCTGCCGCAGATATTTATTTATTTAGTACTTTTAACTACTACGTGAGTGTGCATCGCAGTAGAGTTATTAAAAAGAAATTAGTGGTGTGTCGTCGACGTTTTTACAGTCGACGAAACGAGACTGGTTTACCGTCTACGATAAACTAGTTCATAAAACAGTTTAATTTTCGACTAGTGTACATCATAGACTGAACAGCGGCGTTTAATACGCAGTTTAGTGAACGATCGGATTAGTCGTTTACTTAGAAACTGGGTTACCAGTAGATTTGTACTGTAAACACTATTTACACAATCCACTTTTACAATCAGTTATTTTTATTGATTTATTATGTACTTTGTTTCATACTTATTTATAATAGTAGGCTAAACTTGTTTCGTTCATACGATCGCTAAAAGTGTTTTATCTACACTCACAACGTAATGTTCCAAATATGAATTCAAAACATATTGTTAGCTGCGTCTCCAACCTACACCCCTCCAGAAAGCCCGGAGCATGTGATCGAGCCTATATAAGCCAACGCGTACCGTGGCCAGGGGCCACAGACTACCAGATACTACCGTATCAGACAGGGCACTCTCATAGAGTAAAAATCGACTCGCTTTAGGTGCACTTATCATGGGTGACAGCTATCTAAGTAGCCTGTGGATGACAGTTTTATTTTTATTTTTTATTTAGCCCCCAGCGCGGCAAAGGCGTGGTAAGGCTTCAGCCTAAAAAGGTTTTCTTGCCAGAAATATTGTTGTTTCAATTAATTTTGCATTTATTGCAATATGTTCTACGAATAAGTTAAAAAGGGAATGTTAAGGCAATAAAAATACTTTTCTTATTACTTTCATTTATGCCTGCCTGCCTTGATATGCCTGCCTGCCTTGATTTTAATTGTATAACAAATTGAAAATGTGTTTAAATTGCTGGGGGGTGGAATTCTGGTGACCTGTAATACAGGTTCTCATTACCTATCACGGGCACCAGAGTTTCATGACCATTTGTTTTTGTGTAATTTGTTTTTTGTGCCAAATAAATTATTATAATTTCTTTTTATTTTTTAATTTTGTTTTGTATTTATTTAATGCTTTTAATTGCATCTGAGGCAAAAAAGGTTTATTTGCCAGTCTGAAGACATCTGTGCCTTTTAAGATTTTGTTAATAATATTGCACCAATTAAATACTGCTAATCTTAAAGTTAATGCGAGAAAGCATTCAGAAAAAGCATGCTTATGCAATTCACAATTTATGAAGTCAAATAAATACTTAGATTTAATGTGAGTTTTAATAGTATTTATAATAGGACTTCGTTCAGGTTGATTTTCTAAGTATTTGTTTGCTTCTTCTATAATGGTTCCAAAAAATCTCACGGCGTTTTCTGAAGGGTAGGTCAATTTCTTTTCTTTTATACTCTTGAATTCTCTAAAGGAAATCCAATTATTGACATTATTTTTATCATAATTGGATTCCCTACTGGTCAAATTTTCTTCACAATGCTGACACTTTATTTTTTGGAATATTTTTCTTATGACCCACCCAGTTGTAAATGCACGTGAGTGGATATTTAACCTTTCTTGCCTTGCTGATCTTTGAACGCTTTCACTTTCAACCCAGTTCGATAGCTTAGAGGACTCAGGGGAACAAACTAACTTAGAATCCGCAAGTGAAAAACTAGCTGTTTCTGAGTTAGTTTGTTCCTTATTAAAAAGTGATTTTAATTTTAACAATTGTTTACCTTGAGTTAGTTTGTTCCTTATTAAAAAGTGATTTTAATTTTAACAATTGTTTACCTGAATCCTCTTCACAATTGTAGCTATCTGAGTGAAACTTTATGAACCTCGTGATTAACAATGATTTGAAGGTGCTTTTGAAAGCATGGCAATCTGGATTTGTATTTCTAAAATTATACGCCCGCATTTGTCCAAAAAAGTTTTCAATAGGATCTGAATTTAAATATCGCGGGCGCATAATTTTAATATTTTTTTCCTTTAAGTATTGCCACACTCTCTGGTAACTTTCCAAAGTTGTTATCCAATTTTTTAACGATGGCACAGATGTTTCCTTACCGTGTTTGTCGACATATTTCATTAGTTTGAGTTTTTTAATAGAGTCCCTCCAAAATTCGAGGTGCGGCGACTTTTCTGTTACCGCCTGTCTTAAAGGCTTCCCTTTGGAAGTCTTGTTGAAGCCTGTTCCATTGACTGAATCGAACAAGTCGTCAAAGAAAGAAATAACTTCAGCCGTATTATTTAGTGTAGAGCTTACTTCGGTTCCATCTGCATAATGAGCTACAACTAATAAAATAATACTTAGTCAATACTGAGGTCATAAACAAAATTCTTAAAACAAAAAAATCAGGGTAGCAACTTACAAAACTGAGCAGTATAAGATAATGTAGCAGCTACTGTCTTGCTGAACACTGTAGTGCAATTTTTCACCTGAAATAAAATAATATAAAATAATAATTTAACAAGTAACAGAGCTCATTCATTCATTTATAAATTAAATATATACATAATCAAAATATTGCTGAGGATTTGAATATCAACAATAGTGATTTAATTAAACAATTACCTTCACTTTTTTAATTTTTTCTGGAATCACGTGTTCGTCAGTCAGCTTATGGAGAAGTCGCGACTGTGCATGATTGCAGTCTGTTTTGTACACATCCACAATATCGTTCCATTTTGAAATTTTTCCATTAAGGGATATATTTTTTGTTAGAAAATTATTTCTTAATCCTTTAATGAGGTGTGGTGTATCGTAAATAATGCTGAGCTTCTGTCCGTTAATTACAATATCATCTGAAAAATTAAAATTATATTTCAATAAACATAAAAATATTTGGGGGTTGGGGCCCGTATAGGTGTCCACATCATTTTAAATGTTGTCATAAAAGGATGCACATAAAAAATATCTACTCACCAATATTTTCACCAGCAATTATTTGTAGTCGCCTTGTGTCTTCTTGGAGACTCTTCAGGGCAGCTCGAAATGCTGTACCCTGATCGCACCAAAGCCAACGGTTTCAGTCCTGTGTTTGCAACAGCAGTGATCAATTCCGTTAGAATTTGTTTCAATTCAACTCCTGAAGTGGCTCCTTTACAAAAATAAAAAGCCAGAGGCTGCTGCCACTTGTGAACCACGCCCCGTAACATAAACACAAGGGCATGGTCAGCAAAATCATTACTTTTTTTATTGAGTTCCACAAATCCATTAATTGTGTCTTTATGTTTGTCATAAGACAAAGCTGCTTCCAAAGCCACTTCATCGAAGAGTATGGAGCAATATTTTTTTTTTCATCCCATGTGCTGACCTGAAAGCAATATAATAAAACATTATTTCCATTCTTTCATATTTTTATTCTTTTTTGAGTTATTATGATTTAGAAAAAAATATTACCTCTTTTTTCACAGCTTTGAATATTTGAGGATTGCTATATTTAATTTTGAAATCATTTTGTTAAGTGTGTATTTAGATGGCAAAATAAATATCCTGTGAAGAAATCTATAGCACTTTGGGCTCTGCTTCATTATTGCCATTGCTATCAATTTTTCTTCATCCGAGAATCGCCGACCCCTGGCTTTCTTAGTGCACTGTTTTATTTGCATCCATAAAAACGCTTTTGCCATTGGATTTAATTTTTCAGTGAGCTTTTCAAAAGACTTTTCTTTTGAAAATTTCAATGCCTTTTTTGCCCGTAAATTATAATTAAGCTGATGATGATTTAGCATACTCCTTGTAAAGCCAAGAGCAATGCGGTGACTGCTTATTTTTCCCAAGTACTATACGCGGTCTTCTCTTTGGAGTTGAAACGCATTGCATAAGTTCTGAAAAATAAATAATTTAATTAATTACCATATCAAAAGGTTTCCCCTATAAACTCTGTCCATTTAGGTAATTTAGTATACTATTACTATTGTATTTACAACTAGCTCTCCGCCCGCGACTTCGTTCGCGTGATTTCGTTCATCCTAAGTTTTGGCTGTGCGTTGATTGATCAGTCAGTGAGTCAGTCAGTAACCTTTCGCTTTTATAGATAAATTGAAACAGTTGAAAGAGGCCTATGCCAAAAGGCACACCGAGCTGCGGAACATATTATGATTACCCAAATACTTTCTGTTAACAAATTAATTGCTGTACCCAAAGTTTGGAAATAAACGGCTTTGTTATTATTATTATATCGTATTTACAAACAACCAAAAATCTAAAATCCTACAAATATATATAAATATAACTTAAAATACACTAAATGTTCATTTTTGTAAGTTTACAGATTTTATTAGTAACTCGCAATAAGTTACAGAATATAAATGATTAAGTTTTTAAGCTGACATGGTCACAATCATTAGAATTAATATTTGTTTCGGGATATTTACCCGCAAAGACTGTAGTTCTCGTGATCATGGCGCTTGTAACGGTGCCGAAATATCGAGCTCTCAATCAAAATCAAAATATACATGGTAAATATCCCGAAACAAATTAATTTTATAAATGATTATCAGGTGAATACGCGGTAATGATTATCGGTGGTTATACGGTGGGAATATACTTAAACATTCTTTCACCGCTGGGAATTTAAGCTACACTATTCCCGAGTGACATAGGCTACTTTTTATCCCTGTATTCCCACGCGAACGGGATCTACGCGGGTGAAACCGCGAGGCGTCCGCTAGTAACTAATATTTAAACAATTTTAATTTCTTACCTGCTATTGGTTCCTTAATGGCTTGATGTCCACATCCAGATGTAGAAGGCAAAGGCTGTAATGAAGGCATTACATCCACTTCCATTTCTGAAATGGAACAAAAAATGTAAATAACTAAAAAATGGGTTAAAATTTCCTTTATGGGCCGCTGATTTTTGGCGCGGGGAGGGTAGAAGGGGAGGGGAGGTATGTTTGGCTACCCTCCTGTAGCATCCGCACCACTCGGAGCCCTATGGTTATGGAGATATCCATGGTTAAAGTTTTTACGATTACTATTTAAGCAACAAAGATAGTAAGTAAGTAGTCAGGGTGCCCTAAGCTCCCGAGCTCGCTTCGCTCGCTCTAGGACTAGTTCACATTTTTTTACCTCACTAATTATATTTAAGTAAAAAATATATCTAATGTTTCCATAACCATGAGATTCCGTGGGGTGGGGATGGTACAGTGGGGTAACCCGCCTACCCCCCTTTCCCTACTTCCCTCCCCACCCCTTAAAACGATGTACATTTAGTGCATTTTTTATTCTAACCCGAAAAGTTTAACCATGGATATCTCCATAACCATGGAGCTCCGAGTGGTGGGGATGGTACAGGGGGGTAGCCAAACCTACCCCCCCCTCCCCCTCGCACACTCCCCGCGCCAAAAATCAACGTCCCGTAATGGAAATTTTATCCTAAAGGGCTCATACAAAAATAAAAATATGTTTTTTTTTGCATTTGTTTGTAAGTTAATCATAATATTAGAGTTGAATGGAAACTTACCATTACCAACAATGTCAGTTTTTGAGTGTTTTTCCACAACGTTTGGTTTACAGTAGGTGTGATCCCCATGTCTTCTTTTTTTTATGTAGTCATGATCTATTTTGACACTCTCTGAAAAACATTTCACATATTATTATTTTACTCAAAAGCATGCATAATCCTTACATAGTATAAAACAAAGTCGCTTCCCGCTGTCTGTCTGTCCCTATGTATGCTTAGATCTTTAAAACTGCAACGGATTTTGATGCGGTTTTTTTTAATAGATAGAGTGATTCAAAAGGATATTTATATGAATAATACACGCGGGCGAAGCTGCTGCCAGAAGCTAGCACTAATTAAAATTAGCTTATATTAGAAATGCAAAAGCGAGTTTGTATGTTTGTTACGCTTTCACTCTATAATGGCTGAATGGATTTGGATAAAATTTGGCATACGGGTAGACCATGGCCTGAAATAGGACATAGAATACTTTTATAAACTGTACAAGTTTGCATGTAGTGCGAAGAGTAAAACTTGTGCAAATCATAAATTAAATATAAATTGACTAAGTGATAATATTCAAATAGATACGTACCAGAGTTGTCGGGTATTAATACATCAGTTAGAGGAACACCACTGGATATCTCGCGAGCAGTAAACAACGTTGGATAGGCGTCATGGCAAAGACGAACTCTATCGCGCGTTGTTGAAAGAAATCTCTTCTCGAAATGATTTCGACACACATACTGTTTGCGAAGTTTTTGGAAGTTCAAGCTTCGCAGTCTTTCACAGTTAATGCACTGTAACCATTTTTTGAGTCCTATCTCACTTTTTGGAAACATATGAAAACCGACGTCCTTTCGTCTACTAGCACAGGTCACAACACAGCACTTGTTGTACATGTTGCACGATAATATTACAGCTTCAGAAATTGAGAGGATAAGTTACGGAAATAAATCAACGCAGAACTTCACTCGATCAAATTTGAAACTGTAACAACCAACTGTAAACTTCAAAAGCTATGACAGATCAACAAACATGGCGTTATTCAGGCAGAAGTAAGGAAGGCGGGAGGGGCGGAAACTGTCAAAAGCAATAAGCGCACCATAGACGATACCATAGACATAAGGTTAGGATATTTTGCTTGAAGATTACCTGCCGTGCCAGGGGCTCAGCTCGCTCGCCAGCCGTCGCCCCGTGCGGACGTCTCGCTGCTCGTCGCCCTACCGCGCTCCCCTGCGCCCCACTCTCCGTCTCGTCGCGCCCCTGCGTGACGTCACTGCGGCCGTCGCGTCTTCGCACGCCGCTCCTAGGTGTCGCTACTAGTAACTTTGGTTACTAGTAGTGGCAGCTATTTTGGCCCTTCCGGGCAAATCCACTTTTGTGGTCCCTGGCGGGAAACCTAGCGGTGTTAACAAGCCAGTGGGGTGTGCCCCAAGCACCCGCCAAGTCCCTCAAGGACACGGCAGTCATTGGAGTCGGGAGCGGGATCAGTTGGCCTTGGTAGATAGCCTAGTCAACCCCCGCTTCGTCCCCCAGCATTCACCTGGCACGGCCGGGTGTATCTACCCCGAGGTGCCAGACTTCTTCGGTACACATTGGTGGGTGGCCCACCTTCGGTGGGTTTACCGGTACCTTAGTGCCCTGTCACCCAATAAGATTGGTGGCAGGTAGACAAGCTTAGGGCTCCCCAGGTACTCACCTCCCAGTCTAACCCGACTGGGAGGGTAGGTTGCACACATCCCCGGGCCCCTCCACCCGGGGAAGATACCTCTCCCGGCTTCACCGGATCTATATTTTCTCAATTATGTCGCTCGCGGCAGTAATTGAACTCCTTCACGAAATTCTCGAGAAGGAGAAACTCACCAAAAAGTACAGCCATGCTGTTAGTCAGGCTTTAGCCACTTATGTGCCCGCTTCGGGCCCGACCGGGGCCCCTGGACCTAGCCAGGCACCCGTGCCGAGCGAAGCCCAGGTCGCCCTCCCCGGCAGCCAGGCCCACTTCTGGGACTGGTGAGCCATCCCTACCTAAGCCCCCAGCACCGGCCGTCGAGCCTAAAGCTACTGTCCGATCATGGAGAGATCCTCCTTCTCCTAAAGTTTCATCTTCCCAACCGGCCGTCGAGCCTAAGAAAACCCGATCATGGAGAGATCCTCCTTCTCCCATATCCTCTCAAGTAAAAGCTTTTAGAAGCTATAAGGAGCGCATAGCCGCCCTTCATAAAGCTAAGCCTAAGTCCAAGTCCAATAACATCTGGGCGGACGATGATGACTCGCTCATGGAAGAGGGAGCAACCCTCAGCACTGATGAGGAATGGGAAGCTATGGCTGACCAAGCTGACTCAGTTGCTGACGACCCAGTAGACCCTAATGTCCCTGATAGGTCAGACGACTACGACACCGTCTCCTCCGACGGTGACTCCGTAGTTTGCTCTGAAGGAAAGAGGAAAAAGAGGAGTAGTCCCCTCAACGCTACCAAGGCCAAAAAGGCGGTAACGAAAACCTCCCATCAGTCAGTTCTGCCACCGGCCTCGCCCGTAAGGCAAATCACCCCCACTTCTTCTCAGCGGTCTAACCGCAGCCCCAGTCCCATGGTAGTAGTTACCAATAAGAAGCTCCGTCCCCCTCCACCTGTTTATCTTCAGGATAAAGTCAAGTGGAACGATGTTTCGAACGCTTGTGTTGAGCGGAAAATCAACTACACTAAACCACTGCATGCCAACAATGCATCAAAATCCAAGTCCCCACTCCCACTGGTTTCCGGCATCTAACCCGGTACCTCAAAGAAAGGAACATCTCGTTCCATACTTACTCCCTCCCAGAGGAAAAGCCCGTCAGAGTAGTTATTAGGAGAATCCCAAAAGAGATCCCTACGAAGGAAATCCGTAAGGACCTTCTAGACCAAAATGTCCCCGTCACTGAAGTCCACCGCTTGCATAAAGCAAGAGGCGGACAACAGTACGATATCGTATTAGTTGTCTGTAGCCCTACTGAGGGTTACAACCCGATTTTCAATATAAAGACCGTGTGCTCCCTGTCGGGCATTTCGATCGAGAAACCCTACCGCCCCCATCTTGTAGGACAGTGTCACAACTGTCAACTTTATGGCCATTCTCAGGCCCACTGCTATGCAACACCTAGGTGCGTTAAGTGCATGGGTGATCATAGCACTAAGGACTGTCCCCGTCCCAAAGACCGCTCACAGTGCACGGAGCCTCCCAGCTGCGTGCTCTGTGGCCAAGTCGGGCACCCGGCTAATTACCGGGGTTGCCCAAAAGCCCCCAAACTCGCGCCTAAAATGGCCAAGCGTTACAATGCGCACATAATGCGCATGGCTCCCTCTTCCCAACCACCCCCCCGTCTAGCCCCTCAGAGGACTTCACCATGGGGTAAGCTGAACCACCAAAGTGTGGCTCCTCAGACTTACTCCCAGCCCATCCCAGCGCTGATGGCCCACCCCATAGCAGCTCCAAATCCAGTCCCCGACCCAGTGGCCCCAGCTGCCCCCATGCCCGCACAAAGCCGGAAGGTGGCTTCCACCACCACCGCCGCCATGTGCCCGCCCCCTGTCGCCCCCTCCGGGCACAAGCCATATTTGAGCGTCGCTGAGAATATTATCAGCGCGTATTCCATATGGATGACCCCTCAGGCCCGTGCGCTGGATGCAGAAATCCGGAATGCAGGCTCACTCACCCCCGCTTCATGCAGTGCCTTCTTCTCGAGGTACGAGTGCATTACTAGGGAACTTGACAGCCTTGTCTACAAGGACGGTCAATGGGTTCGTAAATAGTAGGAACACCTATTCAAACGTAGCATACATACCGATTGGTCCGTCCTCGCCGCCGAGGCCCCGCCGCGAAGTCCCAGTCATTATTTACGTAGCCAGCCAACGAATAGCTGTGCCATAGTTAATTCTAATTAGTTAAATGGAGTTTCTTGTCCGTTCTTCTCCACGTAGGCTTATTCCGAACGGATGGTAGAATCACTTTATTAAGATCCAGCCTTAGTTGTCCCCCCAGCGACGCCCTGAGCCGAGGTTCGACCCCAACTGGGGTAGTCTCCGTAGGAAAGCCCGGTTAAGCAGCTAAACAGTCATTTTGACTGAGTTGCGAGACGCCCCGTAGAAAAAAAAAAAAAAATGGCCAGGGGCTCATTCCCGCATCCGGCGGCGCGCACTTAGCTAAATTCCCCTTGATTCTACATAACTTAAATTAAATAAAAAATGTCGAATAATACTGGTCCCAGATAAAGACGTAAACGTGAGTGCACGCCACCGCCGCCCCACCTAACTCATCTTAATATCACCTTAAACGCAATACTTAATAGGGTCTCAGCCTTGGAGCGAAATTCAATTTCAGAACCACGATCGAGTGTGGAGCAGCAGCCGCGCCCTACCATCACCGGCATGGCCAGCCCTCCTGCTGTCACACGACCTGTCCCGACGCCACTGGCACCGGCGCTGTCGCTGTCGCCCTCGCCTTCAACGTCGGCTACAGGGGACGTCACAGAGCATCTCATCGATGCGCTAAGGAGCTTAAACCCGGTGAGATCAAACCATTATTATCTCTGACTTCGACCCTAATGTTCATGACGTCATAGCACGGTGTGAGGAAGTTGACCGTGCAGACACAAAATAGGTGGGACGACAAAACATGTCTGGCCCTTATCGGTTTGTGTCTGAAGGGTGAATCTTACTCTTGGTTACGCGATTGGACCGAAACGGATCTTACTTGGTCTCAATTAAAATCACTTTGTCCACGACGTGTCGATGTCGCTAATATCCAGTATGACCTCATGTGCACTGATTTAGGCAAATATTCCACATACGCGGAATACGTGCGCAAATCCTTGTTGCGTTTGCTTATTGTTAAAGGACTTAGTAATAACCTTTTGTGTGCAATCATTGTGCGGTATTAAGGAATCTGGGGGAGATTCGTGCTGCAGTTTTGAATGCAAAACTAAATACCGAAACCATTGTGACTTTTTTATTAATTTATGTCATGTCAAATAAACTACTGCAAATATGAACAAAAACAATGTTGAGGCCCATTCTAATTAAAGTACTGGTTGTCACGATAACGGTTACCGTAGCAGCCGTATAAGTGCTACAGAGTCTGTTAAAAAAACTGAAGTGTTTTTCGTGCGGCGCTCACGGCCATACCAAAGCAACGCTTGTCTCAAACGATCTAAAAATAGAAATAGCAGTTCAAATTCTAAAACCATAGCGATAGTCAGAACACTGATTTCAATTCAAATTCTCCGAACATGAAAAACTTTAACTATAACTTTTGTAAATAAACTGGGGCATACGGAAGAAAAGTGTTTAGCTAAACGGCTACCGGAGTCGCGCAATAAATCCAATGTAATTTTTTGTCCTAAAATTAAGGGTGATACGGCAAACCGTGACGACTCGCAGTGCTGTGTGGGTACATTGGGAGAACCATAAGCAATGGTCAGGTTAGGCCGAGCACTCATAAAATAGAAGCCTTAACTAAATCGCCGACGCCGAAGAAAAAAACAAGGGCGTCAATTACTCAGCCTTACCGGGTATTTTAGACGATATACCCACAGTATGCCACTTTGACTGACAACAAATTTTGCTGCCCTAAAACGTAAAGACGTTAAGTTTGTTTGGGGTATCGAACAGGAAAAAGCTAGACAGTGATAGGCGGGGACCGTATCGTATTACAGTCCTACCAAATGGTCGGTACGAGCTCCAGTTGGTGGCATATGGCAAAACTTCACAAGCTGCCGCCAAATACATTCTGTGCTGCATTCTTCGAATGTAAGTTTTAGTGTTCTAAATGAGAACTGTTCATTGTGTTAATCATTTCATCCACTTTTGTCGTAGGTACGTACAGCCTCTTTATTGACATTCATTTAAGTTGACATAAATATTCACTGATTGAATTGTTAAGTTTGTGACACAGCTTAAAGCGTAATACGATAACGCATGAGCGCAAGGCACTTATCGCTATGCGGCTAAGTGTCACAGTGAAGTTGAGTCTAAAGTATGCTGTTCATAAATTCATAACTAATTAACTAAACAAACCTCACAAGTGTTAAACTTTTTTTAAATTTATGAACCGAGCTGTTGTTATTGTTAATTATTGATCTAAGATTACGTTTCAAGAACTTTGCTTGAGTGTAAGATCTTTTTTTTGTTTCTGAGACGTGAACCACTTAAATAGCGGGTTCTCATGTTAGCTGCACTTTAACCTACGCCTTTAGCTTTGCTCCTACTAATGGGTATCAGTCGTGACCCAGAAAGAGTACCCGTGTCCATCTCGACATTCGGGGCGTGACTGGCCAAGTACTGTGTAAATCCTGAGGACAAGCTTCGCTCCTACCAGTGGGTATCAGTCGTGACTGGCGAAGTACTGTGTAAATCCTCAGGACAAGATTTGCCATTTATACCATGTAAGCCCGGTGCAGCTGCATAAGGTTTTGGTTGGTATTATGGCAAGTGAGCTCATTGTTGACCTTTATGAGGTTTTGAGTTCGTATGGCTATGTGTTTCGTACAGCTGCTGGGTAGTCGTTGTCAGGGTAGATTTTAGTATTAAGAAGCAATTCACGTCTCATAAGCATTTGATCGAATAATCTCTTTCATCCAGGCAATAACTCATGATAAAACATAAAAAGTTGTCTACTGTCACATCTAACATTTAGGTGCTCACTCTTGGTTTATGATGTGCAGGTTCCGATGATGAGGAGAATGAAGTAGACGACCAGCTGAGCACCTCGTCGGCGACACCCAGTAATGCCGAGTCGGAGGTTGCTCCCACTGAAGACGCTCCGGTGGTTGCCGAGGCCTGCGAGGACGCCGGCACGTCAGGAGAGGCCGTGTTAGCTGCGTCTCCAACCTACACCCCTCCAGAAAGCCCGGAGCATGTGATCGAGTCTATATAAGCCAACGCGTACCGTGGCCAGTGGCTCATTCCCGCATCCGGCGGCGCGCACTTAGCTAAATTCCCCTTGATTCTACTCTCTTGATTGTGTAACTTTAATACTAAATTCGTTTGTTAAATTTCATTTCATGTTTGTGTTTTATTAATTTGATTAGATTACTTTTGTCAACTTCGGATCGTTATTTTATTTCAATTCCTAAAAATATTGTATAAACACGTACTTTATATTCATGGATAGGTAAAATTAAAAAAAAATACCATTACTACTGCAACATAAAATAACTTTTTAATTTTTATAGCACACTTTTACTTTTTAATTTATTGGCGCTTATGGGCTCATTGAAGTACTGCCATTGCCTAAGGAGGCGCGCGATGCGCAGTCATGCGCAATGAGAATCTAATTTGCCCGCCATACCAAATATTTTTCCGTTTCCACTTTTGATTTATTGCAACTGTATGAGTGAAGATAAAGTAGTGTATACAATAGCATATAATTAGGTATTAAAACACTCGCGTAATATTATTATCAAATTCGGCTTCGCCTCATTTGATAAACCTACGCTCGTGTTTTAATAACCCCTATTATATGACCATTGCATAAACTACTATTATAGACGAAATAAGTCGGTAATGAAAAATCTTATCATTTCACCTTGACAGACACATAATGCATATTTTCAATCAGGACTAAAAGAATAACGTACCTAAACAAAATTCAAAAACATTTATTAATTATCAATTAAAGATTCGTTATCTATTACATTTGACATCATACACATAGTGAGATGAACGTGTTTGTTTCTGCACGAGAAAGAGAGATAAACAATAAGCAGATCGCACTTTGTTAATGCTTCGGCTAAACAATAAGCAAACACACAACACTAATATGACCTGTTTGCTCGGCAGCGTGGTCTCATCGAGACCCAAACAGTGGCCAACTACAAAAAAGGTCGTTATAGCTACTATTTGTAAAATATTTGATCCTTTAGAATTAATTTGTGCATGCATAAGTGCAGCACAAAAATATTCTTGCAGCAATTATGGATCATTAAGTTAAATTGGGAGGAGCCTATACCACAAAACGTATTAAATTCATGTCTTATTTACACTACCTTTCTAATATTAAAATAAGCAGAAATGTACTTTGTAATTGCCCGGTATCCATAGAATTGCATTGTTTTGTCGATGCGTCACAGAAAACGTATGCCTCCTGTGTATACTTACGTTCCATAAATGACAAAAATTAGATTACAGTAAGACTTTTGTGCGCAAAGACAAGGGTTGCACCCTTAATGCCCATGACTATACCAAAGTTGGAATTACTTGGTACCTTGCTGGGAGCTAGATTATGTGATAAAGTTCTGCAGTCATTGCGATCTAATATAAGTTATAAAACCATTTAGACTGATTCAACAGTTGTTTTAGGATGGTTGAAAACAGATACAGTGGACCCCCGGTAATCCGGCAAACATTATGCAGGGCAGTGTCGGACTATCGAATTTGTCGGATTATAGAGCACTGCCTAAGACCCCTATAGTCCGGATTTTTTTACGAAAGAGTACCTTGTAATCCGACAAATTACATATCTAATGACGAGAGTCTATATATTATACGTACATATGTATGTACTTTGAAGTACAAATCAGACTTAATTTATGTAAGTCGAATTTAGTAAATTAAATAACAATTGAGAGCTTACGTTTTATTATAAAATTAAGCATAAATGCACATACATATCTACCAAAATAATCAAGAATTATTAATCAAAATCATGTAGTGAATACTATATCAAATTATGAAGCTTTGAAATATTCATCAATTTTTTTTTGTTTAAGGTTGTTATAACGCGAGATCAGAGCTTTGTCCCTCAGTCTTCTCAAAAGTAAAAGTTCGTTGTAGGATGTACCATTCTCTTCAGCCCATTGTAAACCTAGCTCAAACGCGTTAACTGCGTCTTGATCTGTGACTTGTGGAACAGTTGCAATCACGTCGTCGTTATCTTCCTGATCGTTTGTTGTATTATTAGAAACCTCTTTTATAATATCTTCGTCAGACATTTCAAGAAAAACATTTTCTTCTTTATCCATTCCACGGCACCAGACTTCCAAATCTTCCGGCCTTATCTGTGTTTCAGTAGAGACTTGTTCTATAACTTCCGAAGTTACACTGATTTGTGGATCGTTGCTAGGAGTGGTGATTATATCTGGCCATAACTTTTTCCAAGACGATTTAATAGTTGATGACGGTAACGCACTCCACGACTGACTAAGAGCAAAAACCAAGTCTTTCATATTAAATTCTTTTAAAGTTTTTTCTATTGGTTGGTCTTTTGATACGGCTCTCAAAAGTAGGTTTTTTTTATAGTCTTGCTTAACAAACTGAATGATGTTCTGGTCCATTGGTTGAATCAGTGCAGTGCAATTTGGCGGAAGAAACATCGCAGTGATGCATTTATCCTCAGTTGTCAGTTCTTCTTCAGACGGATGACCGGGAGCGTTATCAAGAAGCAACAACGCTTTTTGAGGAAAATTATGATCTTTTAACCATTTTCTAACTTCAGGTACGAAGCATTCATCAAACCACTTTTTGAAAAGGTCTTTTGTCATCCATGCACTATTTTGTCCGTAATAGTGTACAGGTAAATCAATGTTTTTGAATGCCCTTGGTTTATTAGATTTCCCAATGACCACCATCTTAAGCGCGTGTGTACCTGCAGCATTAGCACATGGTAGTATGGTTACACGCTCTTTACTCACTTTTCGTCCAGGTACGTCTTTTTCGTTACAAGAAACGAAAGTTTTGTTAGGCATCACACGCCAAAAAAGCTCTGATTCGTCTGCATTATACACCTGTGACGGGTCAAGATTTAAATCGTTCACCTTTTGCAAAAATCTTAATTTAAAGGGCTCTATGCAGGTGGCATCGTTAGAAAGTTTCTCTCCTGTAATAGTCATTAAACGTATGCCATGACGACTTTTAAAACGTTCTAGCCATCCTTTGCTGGCCACAAAATCATCTTTGTTTGTTATTTCCTTATAAAAAAACTTAGCTTTCATCGCCAACATGGGTCCCGAAATTGGTGCATGCCTGTTTCTTTCCTGAAGAAACCACATGTACAAAGCTTCTTCCACTTCTGGATGTTCAGCTTTCTTGAGTGTCTGTCTCTTGCCTGGCCCGCAGTCAGTAGTTGACACGAACTTTTTAATCTTCTCGTGGTTTTTTTTAATGTCATAAATTGTAGATCGGCCTACGCCGTATTCACTTGCTAAACTACTGAAAGTTTCATTGCGATTTAAGCGATCTAAAATATCACATTTTTCTTTAATTGTCAACGTTTTGTGCTTTCGCTTCTGGGTTTGTGACAACATTATTAGGTACTACATATACCTAATACACAATGAATAAATATGTAGTAAACAATGAACGTACGCTAGGCCGTACCGCTGTCACTAGTAGTCAAATTCAAACTAAGTAAAACAATGCATACGCGTCGAGCACAATAGCGGTGGCGCATACGAGTTGTGACCTGTTCAAACTTGCGTGATCTATATTAGCAAAGATTGTCAAACATAATTCTGTCATGTCGGATTACAGGGGGCGCCGGATTAGACAGGGGCCGGATTATCGGGGGTCCACTGTATAAGAAATCTTATTTTTTTTGCCTGCAACAGGGTTAATGAAACTAATGGGTTTGAACTCAGACATGTACCTACGAATATGAACCCAGCTGACTTGGCATCAAGGGGAATTGAACCCCAGGACCTATCATTATAACTTCTTTGTGATGGGAAGGTCCTTCTTTACTAAAGAAGGAACGTATAGAATGGCCACAGAATTCATTCATAGCTCAAAAATTACCCGAGTTAAGGTTACATTAATTATTATCTCCAGCAATCAATTCTGTTGACAATACTTTATTGTTAGCTGCGTCTCCAACCTACACCCCTCCAGAAAGCCCGGAGCATGTGATC
Organism: Anorthoa munda; assembly: GCA_945859665.1. Classification (NCBI taxonomy): domain Eukaryota; kingdom Metazoa; phylum Arthropoda; class Insecta; order Lepidoptera; family Noctuidae; genus Anorthoa; species Anorthoa munda. The sequence goes on along the minus strand of OX243894.1, from coordinate 7,842,968 downwards.
GAGCCTATATAAGCCAACGCTTACCGTGGCCAAGGGCTCATTCCCGCATCCGGCGGCGCGCACTTAGCTAAATTCCCCTTGATTCTATTCTCTTGATTGTGTAACTCTAATACTAAGTTCGTTTGTTAAATTTCATTTTATGTTTGTGTTTTATTAATTTGATTAGATTACTTTTGTCAACTTCGGATCGTTATTTTATTTCAATTCCTAAAATCAGAAGCGGGACGTCTCTCGTTTTCCCACTAAACGAAAATAAAAATGTCAAATAATACTGGCCCTTGAAAAAGACGTAAACGTGAGTGCACGCCACCGCCGCCCGATCTAACTCATCTTAGTATCACCTTAGACGCAATACTTAATAGGGTCTCAGCCTTGGAGCGAAGTTCAATTTCAGAACCACGATCGAGTGTGGAGCAGCAGCCTCGCCCTACCATCACCGGCATGGCCAGCCCTCCTGCTGTCACATGACCTGTCCCGACACCACTGGCACCGGCGCTGTCGCTGTCGCCCTCGCCTTCAACGTCGGCTACAGGAGACGTCACAGAGCGTCTCATCGATGTGCTAAGGAGCTTAAACCCGGTGAGATCAAACCATTATTACGTCATGAACATTAGGATCGAAGACAGAGACGTCTCTGTCTTCGATCCTAATGTTCATGACGTCATAGCACGGTGTGAGGAAGTTGACCGTGCAGACACAGTATAGATGGGACGACAAACATTGTCTGGCCCGTATCGGTTTGTGTCTGAAGGGTGCATCTCACTCTTGGTTACGCGATTGGACCGAAAAGGATCGTACTTGGTCTACATTTAAATCACAATTAAAATCACTTTGTCCACGACTTGTCGATGTCGCTAATATCCTGTATGACGTTATGTGCACTGAATCATATAAATATTCCACATACGCGGCATACGCGCGCATATCCTTGTTGCATTTGCGTATTGTTAAAAGACTTAGTAATGACCTTCTGTGTGCAATCATTGTGCGCGGTATTAAGGACCCCCAGATTCGTGCGTGAAAACTAAATACCGAAACCATTGTGGATTTTTTATTAATTTATATCATGCCAAGTAAAACCACCGCATATATGAACAACAAAATGTTGATGCCAATTCTCAGTCTAATCGAACTACTCGTTGTCGCGATAACGGTTACCGTAGCAGCTGTATAAGTGCTAGTGTCTGTTAAAAAAACTGTGAAGTGTTTTCCATGCGGCGCTCACGGCCATACCAATAAGAGCAACGCTTGTCTCAAACGATCTAAAAATAGTATATAGAACTGTTCATCATTTCATCCACTTTTGTCGTAGGTACGTATAGCCTCTTTGTTGACATTCATTTAAGTTGACATAAATATTCACTGATTGAATTGTTAAGTGTGTGACACAGCTTAAAGCGTAATACGATAACGCATGAGCGCAAGGCACTTATCGCTATGCGGCTAAGTGTCACAGTGAACTTGAGTCTAAAGTATGCTGTTCATAAATTCATAACTAATTAACTAAACAAACCTAACAAGTGTTAAACTTTTGTTAAATTTATGAACCGAGCTGGTGTTATTGTTAATTATTGATCTAAGATTACGTTTCAAGAACTTTGCTTGAGTGTAAAATCTTTTTTTTTGTTTCTGAGACGTGAACCACTTAAATAGCGGGTTCTCATGTTAGCGGCACTATAACCTACGCTTTTAGCTTTGCTCCTACTAATGGGTATCAGTCGTGACCCAGAAAGAGTACCCGTGTCCATCTCGACATTCGGGGCGTGACTGGCGAAGTACTGTGTAAATCCTGAGGACAAGATTTGCCATTTATACCATGTAAGCCCGGTGCAGCTGCATAAGGTTTTGGTTGGTATTATGGCAAGTGAGCTCATTGTTGACCTTTATGAGGTTTTGAGTTCGTATGGCTATGTGTTTCGTGCAGCTGCTGGGTAGTCGTTGTCAGGGTGGTTTTAAGTATTAAGAAGCAATTCACGTCTCATAAGCATTTGATCGCATAATCTCTTTCATCCAGGAAATAACTCATGAATAAAAAATAAAAATAAAAAGTTGTCTACTGTCACATCTAACATTTAGATGCTCACTCTTGGTTTATGATGTGCAGGTTCTGATGATGAGGAGAATGAAGTAGACGAACAGCCGAGCACCTCGTCGGTGACACCCAGTAATGCCGAGTCGGAGGTTGCTCCCGCTGAAGACGCTCCGCTGGTTGCCGAGGCCTGCGAGGACGCCGGCACGTCAGGAGAGGCCGTGTTAGCTGCGTCTCCAACCTACACCCCTCCAGAAAGCCCGGAGCATGTGATCGAGCCTATATAAGCCAACGCTTACCGTGGCCAAGGGCTCATTCCCGCATCCGGCGGCGCGCACTTAGCTAAATTCCCCTTGATTCTATTCTCTTGATTGTGTAACTCTAATACTAAGTTCGTTTGTTAAATTTCATTTTATGTTTGTGTTTTATTAATTTGATTGGATTACTTTTGTCAACTTCGGATCGTTATTTTATTTCAATTCCTAAAATTATTTATAGATTTCACTAAGTACTCCAATATTTTAATTTCAATTATAGTTTGCAATTCTTTGGTTATTTCTTTGGATGTTAATTCATCTGATGTGACCAACAATCCAACATCAACATAAAGGCAAAAGTAGAATTTATTTTTATTGACTTGACCAACATAAACACACGGATCAGCTTTACTGTTGACAAAACCAAACTTTTTCAGTACAGAGTCAAATGAATTATTCCAACATCTTGGAGCCTGTTTTAAACCATATAGAGACTTATTAAGCTTACATACCATATTTCCTTCACATGGCAGGCCATCTGGTGGAGACATGAATATGGTTTCTTCAAGTTCACCAGAAAGGCTGACTTAACATCAAGTTGAAGAATTTTGAGATTGTGTTGAATAGCTGTGGATAATAATAACCTAATTGAATCATACCTTACTGTCGGAGCAAAGGTTTCTTGATAATCAATACCTGCAGTTTTTTTTTTTTTATTATTGATAGGCTTGCGCTTGACCACTATCTCACCTGATGGTAAGTGATGATATGGTCGACGATGTAGCACGCTTACCTAGAAGAAACCTATTCACTCTTGACTTAAAGACTCCCAGGTTACAGCTATCAGGAAATACAGATTTTGGCAAAACCTTGACTTATAGCGTGGACCTGTTGGTTCGTTTTTAATTCGAGACACCCATTTGCATCCAATTATTTTGGTGTTAGGGGGTTTTTCAACCAGTGCAAGTGTCCGGGTATTGTTTTTCTATGGGAATCTAGTTCTTCATTGATAGATTTTACCCACTTTTCTTTATTAATTGAGTTTACAGCTTCTCTGTATGTTCCTGGAACATCTGCGAGAATCTCTTTATGTAGACACAGGTATGTATTTTCATTAGAACTTTCTATATTTATAATATCCTTTTTCACTTTATTTCTAGGTCTCAGCGTGATGTTGTTGACTGAAGGAGTTTCAATATTAGTATCAGGTGTGTAGTCACTATCTGAAGTAGATCTGTTTTCACATACAGTATCATATGAACTCTCTGAAGTAGAATCATCATATGTATCACTTTCTTCTGAATAATATTATCATTATTTGTTGCAGGTTTCATTGACAATACTACAGGAACAAAATCTCTCTTCACAGTAGATTCTAGAAATGTAGCGTCTCTGCTTTTTATCACTCTGCGTGTGTTAGGAATTATAAATCGGTAGCCCTTACTGTGATCGCAATGAAAATCATTTTCTGTGCTTTTCGGTCCCATTTCTTTCTCTTTAGGCAGGTGCACCATCGCTTCACAACCAAACATGCGCATGTGATTTACATTTGGTTTCTGTCCAGTCCACATTTCTTCTGGTGTCTTAAAATACAAGGAATTAGTTAGAGAACTATTGAGAATGCTGGCAGCAATATGGATCGCATCAGCCCAGAATAGTTTAGGCAAGTTAGCATTCTGGAGCATACATTTCGCTCTTTTAATGAGAGTCTTATTCAGCCGTTCTGCAGACCCATTCTGTACTGGCGTATAAGGTGTGGTGGTTTGGTGTATGATACCAGCACCTTTCAAGTAATCAGAGAAACACTTGTTGACATATTCCAAGCCATTGTCAGTTCGAAGAAATTTTATATGGGCATCCAATTGATTCTCAACTTCCTGTTTAAATTATTTGAATTTCTGCAAAGCATCTGATTTGTTTCGGAGAAAGTATACAAATATTTTCTTTGAATAGTCATCAAGAAAAGTTATAAAGTACTTAGCACCTCCTAGTGTTTGTGTTTCCATAGGTCCGCATATGTCTGAGTGGACCAAATCAAGTACATTTTGAGCCCTTGAGCCTTCACTCTTAAAAGGTAGTCTTGTCTGCTTACCTTCCTTATTTTCTATCTCATTCGGAAAAACTACGTGGTTAGTATTTTCAGTCATTTTATTTAGACTGTTGAAATTTAGGTGTCCCATTCTCTGGTGCCACAGGTAAGCATCTTGTTGTTCAACATCAGTCTCTTCCAGGTATATTCAGCCGGTGCATGTTGTTGATTATGCTAGCTGTCGCTACTATCTGACCTTTATTGTTTATAATAGCACAGCCCATTTTATTAAATCTTATTTGGCCACCACTTCTTATAATCTGACTCACTGATAGCAGATTTGTGGCAAGTTCAGGAACACATAAAACATTTGTAAATATTACCTTCTTTTCTTCACCTTTATCATCATAAACATCTAGACTCCCTTGTCCCGAGCATTGCACAAATAATATTCTGTTGTTAGCAGCATATTTTTTATTTTATTTTATTTAGCACACCAACAGTACAACTGCTTAAAAACATCCAAAAAAAGAATACATTTAAAATGTAAATTACATAGCAATCATACAGATTATAGGTATGCATGACATTTACAAATTAAGACTACAACTAAAATAGGTAAACATTTATCACAAAATATCAGTTAAGGGTAATGAGCATTAAGAGCTTGAGTCAAACTCTTAATGCTTATTACTTAATAAGGAGTGTCTGAATGTTATGAACTTCATTGAAAAGACATCAATAGGACTGTCCAAAGAGATAGACCTTTTATTGTACAGCCTTGCCATGCGTGTAAGGGGGCTATTAAATGAGGTATATAAAGTTGAGGATGGGATATCAAATATATGATGCTGACGCATACTACGCTGGCTAATCCTAAAGTTAAAATAATTTATCAATGGCGCATTTATGGAACCATTTATAATTTTATGAAGAATTAATAGGTCAGAATTATTTCGCCTTTCCTTTAAACTAATCAATTTGAAATGTTTCAGTCTTCCGGAATAACTTCCGGAATAACATAGACTACGCAATCGCAGTAAGCTTCTGGGTAAGCTCACTCCATCGTCAACTCTGTCTCTGTCACCGACCTAGACTAGAGTCAAGAGCAAACCCATAATAAATAAAAATAAAAACAAAAAATTGTCATTAATAAATACCAAAAAGTGCAAAGGGCCCAATTTAGACCCTTGTGGGACACCTGAACTTGGAGTGAATGGTACAGATTCGTAGCCGACTAAGGCAACAAGCTGAGAACGATTACTTAGATAACTCTCAAACCATCGCAATAGGCAACCGTGAATGCCAGCATGTTTCAAATTTATAAAAAGAATCGAATGATCAACCCGATCAAAAGCCTTTGCAAAGTATATACAGCGTCAACCTGACCCCTAGCCTCAAAGGTGTTAGTAATATAAGTGGTGTATATAAGTAATTTGGACAATGTAGAACGGTTGGTAACAAAACCATGTTGCCTTGGACTAATTATGTGACGTAAATGGGAGTAGACTGCTCCATAAATGAGACCCTCGAACATCTTAGCAAATTGAGATATAATAGATATCGGTCTATAGTTAGTTACATCATTCAAACTCCCCGATTTATGTATGGGAACAATATGTGCGATTTGCCACAAATCGGGGCAATACGCCTTCTGTAAGGCATCAATACAGAGGCGAATAAAAACAGGAGGCAGTCCGTCCGGGCCAGCTCCTTTATTTAAATCCAGTTTTGTAATGCTTTTTAGGGTTCCGTACCCAAAGGGTAAAAACGGGACCCTATTACTAAGACTCCGAGATCCGTCTGTCTGTCTGTCCGTCTGTCACCAGGCTGTATCTCATGAACCGTGATAGCTAGACATTTGAACATTTTCACAGATGATGTATTTCTGTTGCCGCTATAACAACAAATACAAAAAACAGTATAAAATAAATATTTAAGGAGGGTTCCCATACAACAAACGTGATTATTTTGCCGTTTTTTGGTTGATATTAATAACGGCAACAGGTAGACGCTTGAAATATTCACAGAATATTTAGTTGTATATTCTCTTCAAAAAAAAATAATTATTAAATTAAAATAAAATAAATTAAGGGGGGCCTCCCATACAACAAACGTGTTTTTTTTTGCAGTGTTTTGCGATAATGGTACGGAACCCTTCGTGTGCGAGTCCGACTCGCACTTGGCCGGTTTTTTTATATCATCTTCAGTAATGCATTTAGAAGAGAGAGAGTAATTAGACGTGGTAAGATTAGAAAAAAGGTACTAGGTGGTTGATTGACGCTGTACACAGAGGCAAAGTAATCTGCAAATAGATCTACCACCTCACTGCCTCCATTTCCTACACGATCACCATAAGAAACCCGGTCCGGAATACCTTTAAACGTTTTTTTCGATTTGATATATCGCTAAAATGATTTTACATTAGTTTTCAATTCTTGCAATATAATTTCTGAAGCAGTCTTCCAAGGCTTTTTTGGCCCTCGTGCGTAGGCAATAAAAGTATCATAATCTCGAGGGTTTTTATATTTATATTTTTTAATCATTATAGATTTTATATGCTTAATTATAGTATTTATTAATGATACTCCCTGTCCTCGATGAAAGCCTTCCTGTCCTTTGCTATATCCTTAACTACTCAATATCCCATGGGGTCTTTCCATCAGCTTGGAAAGAGGCCAAAATCACTCCTTTACCCAAAAAGGCGAATCCTACTGCCTTTTCCGAATACCGTCCTATCTCCATCTTGCCCTTCCTCTCCAAAGTCCTGGAACGCCTTGTCCACAATCAGCTTAGTGCTTTTCTTTGTAAGAATAGTCTGCTGAATCCTTTTCAATCCGGATTTCGTCCTGGTCACAGCACAGCTACTGCCTTAGTGAACGTTACTGATGACATACGGCTAGGCATGGAACGAGGACATCTGACGGTTCTTTGCTTGCTAGATTTTAGTAATGCATTTAATACTGTTGATTTCGATATCCTGCTTGGCATAATTCGCTCACTTAACATATCTCCAACGGCGATTGACTGGTTTCGTAGTTACCTGTATGGCCGCCGGCAACGTATATGCATAGAAGAATCTAACTCTTGTTGGTGTTATAGAACTGCCGGTGTACCTCAGGGTGGCGTTTTATCTCCTTTATTCTTCGCAATATTTATAAACGCTATCTCCAAAAAACTTCTCTCCTCCTACCACCTTTATGCAGACGATTTACAAATCTACAAACAAGCCGCCCTTGCAGAGTTAGCTGATGCAATTAATGCAATAAATAAGGATTTGGCTACAATTTGTGAATGGAGTGAGGCAAATGGGCTTCAGTTAATCCGTCAAAGACCCAGGTCATAGTTGTTGGCGGCTCTAGGATGATTCCAAAAGTAAATTGGACACAACTTCCTCTAGTACAATTTAACGGAACCACTATTCCAATATGTGAGAAGGTTAAGAACCTTGGTGTTTGGATCGACAGATATCTGTCTTGGGATCCGCAGCTTCAGGACGTAAGTCGCAAAATTTTTGCTTCTGCCAGGTCTCTTAGACGATTGCGAAACTTTCTTCCGACTGCCACTAAAATTGCGCTTGCACAGTCCCTTCTGCTTCCTGTCCTTGACTATGCTGATGTCAGTTATCTCGATCTCACCCAGGCACAACTAGATAAACTTGAGCGTCTTCAAAACCTTTGCATAAGATTTATATTTGGCCTTCGCAAATATGATCACATTTCTGAATTTCGGACAAAGCTCAAGTGGTTTCCCATACGTCTTCGCCGGGATTCTCATATTTTATTTCTGCTTTACAGTATTCTATACAATCCTACAACCCCATCTTATCTCAAAGAACGTTTTAAGTTCCTTCATGACACACATAATAGATATCTGAGGTCATCGGAAAACTTGAGACTAGAGATGCCGATGCATTCCACCAGCTTTTACGACAAATCTTTTACGGTTCAAGCGGTGCGGTAGTGGAATGCTTTGCCCGTGTCAATAAGGCGTGCTCAATCTCTACCCATTTTTAAAACTATGGTAAAGAGTCACTACCTCTCTCTTTAATAGTTGTTTTTCTTGATTTCTATGCTTTTGTTCCATACTTATTACTGTATATATTTTTCTATATAATATATATATATATATATCGGAGTTAGTTATCAATTAAAATTGTGGGTAGTCAACAGAATTTATTATGTTTTGTTTTCTTATTACTAATTTAAGTGATTTTACTATCAATTATTGCCTAATAAATTAAAACATAGTTTATTGAGTATTCTATGTACGCACAGATTGATTTCGATAATTGTAATCGATGGTCAAGTTCAAAACAATTGTTGACATGTGTTTGACCTGGTCACGCGGCACTGAATCTACACTAAATAATACACTGTAATACTAGATGTATATCTTTAATGCACCTTATTTAAACTTACAAAAATCGAACATATCGCAGAGGGTCATGAACACTCGGAGAATCTTAACACCGTGATTCACCGTGATGACGTATTTGCACAACGCCATCTAGGCATTAATTTAGGTACTAATTAAATATACGCCATCTATGCCAAAACATGTGAACTACGTTGAAGTTAATATACGTAAATAAAGGTTTAGAACTTGAACATGCCGCCCACCAAGGACATTATTGCAGAATGTCCTTATCAATAGAAATGTAAACTCGAATACTATTATTGATCTTTGACTAATTTATTGGATTTAATAGTGTCTTTGGTAAGTGGCAGCCCGTTAGAAATTACAATACAAACAATTCTTAACATCTAATTGTAATTTTTACAGTGAACTTAAACCTTAATAATGTTACAACAAGTCCCATTCTTCGAATACTTAATCTAAGAACAAATATAAACTCAATTAACGTATAACAAGCACTTGCGATGACAATAATCAAACTAGAATTCCAAGAATTAATTTGTAAAGTTTTATTCATTTACCGGTAGGATACATAGTTTTGAAGTCGGTCGCTTCAAGAGACCTTTACTAGTGCGCAATGTTACCACCCTAGTTATACCATCCGAAACAGGATGTTTTTCTACTATTCGGCCAAGCAACCAACAAGCAGGAGGTAAGTCTGACTCTTTAATTAGTACTATATCCTCGATTTTAGGCTCTGGAGCTTGAACAGACCATTTATATCTATGAACTAAACCACTCAAATACTCTGTGGACCAACGCTGCCAGAAGGTTTGTAACATTTTTTGTATGTGTTGCCACCGAGACAACGAACCAACATTGGAATTTGTATAATCAGGACTAGGAACATTAATTAATGCTTCCCCAACTAAGAAGTGACCAGGGGTCAATGGCATAGGTTCATGAATGTCTTCTCCACTAATGACGGTCATCGGTCTTGAATTTAGACAAGCCTCTATTTGACTTAATAGAGTACTCATCTCCTCGTACGTCAGAGTAGTGTTTCCGATTACGCGCTTCAAATGAAACTTCGTGGATTTCACTGCTGCCTCCCATAGTCCACCGAAATTAGGAGCTCGGGGAGGTATGAAATTCCACGCAGTTCCATGTGCCTCTACATACGTTGCACTATCTTGCTGGACAGCAAGTATCTCTCTGAGCTCTCTTGCAGCTCCGACAAAATTGGTTCCATTATCGCTCCATAATTGTGCGCAATGGCCACGTCTAGCTACGAATCGACGGAATGCTGCTATGAAACCTGATGTACTCATATCGCTTACTACTTCCAGATGTATGGCCCTAGTAGCCATACATACGAACACACAAATATACCCCTTATGTGAACGATGACCTCGACCCTTGGCCGTACAAATTTGAACTGGACCTGCATAATCCACCCCGCTATGTAGAAATGCTCTAGTTGGAGTACAACGTGCCGCGGGAAGTGATCCCATCAGCTGATTGTAGGTTTCAGCCTTGGTCTTTACACACACTACACACCTACGTACGTGATCTTTTACTGCACTCTTCAATCTAATAATCCAATACGCTGATCTAATAAAGTTGGTCATCATCTGAGGACCACCATGCAATGTACGGTCATGTGCATCAGCAACTAACAATTTTGTAAGATGCGTATTATGTGGAAGTATTATAGGATGCTTTTGTTGATCGGACAGAAAGGCTTGTTGTAATCTGCCACCAACACGGATTATATCATCCTTGTCTAGAAACGGACACAGTGATTTAAGTTTACTTGCCTTATTTGTTAATGGTCTTCCTTGTTTTAACAGATCATATTCGATTTTGAACTCTATTCTTTGACACAGTCTTATACAACATTTTAACGCCTCATCTAACTCTGACTTACTTAAATACTTAGACCTCTCATTTCTAATCTTACATTTGATCTGAACGAAAATTCTACACAACGCTACAACTCTTAATAATTTCCTTAATGAACTAAACTTGACCCATGGAGAATCTTCGTTGCTTAGAACTAAATGACACTTGATATTTTCTTCTAAGTGTATATCTAAATTGACTGGTCTATTATATGTAATATTTGTGCTGTATAAAAAATTTGGCCCCTTAAACCATTGCTCCCTTTCGGATAGCAATGTGGGTAATACACCTCTTGATGCATGATCTGCCGGATTGTCCTTTGATGACACGTGCGACCATTGATCTGCTTCAAGTGTTGTTAAGATTTCTGACACTCGGTTCCCTACAAAGGTCTTCCATCGACTGGGGTGACTATTTAACCATGCGAGGACTACCGTTGAATCTGTCCAAGCATGGACCTTATCCCTTTCAATATTCATTGCTTTAGCCACATCCGATAACAAACGGGTCAAAAGCACTGCTGCACAAAGTTCCAGTCGCGGAATGCTTACTGTTTTTATTGGTGCGACCTTTGTCTTGGCGACTAAAAGTGTAATATAAATTTTGCCTGAACTATCTACATAACGAGTATAGACAACCGCAGCATAAGCTGCCTTTGACGCGTCGCTAAACCCGTGCAATTCGACTTGAGCCTTGTTTGATACTCCTAACCACCTAGGAACTCGCACTTTATGAAGCTGTATTAAATCGTTACGGTAAGTATCCCACTCATGTTTTATCGTTTCAGGTGCCTCATCGTCCCAACCTATTCCTGATAACCACAGTTTCTGGATAAGTATTTTTGCCAGTATTATACTGGGCGCTATCCAGCCTAAGGGGTCAAACAGACGCGCAATATCAGAGATAATATTGCGTTTAGTTACCCTTTCAGATCTTGATGGAAGCTGCACTGTATACTTGAACTCATCTGTACTCCGACACCAGGTAAGTCCTAATATTTTAGTATGATCTACTATTAGCTCTTTCTCTTCCTTACTCTCACATGACTCTATTTCCCTAAGTAATTCCTGGTTGTTGCTATTCCATTTCTGTAGCTGAAATCCTGCTTTACTTACTAACTCCTTCATTTCTAGGTACAATTGCTTTCCCTCTTCTACCGTAGAACATCCTGTCATTAGATCATCCATATAATAACTAGTGGGAACTCTTTCAGCTGCATTTGGAAACTCTTTGTGGTGGTCTAACGCGACCTGATGCAAAACCTTTACTGCCAGGTACGGAGCGGAAGCAACGCCAAAGGTCACGGTAAGTAGCTCGTAATCCTGTACTTCTTCCTCTAGACTCTGACGCCACAATATGCGTTGATATGCCACATCTTCTTCAGCAACTCTCACCTGTCGGTACATTTTAACTATATCCCCTGTAAGTGCTATACGATGAAGTCTCCAACGAAGTATAATGTGTCTCAAATCAGACTGTAAAGTAGGGCCCACCATCAACGTATCATTAAGTGATACACCTTTGCTGTTTTTACAGGAAGCATCGAACACCACGCGGACCTTGGTAGTGGACTTGTCTTCTCTAATTATGGCATGATGTGGTAAGTAAAACGCTTCATTTAATTTACAGTCTGGTTTCTGTACTCTCCTCATGTGGTTTAATTGTAGATATTCCTCTATGACCCTTGTATATTCTCCTTTTAAATCTGGATCTCTCCCAAACTTCCTTTCTAATGCTGTGAATCGTCGCATTGCTATTTCTCTTATGTTACCACCCACACAAGACGGTTTTGACTCTTGGAATGGCAGCCGCACTATGTAACGACCATCAGTAGACCTTATCGTTGTAGATGTAAACAGCTTTTCACATCTCTGCTCTTGTTCTGTAAATAACCTTTCACTGTGGGGCAGTTGATCTTCAATCTCCCAGAACTGTTTCAAGAGTTCATTTTGTTCTACGTGGGCGTGCAAAGAAGTAATTTTGGGTAATAAAGGTGATTCGTTATCCGCTTGAGTTGCACCAGATAGAATCCAACCTAATCTTGTACACTGTGCAACTACCGACCCTGTGGGCGCTCTCTTTAGACCTTGTTTGATTATTTTGCTATAAATATCTGCGCCTAACAAAATGTCAATCTTATTGGGCTCACTGTACTGAGGATCTGCTAACGATATCTGCCTTAACTCAGACCACACAAGAGGCGGTACTTGTTTCTCAGGAAGATACGTAGTTATGTTTTTCAAAACATATGCTTCTACTTCAAACTTGAATTGAGGATCTGTCACCGATCGCAAAACTAATGTGACCATGTGATTGGCTATTGTAGTCTTATTACTACCGAGCCCTGACACAACACCCCTAACCGGAACTCTTTTTAACCGTAAAAATTGTACCGTAGCTTCAGTGATAAACGAAGCCTGGGACCCCTGATCTAACAACGCTCGAACTACCTGATAATTTCGCGAAGCTGTTTGTGCCTGAACCAATGCTGTAGCTAATAATACTTGTCTAGTGCTAATTGTTTCCCTAGTAGAAACACAGGATACTATTGGTGTTGGGTCAACTGAGGTACCACTGTCAGCTGACTCAGAACTCGGTCTATTAGAGCTATGAGTATCTATATGCAACAGCGTATGGTGTTTCTTGTTACAGATTCTACAATTCGTTGATTTTTTGCATTGATAAACTAAATGATTACCGCCTAGACAATCAAAGCAAATCTTTTTACCTTGCACAAACTGTCTCCTTTGAGAGACATCCATCTTTATAAAAGACTCACAAAAACATAGTTTATGACCTTTACCACAATTTTCACAACCTATTTTTTCCTGTCCTGCAGGGGGGGCATTCCTACTATCTGTGACAAGCATGACCTTCTGATCTGATCTTTCTATCCGTGAACGACTACGCCACTGTGACGTTGCTTTCTGCGGTTCGACAAACTCCAGAGCCCTAAATCTACTTTCAAGAAACGTCTTGAACTGGCCTAAAGTTGGTAGGTCATTTGTCTCTTCGGAGGCAACCTTCAACTCCCACTGCTTGCGGGTTTCCTGGTCTAATTTATCTGAGACAATGTGAATTACAATTATGTCCCAGGTGGTAACATCAATCCCCATATTACCCAACGCACTCATACAATCAGTGGTTGTATCTAAGAGATGTTTTAACGTTACAGCTGACTCTGTGTTCACTCTTTTCTGCTCAAACAATCGTTGCAATATACAATTCGCTAAGTGTCGTTTATTATTATATCTACGTTCTAACTGTTGCCAACCTAATGAATAGTTAGCCGCAGTTATGGGTATTTGTCTGAGCAGCTGTTCCGCTTCACCCGTTAAACATCCCTTAAGATAATGCAATCTCTGTACATCATCTAAGGTCTTATTGAAATGAACAAGCGATATAAACAAGTCACGGAAACTAGTCCACTCTTCATACTTTCCAGAAAACGATGGAATATTGATTTTAGGTAATCTGACATTATAAATTTTACTCTCATTGGTATCTATTGTTTGTTCTCGTGGTTCTGTTGTTACAGACTGTACTAATTGTAATTGAGTATCCTTTAATTCCGATTTGTATGCAATATAGATCTCTTCGGTTTCATCATAAATATTGGACGTAAAATATGCATTTTTATCGTCTGAGGATTTTTCAATTATTTTCCTATGATTATCACTAAACTTTGTCCATTGTACTTCTAACGATTCTAATCGGGTTTCAATATATCCCCGAGTTATTCTCTCCTTAGGGGATTTTTTGAAATTAGATTTCCCTTTCTCTATTGTGTTTTTAATATCAAGTTGCAACCTTATTAATGACTCCATGATAACGAAACAGTATAGGTGAGTGTCTTAGAGTTCTATTACAAATCTTAAACTAATTAAAAGCTACTCACAATTTTCCACTGCACTCACGTACTCTGTTCTGCCTATAGCGACGCGCTGCACTGGCGCTGATGGACGCGCCGCACTGGCGCTGATGGACGCGCCGCACTGGCGCTGGTGAGCGCGCGCACTGGCACTCTGAGCGCGCACACTGGCACTCGTGAGCGCGCGCACTGGCACTGCTCAACGCGCCGCACTGGCACTGCTGAGCGCGCGCACTGGCACTGATGAGCGCGCGCACTGGCACTGATGAGCGCGCGCACTGTTTGCCTGAACTCGCCGCACCGGCACCCGTGACCACGCACTTAGCAGTTGCGCGTACTGGCCGCTGCTACCCTCGAACTGTTCTCTGCCGCTGATCTCGAACTGTTCTCTGCCGCTGATCTCGCTGCCGCTCCTCTCGAACTGGGTGTTTCCACCTCGGTGCGATACTCACCAGCACCTTGGCACCATCAGCAGCGATCCACTACTGTGTCGGCGCCCTTCTCCGACGACCCTAACCTTGTGACAATAGTCACTCTCCGACTCGTAGGACCAATTTTTGACCTGGTCACGCGGCACTGAATCTACACTAAATAATACACTGTATTACTAGATGTATATCTTTAATGCACCTTATTTAAACTTACAAAAATCGAACATATCGCAGAGGGTCATGAACACTCGGAGAATCTTAACACCGTGATTCACCGTGATGACGTATTTGCACAACGCCATCTAGGCATTAATTTAGGTACTAATTAAATATACGCCATCTATGCCAAAACATGTGAACTACGTTGAAGTTAATATACGTAAATAAAGGTTTAGAACTTGAAGAACATGTTAATTGGATTATTATTTGTGTAATCACCATTGTTTACTTACGACAATTATTCTAGTGATATTTGACTATTTTAGAATGTGAGTTTTATTTGATTTAGCACATTTTAGTGTTTTGTATCAAGTAAACACGTGACGTACTTCCGTATGTCATCGGACAGAGTTGTTGTGGAGGGATAGCAAGGTATAAGAGAGCTTGCAACGGTATGCAAGTTAGTCTGAACGCAGGTCGCTGTCGCTGGTTACCTTCACTAGGCCTCCCAGAGTCCGCTCTGGGTCTCACCTGGTGGAGGTGGACCGCCAGGGTGCCGTGAAAAAGTGGCGAGTCGTTCAGAACGCTCGCCACTGAGGCGCGCCTATAGTCACATACAACAGTTATACATAGCGAACCGCGAGTTTAGTAACTCGCGCTAGCACGAAGCCGGGTCCAGTGGACCACC
This sequence comes from Anorthoa munda, assembly GCA_945859665.1. Classification (NCBI taxonomy): domain Eukaryota; kingdom Metazoa; phylum Arthropoda; class Insecta; order Lepidoptera; family Noctuidae; genus Anorthoa; species Anorthoa munda. The sequence continues at coordinate 7,827,240 of OX243894.1, read as the reverse complement.
CAGGGACGGGTTCGCCGCAGCGAGCCCCGGTGCAGCGCCCGCGGGCAGGGAGCCATGCTCTGTGACCGCTCGCCTCGCCCCCTGACGGGGGCGAAGCGACTACCAAGGAAGTGGCAAGTTAGTCTATCTTCGGATTAGACCCGATAAAGAGCTCCCCTGCTCCCGACAAAACTGTCGGTTTATTTGGTGCAGCACTGCTGTATATTCACATCTGTATTGGCTTGCTGATGGCGAACGATACACTTTGTACTTGGGTGGCTTAGGCTGCTGTACGAACTGTAACCTTAAGGGTTTGTTCGTTTAACTGTATTGTTACTATACCCTTTTAACCTACTTTATCTTGTTACTATTTGTATTGTTTTATTAGTGAAACTAGTATTAACAACCTTGTTATTGGTTGTCCAGTTCTTGTTTATCCAACAAAAAAGGGAACGCCCAAATCCTGACCGTATATACCCCTCGGCCCTTCATGATCCTACATATATATATTTATTCATTTTATATATAAATAGTACACCAAAGACTACCTACAGTACTGTCTTTCCTTTTGTTTTTAAAATCCATCCAAAGGTTGTCTTGAAAAGATCGCTTTAGCGATTAGGCCGCCCATTGTGTCACCCAGTGTAATGTTTTCATTTTCTACACTTTCTGTAACTTATATGGTGTACATAATAAAGAGTATTCTATTCTATTCTATAAGAGTTTAAGTTCTCTAACTATGCAATTTCAATGTACTTACTATAATAATCGACTATTAGCAAATAATAATTCTTATTATATTCAAACAAGTCTGTACCGAGTTTTAGCCATGGCAATATAGGTATATCATGAAATATTAATTTAAACATAAACATTTTAATAGGTTTATACTTGGTATAACTTTATTCCGCGTTTATTTGTAAGAGGGTTAATATCAATTATAGCATTTATTTTAGTTGGGCTGACCCATTCAATTGTTATAGCCGTCACCAGTTATGATCAATCCTAAAAATTTGATTTCTTCCTGTAAAAAATTTAATTTTTCACTAATAAATTTGATATTATGTTTAATCTAAAACTTTTGATAATCGTTCATTGTGTTCTTCAACAGATTTTGCACATATAATTAAACCATCGCAGTAAAATTGTTGGAGCGCCTACTCAAAATGGTTTAGCAATAAATTCCATGTCGACAAACTATTATTTTTGCTAATTACTACCTGTTAATTTTTTTGGTACTTGCTAATTAAAGCTCACACACGTAACTTGTGCCTCCTGCATTTTTTATTATATATCCCGCTAATTACCGCACATATTGGTCCAATTACGAACCGGATTACATTAAATAACGTGGATCAGCTACACATATTTGGAAGATCAAGAAAACTAAATAAAACAGTGGAATTAGCGAAAAATTATACCTCGTCATTGACATTGAGGTTAATAACCGGCAGTGTGGTATGTGAACATTAAACGGTGTTAAGCCCAATTGTTATGTTATATCGTCACCCAACACTCATTCAGGTAGTACCTATATAACGCCAATTAAGGAGTTATAAGGTTAGTCCTATTTATTACCGATTTCATGTGTAAATTAGTTGTTCGTAAAAATGTACCGTACCGTTTGCTTTGTGATATTGTGATACATGGCAGTCAGTAGCAACAATATATATGTAAGGAAAGGATTACTTACTTTCAGATCTATCATTTCCTTAATTTGAATTTACCCGCGCTAGTCCAAGCGCGAGTGAGAATGACCAATAATATAGATTGCATGAAGGTAGGAATGAATGACTGACTGAGGTGAACTGACACTACGGTGTTCTGTATGTCATTGTGATTTGGAGGTTATGTAAAAACTATCTATAATACCTGAAGGATTTAAAGGAGACGATATTTGTGAAATAATAAGCTTTGAATGTTGTTTCTTTATTTACAGGTAAAGTAATATTTTGTAAAGCAGTTAGTACCTACTTACTTTATCAAACAATATTTTGTAAAACAATAAAAAACTTTATTTACAGAAACGCAGTCGAGTTTACTTACAAATATCTTATAAAACAACATTCCTTGCAAAGGACATTTTACAGAAATGGATAAACTAAAATTTGAGTTTACAATTAAAAGTTTCGATGACCAAAAAACAAATGTACTGGCAGTAACCTCAATAACCACAAAAGAGGGTAAACTTTACCTTGTACCACAAGAACTGCAGCCAATAAAATACCATGGAAAATTAATGGAAACTGAGACTTATAAAACAATAAAAAATACATTGCAAAGGAGACATGAAAAAAGGTGTTTATGGATAACTTTGACAGATGAATTAAAAAAGACTTACATGGATGACGATGAAAATATACAATTCAAGAATTATTTCCTGGAAGAAGTGATAAGTACAACTACAATTTCACAACCGATAATGAATGAAGGTATATCTGAATAATCATTGTCAAGAATCCTAGAAAAAATTGCAAATATTAATCCACAAGTACCAAAGCAGACTAATTTAAAAAAAATCTCAGACAAATTTGTAATTGAGAAATTCACTGGAGAAAACTCAAATGTAACTCAATGGATGGCTATTTTTGAAAAAGAATGTGCTCGATTTGAAATAGTAGAGGATGCCAAAAAAATTGAGATTTTTAGACTGTTTTTGGATAAATCGTGTTTGAATTGGTACAGTTCTATGCTAATAAGACTTACACTAACTTCGAAATGGAAACAATGGAAGGAAGATTTTTGTGATACTTATGAGAATAAAGGTTGGACACCAATAAGATATGCAATAGAGTTTAAATACAAAGCAGGATCGCTATTAGACTATGCAATAAGAAAAGAGAAAATATTGTTGGAAATGGACAGCACAATAAACAAAAGCACTCTGATTGATCTGATTGCAGTAGGTCTACCTAGTTTTATAACAGACAGGATTGATAGGAAAAAAATAAATGAGACTAAAGATCTTTTTAATGAAGTGAAAAGCTTGGAACATTTAGTTAACAAAAAAAGTTTTGATAAAAAGAAAATTACCAATTCAGTAGTAAAAACAAAAGATGTTAAAGAACCATGCAAGATTTGTAGAAAACTAAATAAAGGAAATAGATATCATCCAGAAGACACGTGCTGGTACAAAACGCATGAAGGCATTAAAGAAAAAAATGTTATCAATTTTGTTAACAATTCAGAAGTAGAAACTGAATTAAATAATATGGACCAAAAAAACTAGTAGTACCACCATTAATCAAAGTCAAATTAACTATAAATAACACGTTGGATGCATTCGGAATATATGATTCCGGCTCAAATATCTCATTAATTAATTCAAAATTGCTAAAATTAAAAGATGAAGAAATAAATAATGCACAGACAGTGAAGTTAACTACGATTAATGGTGTAAAAAAAACAAATGGAATAGTAAAATTGAAAATAAAAATCTTTGAAATAGAAGAAGAAGTGAATGTGTTTGTAATTAACAAGAACAATTTCAACTATGACTTTTTAATTGGATTGGATATGATAAAACAATTTAAATTGATCCAAAATGAAAAACTTGAAATTACACAAAAAACACAAGAAATAAATAGAAGTTCAGAAATGGAAGCAGAAAAAAATAAACCAAAAAGTTGTGACAAGTTTACAGTGAACTTTAACGAACACGTTGATGAAACCAAATTTAAAATTTCTATAAACCAGCTCGAATATGAACAAGAAGCAGAAATAAATAAACTAATAGAGAAATACAAATCAATCTTCGCAAAAGACAAGTACGATATTGGAACTGTCAAGGATTATGAAGCCAGAATTGATTTATTGGTTGATAAATATTGCAGTAAAAGACCATATAGATGCAATATTGAGGATAAGAAAGAAATAGAGAGTCAAGTATCAAAGTTATTGGAAAAAAATCTCATTGAGGAATCATACAGTCCATTTGCTGCTCCGGTAACATTGGCATACAAAAAAGAAGACAATAGAAAATCAAGACTTTGTATAGACTTTCGCGATTTGAATAAACTTGTTGTTCCACAGTCACAACCTTTCCCTATAATTGAAGATCTGATGGTAAAAACAAGAAATTGCAAATATTTTTCTATACTGGATTTAAATTCCGCATTTTGGTCAATACCATTACGAATCGAAGACAGAAGAAAAACTGCTTTTGTAACACAAGATAGCCATTTTCAGTGGACCTGTTTACCATTTGGACTAAAAACATCTCCAGCAATATTTCAAAGAATACTGAGTAATATTATAAGAAAACATGGGCTGGCGGAATTCACGGTAAATTACATAGATGATATATTGCTTTTTTCAAAATCCTTTCCAGAACACATAAACCATTTAACAAAATTATTAGAAGCAATAAAGAAAGAAGGCTTTAGACTGAAATTTTCAAAATGCACATTCGCATCAGATTCAGTTAAATATTTAGGGCACATTATTCATAACAATACAGTACGCCCAGTAAAAGATAATTTAATATCAATAAAACAATTCCCAGTACCACAAAATCAAAAAAATGTGAGACAGTTTTTGGGAAAAATTAATTTTTATAACGAATATGTACCAAATATTGCAATAACATTGGATCCACTACACAACTTACTGAGGAAGAATCAAAAATTCATTTGGACAGAAGAATGTCAAAAAGCCTTTGATAAAATGAAACAACTACTATGTTCTCAACCTATATTGGAGATATTTGACCCAGACTTACCAATACTAATTTACACAGATGCAAGTATACTAGGCATAGGAGCAGTATTGAAACAGAGACAACAAAACACAAAAGAAAAACCAGTTGCATATTTTTCCAAGAAACTAAATGAAGTACAGAAAAGAAAAAAAGCTATTTATTTAGAATGCTTAGCAATAAAAGAAGCAGTTAAATATTGGCAACACTGGCTCATTGGTAAACGATTTACAGTATTTTCTGATCATAAACCATTAGAAAAAATGAACATTAAATCGAGAACAGATGAAGAACTCGGAGACATGACATATTACCTTTCTCAATATGACATGGAGATAAAATATTCACCAGGAAAAAATAATCTTGAAGCAGACTGTCTAAGCAGAAATCCTGTATTAGGAGCACATGAAAATGAAGAAGAACAGTTGAAAGTGGTCAATTGGATAAAACTGGAGGATATTATTGGTGATCAAGAAAATAACGAAGTCATACAAAAGGAAAAAAATAAATTAATATCAAAGCACTCCATATACTACAAGAAAATCAAGAATAAAGAAAAAATTGTATTATCAGAAGACTTTAGTAAAAGTTTCATAAAAAAAATACATAAAGAATATTGTCACATTGGAATCAAACAAATGCAAAATAAAATTACACCATACTACACAGCTAAGAATTTAAGAGAGAATATAAAGAAAATATGTAAAGAATGTCAAATTTGCATTATGAACAAATCAAGAGGCCAGGATAAATTTGGTCTAATGTCGCATCTAGGACCAGCCAAACAACCTTTTGAAATAATGTCCATTGACACAATTGGTGGATTCGGAGGATCAAGATCAACAAAGAAGTACATGCATCTCTTAGTGGATCATTTTACTAGATATGCATATATTGTCAATTCAAAAACGCAGAATTCAAATGACTTTATAAAACTTGTAAAAAATGTCACAGAAGATAATAATATTGGTATGATCTTAACAGATCAGTACCCAGGCATAAATTCAAAAGAGTTTAAACTATTCCTAGAGAAAAAAAATATTCCGATTATTTTCACAGCAGTTAATGCTCCATTTTCAAATGGAATTAATGAAAGACTTAACCAAACCCTGGTCAATAAAATAAGGTGCAAATTAAATGAAGAAAATAAAAAAATTGCATGGACAACAATAGCACAAAGATGCGTGGCAAAGTACAATGAAACTGAGCATACTGCAACAGGCTTTGCACCTGTGTACTTATTACAAGGAAAACATATTACATTAACACCACATGAATTAAAAGAAGAAAGAACAGAAAACGAATTATTGAGAGATAGAAAAATAGCACTGAATAACAGTATAAAAACACACAACTACAATAAAAAACTATTTGATAGAAATAGAAGATATTATGAGTTCAAAGTAGGAGACATGGTATTTGCAGAAAATGGCAATAAATTAAACAGAAGAAAACTGGATGAGTTGAAGATTGGACCATATGAAATAATAGAGAAACTGTCAAACTCAATATACAGAATAAATACAGGACACAGAAAAACAGAATCCAATCTCTTCCACATAACCAAACTAGTTCCAGCTCCTGCATTTGAAGACGACACTTAAGAAGACATTTAATGAAAAAAACGATGGTGATTTTTTCATCTCCTCGGCGAGGGGGGATGTAAGGAAAGGATTACTTACTTTCAGATCTATCATTTCCTTAATTTGAATTTACCCGCGCTAGTCCAAGCGCGAGTGAGAATGACCAATAATATAGATTGCATGAAGGTAGGAATGAATGACTGACTGAGGTGAACTGACACTACGGTGTTCTGTATGTCATTGTGATTTGGAGGTTATGTAAAAACTATCTATAATACCTGAAGGATTTAAAGGAGACGATATTTGTGAAATAATAAGCTTTGAATGTTGTTTCTTTATTTACAGGTAAAGTAATATTTTGTAAAGCAGTTAGTACCTACTTACTTTATGAAACAATATTTTGTAAAACAATAAAAAACTTTATTTACAGAAACGCAGTCGAGTTTACTTACAAATATCTTATATATATTATTATTGTTAAGTTAGAAGCAATTAAGTTAGAAAACATACTTATTAAAGTATAGTAATATTGTTTTATTATATCACATTATTTCAATTTAATTGTCTGTGCCAAAGGTCACTTTAACGATTTATGTTGCAAAGGTACGTAGGTATTTCTATATAGTTACGACACAATTTTAGAGTGTTAGATATTATTGATTGTTTGCTGTAATAATAACATTTAATTACCGTGTCATTAAGTTATTGTGTTGACCTTTATTAAAGTTTGTAGGTCATTAATTTTGTATAATAATTAAACGAGTTGTTACATTTTAGATAGGTATCTACCTACTTACGCAGTTATTGTCAGTGGTCATTAAATCATTCTAATCAGCATTATATAGTAATTATCATCTGCACATCAGTAAAGGCAAATACACTGTACGTTTATAGGTACTAGTTATTATTGTTTGTTTACACATTATTGTATAAATTCCAGATTTACACCCGAATCCCAGAATGACCGAGGAAAGGGAGTTAATAAAGAAGCGAGGTAGCTTCAAAGGCCGATTAACAGCCTTTGTCAATTATTTAGACGCACTAGATCAAAAAACATTGTCTAGCTCTAATATAACAGAACTACAGCTGCGCATGAACAAGATGGAATTGTTATACCAACAATATGATGAGGTACAGTTGCGTATTGAATGTATTGTGGATGATATCAAGGTACAGTGTACTGAGCGTTTCGATTTTGAGTCCTTGTATTTTAAAGCATTCGCTAAGGCTCAGGAATTTGTAAGTAGTTATAATAATAAAGATAATGAATCTGTTTGTAGCAATAAAAGTAATTGTTGTAGTACTTATAAGCCAGTTAAGTTACCCACAATTCAATTGCCAAAGTTTAGTGGATCCTACAATAATTGGTTGGAGTTTCATGACACTTTTACGAGTCTCATTCATTGCAATGATGCTATAGATGAAATCAACAAATTCCACTACCTACGAACGTCTCTGGAAGGTGCCGCTGCCGTGGTGATTCAGTCGATCGAGTTTTCGGCCAATAATTACACTGTGGCGTGGAACGTACTATGCGAACGATTTGATAATAAGAGATTACTAATCCACAATCATGTTTCAGCCATATTTAACATGGAGACCATTACAAAAGAATCCTCTGACACTTTAAAGAATTTAGTAGACCAAATTAACAAGCATTTACGAGCGTTAGACACTTTAGGTGAGCCCGTTAAGTACTGGGATACTCTTTTAATTTACATTTTTACTCGCAAATTAGATAGCAGAACTGTAAAAGAATCAAAGAAGTGGTCCGGTAATGTAAGTTTATTAAAAGTACTTATTCACAATTTGTCACTGATTTTATAATAAGGCACCATAATTTCACAAATCTTTAATATTTCGAAGGCACTCGCTAAGTGGTCCCACCGCGACTGCCTTCTCCTGCGATTCCATATCACTTCCTCCCAACCCCCCTTCTAGTACTTAAACATTATTTTATGCCACCTAAGCTCATTATTACATTGTAAATCCCTATTTTGCAATTAAGCTGAACTACATTGTAGAACAAGTGATCTATTGTATTAGTATATTTTGCTAATCAGCTTAACTACACTGTAACACAGGTGCTAGTTCTTTAGGGCGACAACATCCGGCCGTCCTGCATACGCATGCGCCCTCGCATGTGTTAGGTCTGGTGCATCAGCTGAGAACAAAAACCAAGTTTTAAAATGTTACTCGTCAACTATCAATTGTATCCTTGATCATCCATGTTGTATCCTTGATTTGTTTTTCCATCGCCGGCAACAAACAAAGAATAAATGTAAAGGTGTTAACTGAGAATATTTTATTTCAGTAAAGTTTTCTCAGAACATACATCTTCTTTATAATCATTATAAAAAAACACTTGAACATCTAAACCTGGTCCATCAACGGTCAGGTTATTCAGATGACCATTAACCTCAAACACCTTGACATTAACATATCCTCACCAAGTTTACCCCTTTTTTTTTCATCGACGCATATATCGTGACCCGATTCTATAATTACTGTTGCATCGACGCCCATCCGTATAGAATCTTCAAACCCTTGGCTATTCCATCGTCGGCCAGCCATGTAACATTTAACCAAATTCTATATTTGCTGTTGCATCGGCGCCCAGCCGTATAGAATCTTCAAACCCTTGACTATTCCATCGTCGGCCAGCCATGTAACATTTAACCAAATTCTATATTTGCTGTTGCATCGGCGCCCAGCCGTATAGAATCTTCCAACCCTTGGCTATTCCGTCGTCGGCCAGCCATGTAACATTTAACCAAATTCTATATTTGCTGTTGCATCGTCGCCCAGCCGTATAGAATCTTTCAACCCTTGGCTATTCCATCGTCGGCCAGCCATGTAACATTTAACCAAATTCTATATTTGCTGTTGCATCGTCGCCCAGCCGTATAGAATCTTTCAACCCTTTTCAGATCCATTTTTATGTTTCTGAACATTACTTTACAGAATAATGCTATATTAACAATGTTCGAAGCCTGTGCATCAGACCTCAAAATTATAGTATGTCCTCCTTTTAACAACACCCTTGTCTTGGTACAACTTAACAAAATTGTTTTTATGTAATTAATGCATGACAACATCCATGCACGTCCTGCTATATGCCACCATATTACCAATGGTTATACACAGCTTCATGTTTTCTACGCAGGTAACACCTTCATAGTGTCTAGATGTTCTCTCTGCGATTCGTATGTCCACTGCTTTTTACCTACAATATCTAAGAAATGACTTAGATCAAAATGATGATTAATCTTTAATATTCCCAAATATTTTAAAATTCTATTATATTCTCCAATATCTTTAGCCTTATTATTTGCCAGTTACATCCTTTCGCTACCAATCAGCGACGACCATACTCTGTATTTTGTTGCCCGGCAGTTCATCAATTTTTGATTATTTTCTTATGTGCCTCGGCAACTCCTGACATCTCTCTAAGGTATATATATCTACCTAGCTTTTTCTCAACTATATTGGGGTTGGCACACTAATCTCTCAAGGTAAAACCCAAATATTAAATCTTGCAACTGCACAGCGAGTAACCAATCTGATAGACATTACATTTTCGTATGTGACAAACACCTAACGTACAAACTGGATTGCTGCATCTGCGTTCCCGGTCTATGTGCTATATCTAATGTAAAGTCCTGTGTTTGCAAAACTTATTCGCCAAGTCATGTATTTTTGTTAATTTCTGAGACAGCATTACAGCCTGTTACAATTTTTAAAAGTTATTCCCAACCGACAATCTGAACCTCTGCACTCCTACCGTGATAACTAAATGCCAACTCAAACTGTTAGTTTGTTGTCCTCTACACTAGTTTGGTTTCTCGCGACTTGCCGTAACTTGTACCAATATATAACCTATACTATTACGGCTAGCGTCTGTATACTCGTACATTATAACTGGCAATCTTGGATTAAATATTCTCAGTGAAGCACAAAACCCTGTTTAGCTTGTGACTTTTCAGAACTCCACTCCCAAATAGCCACCTTTTCAATAAATTTATTAAAGACGTGCATATAACAGCGCAATCTCGAATAAACTATCTGAATTAGTTAATTAGCCCCAAAAATGTAGGAACTTGATATTTATAGGTATGGGACAATCATATAGCGAATTATTTGCCCGTAATATACCTGCTTCCAACAATTCGTCAATAATCCTGCTTGTAATCTATTCTGCAGACTCTGACTCTCAATATGAGCATTGATACACTTGTTTATTCGTTGTCCTTGTCATATTCAGTTTTTCAAAAGATATTTCATCCAGTGTAGTATGATCATTAGAAACACATTGTGGATAATTGAAAAATATTTGTTCAAACAATTTAGCATGTACAGCAAATTTTCCATTAAAGACAGATGACTACCGAAACAACTCTTCTCTTGTAACTGGTTTAAAAACTTAAACGATAACCAATCTTAGTAAACCAAATTTCTCTATTCTACACATTCCTCTCTATTAACCTCCCTTACAAATTCCACAGTAAGTATCTGCTTTAAGAAGTACCGAAAATACCTTCGGTAAATTGACAGATAGTTAAAACCCGTGAAATGAAAACAACAATGCAATCAACGAACAATCGCTTCCAATATCAATCAAAGCTACACTTGACTTTGTTTAAACTAACCTCTTTATAAAACTTGTCTTTGTTGCAAGATGTGTTTATCAGTTACATCTCAGAAACCTTGTCAACCTTTGTAAGCGCAAGCTCTAAAGGGCTCTAAGTGGCCCGGAGCAATTGCATTTTAAATCACTTTTTTTTTGACACACTTTATTCACATTTAAATTACAAATTCATAACTTATGTCACAGTTCCCCAAAAATATAATGTAATTATAACACTTTATTCTGGGATCTTTAATAGTTTAGCTGCCAGTCTGCGACTCGTTGACCAAGCTTTTTTTTTTTTTAAAGATCGGGAAGCATTTTGTTTCGAACCTGGACTAGTTGTATTTCTAATAACTGAGCTTGGTACGTTATTCGTTTGTCAAAACATTCAAAAAATTAGCTTCAACAATGTTTATCTACATCGCAATATCATCGACCAATGGATGAAATTCGATTAATATTGAAAAAGTACAACATTTTGGCTCACGACTGGGGTCCGACGCAGGCGCGCCCGCTTTGCACGTTTGTCCCTTATGCGACGGCGGCCACGCTTCGAGCTGCTGCAGGAAATCGTGCTTTTGTCCGATGCACTGGATGAGCTGCTGCTGCTTGCCATGTTTGAAGGCGGATATCGCCCGTGTCCGTGCCTGCTGCGCGACACAGAGCGTTTTGATCGGCGGCGGTGCCAAGAGCGCGTTTTCCTATTTCTTTTCCGATTAACGTCATCACTAGGCCGAAACGGAGTCATTGCGTTGGATCGGTCTCACTTCTGATGTAAAAGAATCAAAGAAGTGGTCCGGTAATGTAAGTTTATTAAAAGTACTTATTCACAATTTGTCACTGATTTTATAATAAGGCACCATAATTTCACAAATCTTTAATATTTCGAAGGCACTCGCTAAGTGGTCCCACCGCGACTGCCTTCTGCGATTCCATATCACTTCCTCCCAACCCCCCTTCTAGTCCTCAAACATTATTTTATGCCACCTAAGCTCATTATTACATTGTAAATCCCTATTTTGCAATTAAGTTGAACTACATTGTAGAACAAGTGATCTATTGTATTAGTATATTTTGCTAATCAGCTTAACTACACTGTAACACAGGTGCTAGTTCTTTAGGGCGACAACAGAACGTTCCGTGAGTGGGAGGAGTGCAAAGGTCGCATAGACAAAGACAGCAAGATTACCTTCGATGTATTCCTTAAATTCATACGCGAGCGCGCCGAGCTTGTTGAAACTTTAGAGTTATCTCGAAATAATCCGTTACAACCTAGTACTAAAACAGGGGCTAAGCTGAAGTCTATGGTTACTGTTCAAAGTAGTAATTCTAACTCAGAGTCAAGTTCAAAAGTCTGTCCCAAATGCAAGGGTGACCATTATTTAGGTGAGTGTGCGCAGTTTCTCGCGTTAAGTAACGAAGCACGTATTAAAATGCTACCAAGTTTAAAGGTTTGTTATAACTGCTTTCGTTCGGGTCATTTTGCAAACCATTGTAAAAGGCCAGGTTGTAAGTTTTGCAAACGCAGACATAATACTCTAATCCATGTCACTGATTTTAAACCGATTAACAATGTAAGTAATAACTCGTTAAATAACTTGTCGCCACAGTCGTCTTCGACGCCGTCTGTGACTGAGACAAATAATGTCGCGTTATCGGCTAACGTCACATCTGGATACAGAAGTGTGAGTCATGATGTGTTATTGTCAACCGCTTTAATTAAATTACACGATAGTAATGGTCGGGAACATGTTGTTCGCGCAGTTCTTGACAGCGGTAGTACATCGTGCGTGACGGAAAGATTATGTCGACAGTTAAATTTAGAGACTAGGCAGGTAGATAGATCAATATTTGGCATCAATAACGTGACTTCTCACGTAGGTAAGACGTGTCGCATTAACGTGACGTCATTACATAATAGTTATAACATTGAACTGTTTTGTTTCGTTTTACCATCAATAACTAGTGATGTTCCGTGCCGTGAGGTAAATATATCTACACTGAACCTTCCTTCTGATATTTGTTTTGCAGATCCAATGTTTTACAAGCCCGCTGATGTCGATATTTTAATCGGTGCCGATATCTTCTGGGACTTGTTAGGTTCACAAAGAAAAAAGTTAGGCAATGATAAGCCAATTTTATGTGAAACCAGGTTAGGCTGGATTGTCTCTGGACCTATTAGTCGTAATTACGTTGCATTACTGTCTAGTAACATTAGGTGCAACTTCACTAAAATCATTAATAATTCTTCCGACGATTGTTTCGATAAAATTCGTAACGATTTAACTCGCTTTTGGCAGCTTGAAGAGGTAAATAAGAAGTCTTCACATTTTTCGCTAGAAGAGAAATTGTGTGAGGAGCACTTTATAAAAAATACGACACGATTGGCCGACGGACGTTTCTGTGTTCGTATTCCCCTCAAACAAAATCCGTCTATTTTAGGAGATTCTGTCAATAAAGCTTCTCATTGTTTAAAGTCGTTAGAACGTAGATTAAAACCTAATTCTGATTTTAGTAAAATGTATTACGATTTCATGTCCGAGTACGAGTTACGAGGTCATATGACAGTATGCAAACAATTCGACCCGTCTGGTTATTTTATCCCGCATCACGGCGTATTACGTGAAAGTAGCACCACTACGAAACTTCGAGTGGTGTTCAACGCAAGTTGTCCATCTTCATCTGGCGTTTCGTTCAACGATTTGCAGATGGTCGGCCCTACCATTCAGGACGATCTGTTGTCGATCCTTCTCCGTTTCAGACAGCACAAATATGTTTTGTCAGCAGACGTCGAGAAAATGTATCGACAAATAGTCGTCCATCCGTCTGACAGACATCTACAACAGATACTGTGGCGTGGTGAGGTGTCTGACCCTGTTAAGTTTTATAAATTAAACACCGTTACCTATGGTACAACTAGTGCGCCATTTTTAGCTTTTCGGTGCCTTCATCAATTAGGCCTTGATTGTAAAAATCCGAAGATTGCTGAAATCATTAAACATGATTTTTATGCCGATGACTTACTATGTGGCGGTGATGATTTGGATGAGGTCAAATTCATTCGTCAGGAAGTAAATAATGTGCTTGAATCGGCTTGCATGTCATTGCGTAAGTGGAAGTCGAATGAACCGCAATTATTATCTGAAGTTGCTAAGTCTTCGCTTGATTTAAATATAGGTTCTAATGAACCTGACAAGCTGCTCGGACTAGGTTGGTATGCAAGTTCAGATGAACTCGTCTTTTCAATAGGCTCCACTATATCGTGTAATAGTAACACTAAACGTGATTTACTTTCTGTGATTGCTAGGATATTCGATCCTTTAGGGCTTTTGTCTCCCTTTGTAATCACTTTAAAAATGTTACTACAGAAAATGTGGTTAGATAAATTGTCTTGGGATGAGCCATTGCCTACTGAAATTAATTTGCAATGGCAGACTATTATTAAAGCTATGCCTCTTTTAAATGAAGTTCGCATTCCTCGAATTGTCGTGTGTCACTCATACCGGGAGTTGGAACTACATATATTCACCGACGCGTCTGAGCGTGCATATGGTGCGTGCGTTTATGTCCGTAGTATTAATGATGAAGGTGAATGTATTGTTAGTTTACTTATGGCCAAAAGTCGAGTGGCGCCAATTAAACTGACCACAATTCCCAGGTTGGAGTTGTGTGGCGCGGTTGTGGGAGCTCGTCTGTATGAGAAAGTGTTGAGCTCACTCCGACTCAAGTTCTCTCGCGTCTTTTGTTGGACTGACTCGACCATCGTGCTGGGATGGCTACAGATATTGCCTTCAAGGCTTCAGCCATTCGTGCGAAATCGTGTGGCTGAAATTTTAGATCAGGCAGGCCACTGTACGTGGAGGCACGTCCCAACTGATAAGAACCCAGCAGACCTAATATCTCGCGGTGTGGATATTAGTCATCTGCAGGGTTTGGACATGTGGTGGTCGGGTCCTGACTTTCTCCAACAAGATTCACGTAGTTGGCCTTCGCAATTTAAATGTATAGAAATAAGCTCACTCCCTGAAACTCGACCTGAATTATCATTGAATGTTGTTCTTGACACTAACGATAAGGCATTATTTATAGATTTTAAACGTTTTTCTAATTATTTAAGAGTTTTACGTTCCATGGCTTATGTGTTGCGATTCATCAAATTATGTAAACGCAAATCGTTAGCTAGTAAATTTTTATCTGATGAAGAATTAAAAGAAGCGTTAATAATTTTAATTTATAAAAGTCAACAAGAATCATTTCCCGAACATAAATTACTTATAAATAAACAAACTTTACCAAAAACGACCGTCCTATTAAAATATAATGTGTATTTAGATGAAAACCATCTTATGCGTGTCGGAGGACGTCTCGATAATTCCGATTTTACTTATAATAAACGGCACCCTATAATTTTACAGTCCACTCATTATTTCACTAAATTATTATTTGATTTTGAACACAAAAGGTTAATGCACGCTGGCCCTCAGCTATTGTTAGCATCCATTAGAGAATCCTATTGGCCTATAGGAGGTCGAAATTTAGCAAAGGCCTGTTATCATAGATGCATTCTGTGCCGACGGATGCAAGGTAAGGTAGTTACTCCACTGATGGGTAACCTGCCGCGACAGCGTCTTCTTCCAGGAGGGTATCCGTTCGAAAGTACCGGCGTTGATTATGCAGGTCCTATCATAAGTGCTAGTCGTCAAGGTCGTGGATGTAGGCTCGTGAAAGTGTATATTGCAATTTTTATCTGTTTCACTACAAAGGCTGTACATTTGGAGCTTGTGGGTGACTTAACTAGTCATAATTATTTATTAGCGTTATATAGGTTTATTTCGCGAAGGGGCAAACCCGTCCACATATATTCCGATAACGGTACTTCATTTGTTGGTGCGTATAACGAGCTATCAAAGTTCTTAAAAACTAATTCCGAGTCTTTGAGCGGCAGTATAGCTAATGATGGTATTAGCTTCCACTTCATTCCCGCGTATACTCCACATTTTGGCGGTCTCTGGGAGGCGGGTGTCAAATCAGCAAAATATCACTTACAGCGAGTGTTGGGACATTGTAAGTTAAGTTACGAGGAGCTTAACACCACGTTAGCCCAAATCGAGGCCATATTAAATTCACGCCCACTAACGCCGCTGTCCTCAGAACCTGCCGATTGCACCCCATTGACGCCAGGTCATTTTCTCGTCGGCCGGCCACTCACTGCGTTGCCACAGAAGAGTTATGTCGATCATTCTGCAACCCATCTCAGTCGGTATCAACGTATTGAGCAACTCCGCCAGCACTTCTGGACTAGGTGGAGTAAAGAATATGTTGCTGAGTTGCAGCAACGGACGAAGTGGCGCTCATGTCAGGATACCTTGAAGAAGGACTGCCTGGTGGTGGTGAAAGAGGACAATCTCCCAACCTTGAAGTGGAGACTAGGAAGGATCGCTGCTATCCACCCGGGTTCTGACGGAATAGTCCGTGTAGCGGACATCAAAACTTCCACTGGAGTCATCAGGAGGGCCTTTAACAGGATTTGCCCACTACCCGTAACTTCGGAATCGGAGTCTGGTTGAAAGCAAGACTTTCAACGCCCGGGGGCATGTTGGAGCGCCTACTCAAAATGGTTTAGCAATAAATTCCATGTCGACAAACTATTATTTTTGCTAATTACTACCTGTTCATTTTTTTGGTACTTGCTAATTAAAGCTCACACACGTAACTTGTGCCTCCTGCATTTTTTATTATATATCCCGCTAATTACCGCACAAAAATTCAGTACCCTTAATTCCACTAAAGGTTTCTTCCATACGTTCCTGAAATGTCTCAGTAGAAATAGATAAACCAAATGGTAATCTTTTATATCGGTAATTACCAAAGGGTGTTGAGAATGTACATAGTTTTGAACTTTCTGGATCAAGCATCACTGACCAAAATCCACTATTGCAATCCAATTTAGAGAAGCATGTGTTACCTGATAATCTGTCAATGATATCTTCAGAAGTTGGAAGTTGGTTGTGTTGTCTTACAATAAATTTATTCAAGTACCTTGGGTCAATGCAAATGCTAATCTTGTTATTAGATTTTTTTGTTATAACAATAGAGTTGACCCACTCCATAGGATCGTTTACTTTTTCAATGATATTTTGCTGAACCATGTTGTTCAATTCTATCTTAAGTGTTTGTCTGAGAGCAATTGGAATCCGGCGAGGTGGATCTACTCTTGGACAAGCTGTTTCCTGTAATTTAATTTTATAAGGTTTGTTAAAACATCCTATCCCTTTAAACACACCCTCATATTTTTTCAATATTTTATTGATACATTGACTATTGATCATACACACATATTCTCTCTTTAATAATTTTAAATAAATACAAGATTTCAAACCTTGGATAATGACACACTGAGAGTTGACAATAACAAAATCTATATTATAAGGCTCGCCATTCTTAAGGTAACATTTGATGTACAAATACCCTTGACAGAAATATTTTTATCATAGAAACTAATTTAATTGGTTTCTTTTTTATGAATTTCAAATCAAAGCCTAAAAGTTTAAATGTATCAATTGACATACAATTAACTTGAGCGCCACTATCTAATTTAACTTTAATCTCTTTATTGTTAATAATAAATTGCTCATACACTTTCGATATTTTCCATGCAACTGATATTGCCCACAAAGAATGACCCCTCTTGTTCTTCAATGTTAGCTATGCGTTGTGATTTTTGTTTATAATGATTATATTTATTTCGGCATACTTTCGCATAATGGTTTTTACCTTTACATTTTTGGCATACAACTCTGAAAGCAATCACACATGTGAAGGAATCCAATTATTATCACCACAACGAAAACAATTCTTAGATTTCTTTTCCTTATTTATTGCCAATATATATGTTCGGTTCTGATTGAACCGAGTGAATTTCTGTTAATTGTTTATGTGATAATTCAGCTGCCTTGCAAATATTATTGGCTAAATCTAAATTTAAGTTCTCAGTTCGCAAAAGCTTTTCTTTGACAACATTGTTGTTAATCCCAATAATCATAAAGTCTTTTAAGAGTTCTTCTCTCAATTTGCCAAATTCACATAAGTTATTCTTCAGTGGGGCCTTGAACCCTGGTGAAAAATCGATGTCGTTCCATTGTTATATTAATTTTCGGGATAAAATGTTTCTCGAACTTTGATATGACTTTTGCATATGATTCTTCCTCTTCCTTCTCGGAGAAGTCAAAGGTATTATATATTTCAATGCCTTGGTCTCCAATGCAATTCAATAAGATGGCCACTTTTTTCTTGTCGGCCACATTTTCCAAGTCATTAGCCAATATGTAAAATTCGAATTTTTGAATCCACTTAGGCCATGGTAAAGACAAATTTCCATTAATTATTAGAGGATTAATAGTTATCCACTTACCTGCTGTTCCTTGTAGAGGCTTATATTTTTGTTTGTTTCGTTTCGTAGGCAAAATGCCTTAATAATTATTACCTCACAAATTAACGTAGATTCGTTTAACACCTGACACCATGTTTAAAGGTGTTAAATAAAATCATGTAATATATGATTGAAATAGATTTATTATTAAACTTAGTAAACACATAAGTCCTACATCTTTTATCTTGCGGTTCTAACACAAGACCAGTGTTACCAACACATATCCTAAATAGGTTACCACAACACTTTCTTTTGGAGTCTTTTTGAAATTACGTCTCGCTTTCACAATATTGTTAAGATTATCGCTTTGCAGTAAAAGTTCTGACTCCATTGTGAAAAAATACAATAATTATAATATCAATTAGATAGGTATTAATCTTATTAATTAACCTCACTTTTTTATGACAGTAGAAAAATCGTTCAGTTTCACCGTAGTTATAGTCTATGATTCTCTTCAAACGTCAAACCGATGACAATTATAGTTTTGTTCAAACACTCACGTTTCGTTCACTCCATAGATGAAAATAATGTTCACTCACTCGCGTACAATCGCGACGTCACTCCACCTGGTCACCCTCGCTTCTTGAGGTGTCTTCCGGGCCCGTAGTCCTGACAGAGCCAGAGCGCCTGTCTCGAAGTACAAGGGCAGGATTCACCACCAAACCCTGGGCTCCTGATGCTGCAGCAGCTCCTCACGAGCTGGTCTACTTGCTCGGAAGACTCCTTCCCGCTCGGTCACGGAAAAATGCACCGCGCTGCCGAGGTGGCCAAGATACTGTTTATCCACAAGTATCCGGCTCGAAGGACCAATGTTTGACCTGATGATGTCCAGCCAGGATCCGCGTAGGGCTTCGCATAGAACGGAGGCGCCCTGCCTCCGGATTTAAATAATAAATAAAACACGCAACCTGATCCAACGGGTATATTCGCAGAAAAAGATAGATTCCACTAGCACACAGATATACATATAAATAATTGACGGAAAATCTTAACATCGAGATCTACAAAACTCAAGAATAGTACAACGCCATCTATCGAGCTTATACTCAACTAATTCAATATTAGTTCGTAACAAGAGTTGTTACGAACTAAGCTATACAGAAATAATCTGTATTAAATATAGTAAAATCCAAACGAATCAGATTTTATTCATATCCTCATCACTCACAACTTTATTTTCTACACATTCTACAAAAATTATATTTTATATCAATATGTTTAGTTCGTTTGTGATAAGCTGGGTTTATGGTTAACTTATGTGCACTCTGGTTGTCATTAAAAAGATCAATAGTATACATTTCTTGTGTTATTTCATACTGTAAATTTCGCAAATAAACCGCTTCTGTACAGGCTTCGGTAATCGCCATGTATTCGGCTTCGCTACTTGATAATGCAACAGTTTTCTGTTTCCCAAGATATGACACAACCAGTTAAAGTGAAACAAATTCCAGTGTATGACTTTCTATCGATGATGTTTCCACCCTAATCAGCATCAACAAAACCTTTTAGTATTGAGCTTCCATTACCAGAATACTTCAGGCCGTAATCTCTGGTACATTTTAAATATATAACCGCTTTACATGCACAATGTTCTTTAGAATAACAATTATTAAATTGGCTTAATTATTAACTAACTGTATAAGCAATGACTGGCCTAGTTAAAACTGAGATACACTGAGAAACATAAGACATCCAATTATTTGTTGATATGGAAAATTACCCACACAATGTTCATTGTTAGATACATTCAACTTATTTTTCATTGGAATCTGAGTCGGTTTACATTCATTCATATTAAACTTATGCAACAGCTATGCTCTCCTTTTCTATGCAGCAGGCATAGAAAATGAGAGCAAACGTGCAGTGTGTTCCGACATTACTGACGTTGAGAAGCATGAGCCAGTTTCATCCGATCCCAAGCGTTTTAGTTCTTGGCTAAGACTGGTGCGTGCGACCCCGAATGCGCATAAGTAGGTATGTCCAAGAAGTGGCTGGCGCAGAGCAGTCCGTTTAGCCGACCATTTTTGGCGACGGTGGGTGAACGGGTATCTGCCAAACCTCATTCCACGGCGCGGGCGAGGAGAAGCTCCAGATATTTCAGTCGGAGATCTTGTCCTGATTGCTGATGGTAATATGCCAAGAGGCGCTTGGCCTAAGGGGCAATTCACTGCGACATTACCAGGTCGCGATTGCATTGTGCGGGTGGCTGATATAAAAACTTCGGCTGGTGTGTTGCGGCGGTCACTCAAGAAGCTGGTCAAGCTCTCTTAAGAAAAAAGAGGGAAAATGTGCGCAACGCACCTCTTTTTTATGTTTTTACCTTTTTATAGTTTTCTATGTTTTGTTTTAAGTTTGATTTTTTATTCTGCGGCGAGCTGCGCTGTTGCCAGCTCACTCACTCGCTCGACCACCGACCGATTCGAGTGACAAGTCAGTGTTTGTATTAAGCGCGCTTTATAAAATTTCAAAATTTATTGTTAAAATCAGGGAGTCCCAAGCTTTTTCAGTCCACAGCGCGTTTAGTTTTAGTGTTTTGTCTCGGTTTTGTTGAAATATGTAGGGTAGATGCAATGAAATGATGCTAGATTATTAAGTGCATGCGAAGACATTCAACGCGCCCCCCCCCCCCCCGATCCTCGCGCCCTAGGCTGCAGCCTATATAGCCTACAGGTTAATCAGGCCCTGAACAACTCTTCTTTGTCAGTTTGATTATACTACTTTGGCACTTTTGAAATTTCTATTGTTTTACAGTCTATCCCTTTATTAACGTCAAAGCAATTATCTACTTTAACATCTTCGTCCGACTTCTGACAGTCTTCATCGCTATGCAAACCTTTCAAATCTAGCAGTCGTTTTATAGCCGCGATTTAGATTCTGAACATCTTGTTCCATCTGCGTACCTGTTAAGAATAACAGTGACTATATCGGCAACAACTTCTTTCAAGATATTATAGTTTTCTAGCATCCTGACGAACAACAAGCAACGAAAATAAAACGTCTTTAACCTCTCACCTTAAAAACATGATAAATTAAATAATATTTTTGTTATATGGATACAATCGATTCGGATATAGATTTCATTAGGCGTTACACTGTTTTATTCTAGTATATTAAAAGAATTTGTTAGGTATTCCTTAGTGGACTCAAAATCAGTAAAAGCCTTTATTGCTGCTCTGATAAGAGCTGGTGATTGATCCAATACTACTTAATTGGGAGATGTTTTCCCGTGAATCAAAGCTTTTAACCATTTTGATATTATATTCATATCATGTGCTGCTGACAACATCTGAGGTATCGGCACACTTCTTCCATTGTATTTGTCATACATGACACCAGAATACAAAAGTATGTGATTTGTGGTTATGATTTTCTTTGTAGGTCCAACTTCTTTTACCAAACTTCCAGTTGCAACTAAGCTTGAACGATTCTGGTATCTTTAATATACTGTTTATGATGTGTATGTTGAGCAGAAAACCGGTAATAAATGCAAAATGGATTTTTATTTGCTCTAAACATCCTGTAATTGTCATGGCGAATGCAAGACGAATCGGAAACTGAAGTCGTTTAAATCATCGGGATCCTCGGAATGAGAACTGCCTTACCTTTGAATTTTTCTTTCAGTATCGTGGCGTAAATCACATTGATCATAAGTTAATCACCAAACGCGTTCCAAAAATTCAAATTTAAAGTGGTCGATTCGCACTTTTCGAGCGAGTTAAATTCGTGCGAGTTAAATTCGTGCGAATCTTCCAATAACCCATTGCGATGTGTAAGAACAATATCGCAGGTTTCCGATTCTTCACCAGCAATAAGGATTGCAAATTCGTCTATTGTTGGAGCGTTAAATGTGCGTTCGTATGTTCTAGCTGATCGTTTATCCGCTCTGATCTCGACTTTGTAATCATCATTTGGCATGTTGGTTTCGGATTTATTTTTTCTGCACTCAGGACATTGCCCTATTGTGGCTGTGGTACTTTTTGCAGGCAGTCTAGTGCACAATCGGTGATATACGCTACTACACTTAGTACACCTAGTCGTGTCACTTGACGACACAAACTTGCCGCATCCGCTGCACTTCGCTGACATTTTCTCAAGTTTCGAATGCCCAATTCAATGAACTTTCTTCTGTTCGTAAACAAAGTCTTACCGTTGTCAGATTGGCCTCTATATTTGACGCGTGAACGAAAGCTTACGCATGTCAATGTCTTGTACATAACTAAAGATGATAAAGCCCATTTTTGTTTAATAAAAAACTTTAGCCGCCTTGTGCGCCGACAATTAACCAAACATAAATCTAAAGTATTTTTATGTGATGAGTGTTTTTTGTATTATGATAATGAAGATAAATTATTAAATTACAATTGTGGTAGAATAAAAAGAGTTTTGCCTGATGAACATAGCAAATTACAATTTTCAAACTTTGAGAGAACTTATGTTCGGGCGAAGTCCAAACACAGAATTTTGGTTAGGTAGTTTTATATTTGCTTAGTTTTAGGTATAGGTTTACAAGGTTTGGAGACGTTGATCATTCGCACTGGCAGGCGGTTCGTGGCCGATTCCTTTTCAGCCATTTTAATGAATGAGTGGGGCAAAATTAAAATTAAACACAAATAAATTAACAAACAATCCAACCGACAGTAGTTCAAACCAAACAGCCGCTGCCGAGCCCGTCAACCGGGAGCAGCACACGAGAAAACGGCGCGGCGCGGTGGTTGAGTACAGGCCGAGGCGCCGAGCACGCCAACACACCGCTGCACCAGCTGCGCTTGGGGGACTCACGCGCGAGAGCGCGGAGGCGGCACCGACACGGCGCGGGCACCGGGCACCACCCGCCCGAGCACGAACGTAGGGTCAGCAGGGTCGTTAGAAGTTCGTAGAATTGTCTAAAATTGCATAAGAAATAAATTGGTTATTTACAAATTTTTATATTTTAAACGGGGTAGGTGATTTTATTTAAATTTAACAAAGGAATTTTACTTTTGAATACACAATTTTTACGAATTGGCTTAATTATTTTACACAATTGTTGATTAATTGTATAGCGACAGAAATAGTCGCAAAACAATAGACAGAAAATGGACAGAAAGATAGATAAAGCTAGATGCAAACTAGGTAATCTAGGTTCAGCAAAATAGGCGTTGAAAAGTACTTAGGCAACTGTTACGGACGATTGGTGGACTGTATAATAATGTAAATGAAAATACTTTGATAGTCACTCGTTGTTAATTTTTATATTAGTTTCAAACTTAAATCACATAAAACGACATAAACCAAAAACCTGACCGAATCACATGCCAAACAAATTGTCAGTACAAAAGAAGCTAAAAGGTTTAAAAATATAAACTAAATAGGTTGCACCAGCCAGTCGCCAACATTCCGGACCCCTAGTGGAGCACTAAACTCTGGTGGCAACTGGCTGGGTATGTGCAACAAGCGGCAGAAGCTTACGGACTGGTCTGCGCAAGATACCTCCTTTGGTAGCAACGTCTGCGACACGAACCAGTCCGTCAGGTCCTGGAAAGGTTTTATTTATCCTACCAAGAAGCCAAAGACCCCTTGGTAGTGTATTGTCCGCTATAAGGACCACGTCGCCCTCGCATAATCCAGAATCGCTTCTGTTTCGGCCTCGTGGAATTAAAGTAGGCAGGTACTCAGCCAGCCATCTTGCCCAGAAATGTTCAGCCAGCCTAAGAGCGAGCCGCCAATCAGTCGCTCGTAATGAGTCTGCATCCGGAAGTTCGCAGGGCCATGATGTCACTGATGAAGTTCCGAGGATGAAATGAAAAGGCGTTATAGCCTCGGGGGCATCTGGTGAGTTTGGTACATAAGTCAATGGCCTGCTGTTGACGATCGATTCCGCTTCGATAAGCAACGTGGTAAGAACTTCTTCTCGAGGTGCTCTGTCCTTTAATGTGACTCGTAGAGCTGTCTTCACCGAGCGTACCAGCCTTTCCCACGCTCCACCCATAAAAGGCGAGGCAGGTGGAATGAAACGCCAGGAGATCTTGCGGCTGGTCGCGAAGTTTTCTACTGCCTCATCGTAGAGTGACGCAAGCTCACGCTTGGCGCCAACAAAGCAGGTTGCGTTGTCGCAGAAGATTGTAACTGGAGTCCCTCGCCGGGAAATTAGGCGTCTAAGGCTCATTATTGCAGAGCTAGATGATAATGAAGCGACTACTTCCAGATGTAGAGCTCTTGTAACAAGGCATGTGTAAAGAGCCACCCACCTCTTTTCGCGTCGTCGGCCAATTGCAACTTCTATGGGGCCGAAATAATCTAAACCAACATGCGTAAACGGCCGTGTGTGGTGGTCTAGCCGCTCCGGTGGCAAGTCACCTGTTGCTGGTGTTACTAAACGACCATTCTGCCTTCTGCATTGTAGACACCCTTTGGCTATGCTTCGGATGGTAGCCCTAGCCCGTAGAATCCAAAATGTCTGCCTTATTTCATTGAGCACAAGCTCATGGTTCCCATGTCCGGCTTCAGCGTGTTTATGCAAAATTATTAAGTGTACAATACGATGACGACCGTCAAGAATGATCGGAGACTTAACACTCTCACTCACCCCTGGAGCGGATTTTATTCGTGAGTATAATCTAATCAGACCATCTTTGTCAAGAACCGGAGCGAGTGCGGCTATACGACTGGTCTTGGGTACAGGTTGCGAGGCTTTCAAAATCTTCAGTTCTTCGGAAAAGCTGTCTATCTGAATCCTTGAGAAAAGCATCTTCTCTGCTTGAAGAATGTCATCAGCTGAAAGGTGCGAGGGGGACGTAGTATCATGAACAGATTTCGATAGTAAGCGCGGTGAACTGGATTTTGACCAAAACTTTCGTACGGCTTGGAAAACGCGGGCCGTAGAACTTAGTAACCGTAGCCAGCTGCTAAAACGAGCTGCGTCTGGAACCGGCGGAACTAACAATGAATTGTCTACAAGAAGCCCTACGTACTCCGGTTTTAACTCAGAAGTACGTAAAACTTCGTCAATGATGTGTTCTGGTTCATGTGGCCATTCAGAGGGTGAATCGATGAGAAAAGATGGGCCAGCGAACCATCTATGCGATGATGTGAATTCAAAATGTTTTGGCTTAGTAGCATCGTCTGCGATGTTGAGTTCGCTAGGAAGCCATTTCCAATTGGATGGATTCGTAAATTCTAAAATTTCGCCTAACCTGTGGGCTACAGACGGCTTAAAACACCGCGCGTCGCTGCGAATCCACTTTAAGACCGTTGTGGAGTCAGTCCAGTAGAAAACAGCGGAAGGTTGTGTCCGATGAGCATTCAAAATAGTTTGTGCAAAACGCGTCGCGATCAGAGCAGCCTGCAGTTCAAGCCGCGGAATAGAAAGTGGCTTTAAAGGTGCAACACGCGCTTTGCTGCCTATCAACGCTAAACTAACTGAACCATCAACGAACGCATAACGCCAATATGCAACGGAGGCATAAGCCTGTTCCCCCCCATCGGCTATAACGTGAAGTTGAGTGCTGCACTGCTCTGATTTGCCTACGTACCACCGCGGAATACGGAGATTAGCTGCAGAATCAATCTGATCAAACTACGAATTGCACTCGACTTCATACTTGGGTGGGATCGGCGAATCCCAGTCAGTCCCTTCCCTCCATAATTTTTGTATCAAAATTCTACCTTGGATAACTATTGGCATGATCAGTCCTAAAAGAAAGAAAGAAAGAAAGAAGAAAGAAAGAAAACATTTTTATTTGTGACCCGCACAGGAGACACGAGATAAGAAAAACACAAACAATAATAAAAAAATAAAAATAAATAAACCCGTGCGAGACCAAAAAGGCTCCTATCTCACCATGTGCAACGATATTAAAAAGAAATAACGCTGCGCTGATATTCTGATAGGGCCCACTGTTGATGCCACGGACAAATTTACGGAGACGGATCATACTTAAGAAATAAAATAGAACAAAATAAATAATAACAAAATAGTATAAATAAACACAGAAGGTGAGTATGTATGCGTATAACATATAAAACAAATATCTAAGTAAAATAACATAAATATATATACGACCAAAATCCCTACGGCTCAATGAACGTTTGTCAAAAGGATCGTAGACGCTCATAACACTGGAGAGTAAACTTCGTTTAGTTATCGTGCATACGCCACTGCGATTGCGACACGTGCGAAACCCTAAAGTATCGTTCAGAGGATTCCACTTTACGCCTAAAGCACCTACGTCATTATTTAAAGGCAGGTTGACATCAGAATTCGAGTCGCTACAAAGCTCTTTGGGTACTAAAGCAAGTGCCTCGGGCACGTTCGATACCCACGAACGCATTTCAAAACCACATGAGTTGTGAACCGTGACTATATCGGAGGCTAAACGTTTCGCGTCGGAGAGATTAAACTCACTCCCAATATAATCGTCCATGTAGTGGTTGTGAATGATCGCGTGAGTAGCAGCTGGGTATTTGTGCTCAAATTCCTTAGCATTTTTGTTTTTAATTAACATTGCTATAAAAGGGCTAGATACAGCGCCAAAAATTAAAGACGTCATCCTATATTCTTTAACGGTATCCTGAGAGTTCCCGTTGCGCCATAAAAACCGTAGCGCATCACGATCGTTTTCTTTCATTTTAATTTGAAGAAACATCTCCCTTATATCGGCATTAAACGCGATCGGTCCTTCTCTAAAACGGAACAAAATGTTTAAAAGAGACTGCAATAGATCCGGACCTTGCAGTAGCATATCGTTCAAACTTACACCTCTAGTGACAGCTGCTGCGTCGTACACCACTCTCAACTTACGCTTCTGTGGATGGTACACGCCAAAATGTGGTAAGTACCATCTCAAAGAAACGCCAGCCGAAGACTTGTCCTGGTGTGTACCATCCACAGAAGCGTAAGCCGAGGACTTGTCCCTGAGAAAGTTGTCGTGGAAGGTAGAGGGCGCGCATTCTTCTGCATAACCTTTTTGAACTATGCTTTCAATATATTTTTTGTAAGCTAAAGCAAGTGTGCTATCTTTGGCCATCTGTTTTTCGAGAGACTTGAGTCGTGATAAGGCGTGAGGGTAACTATCTGGAACGTCGTTTGTTACCCTTTCCTTCCAAGGCAAGCCTACCTCAAAACGTCCTGAAGCCAGTCGCTGAGCGGAAGACTCTACCAAGCTTACCGCACGTGCATCGTCTTTGTTTTGTCGGGTGGCAAGCTTCTGGATGCCTAAAGAATCTACTTCATATTGTTTTTTAATTAGTGCCTCAAGAGAGTTGATTGTCCTTGACGCGTAATCTACCTCACAAACATTGTTGACAAAATCTACCGGTTTAGTCGACGGGGACATAGCGCCGTGTAGAGCCCAGCCCAAAAGCGTTCTTGAGGCGACAGGTTCGTTTTTCTTACCTACTCGCATCTCACGGCTTAAAGACAAATGCCAATCGGCCGCTCCAACGAGCACAGTTGGCGTAGCGTCTTGATATTCCAACATAGCCGACAGATCCAACAAATGGTTGTATTTTGATAAATCAAGCATGTCGGTGCTTTGCGGAGTAAGACAAAGAGGGGTAATACTGCGTGCGCCTTGGACTAAGTGGCGTTCAGGCATGTCGCTCCCTCGAATGTAAAAATTTACAAAGCATACCTCAGTGTCGAGGTACATACCCCCTACCCCTGTAACACGTAGTTTCTGACGGTCCGTGGTGTCAGCTCCGATGCGCGCAGCTACGTCACCGTCGATAAGTGTAGCGGTGCTGCCGTCATCAAGAAGCGCAAACGTATCAAACGTGCCGCGTAGACCTTCTAAAGTGACAGGTAGAATCTTGAGCAGTCCTCGCCTACCAGCTGCAGGTACCCCGATCGTGTTAGCCACCACGTTGCCGCCGTCAGCTTGAGGAGGCACGATAGTGTTATTCTTTGGTGAGCTCTGCAGAGAAACAGTATTATTAGCGGAGAGGTTACTATTAGATACAGATTTGTCACCGTGAAGGAGGGCGTGGTGGCGCCTGTCGCAGCTACTAACGCCGCATCGCTTAGTCTGGCATGTGTTCCATGTATGTGGGCTGGACTTCAGGCATCTATAGCACGTTTTGGTTTCTTTTATCCAGCGCCATCTATCGTCAACCGAAAGCGATGAAAACGCTTTACATGTTTTAACAGAGTGAGGCCCTTGTTTACAGTATGCACACTGTGTCGTTTTGTCATTCGAGGTAGTAGCATGAACATTCAAATCTTTCGTTACGTTTGGCTTATAAAATGGTGCCTTACTTTGCGACGAGCTCGGCGTTACGTCAACCAAAAAGTTGTAATTGAGTTGTCGTTCAGCTTCGATCACTAAGAACCTAGAAAGCAGCTCTAGTTTAGTAACCGTTGGCTCAAAAGGTTTGTGAGTGGCTGCGTAATCCGTAAAACGGTCTCGCGTGTGTTCATTAAGTTTTAAAAGGACCGTACGAAGAAGCTCGAGTGATGATAGGTACTCGTGCTGCTGAAACAATTTTATAATGGCAACGCAGTTCCTCAGCTTGTTGGCCAGAATGTTTAAATGTTCAGCGTTACCTATTTTAATACTGCGTAGACCGGCAATCTCGTGTGCGACCAGCTGCTCTGGACGCGCGTAGTTTTTCTCCAAAGCAGTCATCACCTCCTCGGGATCTTGTGCCTGCCATAAAATTGAAGAAACGGCTGCCCGGGCGGCACCACGAACGGCGGATGTTAAGCGAGCTAAATTTTCTGAGGGCGTGAAAAAGGTTTTAGTTCGCTCATACGTACACTTGAAAGCCAACCATTCATCTATATTGCCTGTAAAAGGAATCAGCTCCGGCTTTCTCGGGCGATCGGGTAAAGATGAAAAAGCCTTCGCAAGCTGAACAATCGGATCGCCTTCCGCTCCACAAGTAGCAGTGTTACCTACGGGTGCTTGAACGCGTAATACGCGTGGTTGTGGGTCAAGTGCCATGTTGGGTGCGTTTTGGTTGCCCACCCACGTTGTTACACGTTCTTTGTGCGAACTACGGGCAGAAACGCTACCAGACCTGTCAGAATGTGCTTCCAGGGAAGCAAGCTTTGCGCACAGCTCCAACTCGTCAGCTTTTTGCTGTTGAAGCGCAAGTTCGCGCTCTCGCTCCCGCTCGCGCTGTTCACGTTCGCGCTCTCGCTCCCGCTCGCGCTGTTCACGTTCGCGCTCTCGCTCTGCTAGCTTGCATTCACGCTCTACGCGACGTTGCTGAATTTCGGCCTCTATGGCCAGTTTTTTTGCTAGAATAGAAGAGCTTGAAGAGCGTCTTGTGTATGTTGACTGACCTCTGTATCCGTGCGGCTGATGTTGAAGACCGGAACTAGCCGGGAGTACAGTCGTTTCTTGCTGTGCAATGTTTGTAGTAGCTCCCACCGCCTGTTTAGAACCTTCAGCGATGTGCGCCGCTTGATGCGATCCGCTCGGCTGCGGCTCGGCGCGCTCGCGGCGAGGTGTTGGAGAATTGTCTTCGCGATCTGCTTCGCCTGGGCCTTGTGTCGTCGGATTCGCATATTGCGATTTAGTTTGACTACGAGTAACTACCATTGTGAAAATGACGTTATGAAAACTAGGATGAAATGGTATAAATTTAGGCTTCGTAAGGACCAAATGTTACGGACGATTGGTGGACTGTATAATACAATGGTGGTATAATAATGTAAATGAAAATACTTTGATAGTCACTCGTTGTTAATTTTTATATTAGTTTCAAACTTAAATCACATAAAACGACATAAACCAAAAACCTGACCGAATCACATGCCAAACAAATTGTCAGTACAAAAGAAGCTAAAAGGTTTAAAAATATAAACTAAATAGGTTGCACCAGCCAGTCGCCAACAGCAACGTAATTAGGTAGTACTTTCAACAAAATGTTTTATGCAAAATAGGCTGCAAAATAAATGGAAAATGGAGTGTGAACGTGAATCGGCCGGCCTGTATTTATAATTAATAATTTCTACTGGAAATTATTACCATAGCTGTCTATTAAGCGTGAATTACCGTTTAAATAATAAGTTCAATAGGAAGATACGCGATAAGCTAGATACCTTCTGACACTTTGATCGGTTAGCATTCACTTAGCACAGCAAATAGAAGTTGGAAAATAGTTAGTATACGGAAAAATTTGAAGGAATAAAGGAACGGGCTTACTCCCTTTTGGTGTTGACCTCTGATGCTCTGCAAGCCCTCGAAGTCCTGTCACGGTCGCCACTTATTGAGAGAACCCAAAGAATTCCAATTGTAATATAAAGAGATTTTGAAAGTTTGCTTTGCAAATACTCAGACAAAAATAAATCGCTCTTTACTGAATCTGTACAGTCACATCAAGCATCATCGTATGCTTATCATATTTGTTAAAAATCTAAACCTGAATTAAATGATTATGTTAGTTATAGAGGTCCAAACTGTGCATAAACTTTTGTTGAAACCATTACAAATGACATAGAAAGGCTGTACAAACTTTTACAAAATAAACAATCAATGTTACCTCTTACTTCTGATCAGTTAAAATCATTCAAAACAGCTCAATTATGCCACATATGTAAAAGCAAGTTTGCACAAAATGATAAAAAAGTTACAAGATCATGATCATTTATTTTCACAGGTAAATATAGAGGTCCTGCACACAATGCTTGTAATTTAAAATTGAAACAATGTCAGTACATACCTATAATTTTTCACAATCTATCTGGATATGATAGTCATTTATTTATAAAAGAGCTGTCGGATATAATTGTCAAAATTACTTTAATTCCTAAATCAAAAGAAAAGTACAATAGGTATGAATTTTGTAAACGTAATGTCATTTCGTTTACAAAATTCATACCTATTGATATTGTACTATTTTACTAACTAAATTATCAGTTTTGTCCATGATATCATCGTAATCACTTGTCACTATATACTGCACATTCACACTCGTATTATCCGTTGCAGTGTCTATTTCTTCAATATTACGACCATCCAAATCATAGACCATAATTTTTAGGGTTCCGTACCCAAAGGGAAAAAACGGAACCCTATTACTAAGACTTCGCGATCCGTCTGTCCGTCTGTCTCCAGGCTGTATCTCATGAACTGTATCTCATGAACCGTGATAGCTAGACAGTTGAAATTTTCACAGATGATGTACTTCTGTTGCCGCTATAACAACAAATACTAAAAACAGTATAAAGTAAATATTAAAGGGGGGCTCCCATACAACAAACGTTATATTTTTGCCGTTTTTTGCTCGATATTAATAACGGCAACAGGTAGACGCTTGAAATATTCACAGAATGTTTAGTTGTATATTTACTTCAAAAAATAATAATTAATAAATTAAAATAAAATAAATTAAGGGGGGCTCCCATACAACAAACGTGATTTTCATGCAGTGTTTTGCGATAATGGTACGGAACCCTTCGTGTGCGAGTCCGACTCGCACTTGGCCGGTTTTTGTTATTAGGTGACGAACACGTCCTTGCTGCTTACGCATGATAAAAGATGAGTTTTTAAAAGATTTACTATTTTTCCTCTTCAATCTTCGCGCCTCTGTTTTTTGCTGTCGACTCTCTTCACATGCTTTAGTTGCTACTTCCATATCCCATCTCTCCCTATCTTGAGCATAGTAAAAAGGATTGATAACTGGGTCTGAGTCTTCTATCACATTCTGAAAGAATACCAAGAATATTATAACCAAACAGCACGATCTACGGATTTAATGTTTAATTTAAGATAATCCTAATGTTTACATACCTCCAAATTTCGTGGGTTGACGACATCTAAAAAGGGGCTGTAGGATGGTGAGAGTGACATGATTCTAAAAAAAACCGGCCAAGTGCGAGTCGGACTCGCACACGAAGGGTTCCGTACCATTATCGCAAAACACTGCAAAATATCACGTTTGTTGTATGGCAGCCCCCCTTAATTTATTTTATTTTAATTTAATAAATATTATTTTTTGAAGAGAATATACAACTTAATATTCTGTGAATATTTCAAGCGTCTACCTGTTGCCGTTATTAATATCGAGCAAAAAACGGCAAAAATATCACGTTTGTTGTATAGGAACCCCCCTTAAATATTAACTTTATACTGTTTTTAGTATTTGTTGTTATAGCGGCAACAGGAATACATCATCTGTAAAAATTCCAACTGTCTAACTATCACGGTTCATGAGATACAGCCTGGTGACAGACAGACAGACAGACGGACAGCGAAGTCTCAGTAATAGGGTCCCGTTTTTACCCTTTGGGTACGGAACCCTAAAAAATAAAAGATGCAATTGCAATAAAATTGCAATTGTTATTATTAGTTTAAATAATTAATTAAATAAATAAAAAATAAAATATTTACCTTGAAAATATAAAATCGTAAATAAAATGATCTCCTTATGCAAAGAACACCTGTGAAATGATTGCTTATTTTATAATACATGCCATGCGAGTCATTACCTAACTTTAATAACATACGTTGTAGCCGCGGTGGTGTTTCATTTAGAGCTTTTCGAAATATTATCTCGAGAGGCTTGTGATCACTTTCCACTATTATTTCGCTATGGCCATATATATATTGGTGAAATCTGACACATCCAAAATATATCGCGAGCATTTCCTTTTCTATCTGCGCCCACCGCCTCTCGGTGGGCGTAAGAGTGCGCGCAGCGTATGCGACGGGGCGCTCACCCTGCAGCAGGCACGCGCCTAGCCCCTGCGCGCTGGCGTCCACCGACACCGTGACCGGCTCGTGCGCCGAGTAGTACCGCAGTACGGGGACCGTACTTATACACTTTTTAAGTTGCTGAAATGCATCATCATGCACACTTGACCATTCAAATACGATATCTTTCTTTAATAACGACCGCAGTGGAGATGATATCGTTGAATTTAAAAATAATTTGACGAGGATTCTAATTGAAAAATGCTTTTATAGTGTACATGAGTTTTTCGATTATAAATTGTAAGTTTTTTATTCTTTTTATTTTTTGAAAATTGCAAGGTAATTTTAAATTACGATTGTTATTATTTTGTCATTGGTTTTTATTATTGTGTGGCGAATATCGCCCATTATTGACATGATTATTATTGACACATATAATTATTATTTTTATTATTATTATTTTTTAAATTATGATTATTATTTTGTGTTTGGTTATTATTATTGTGAGGTGAATCTTTCCTATTATTGACATTACTATTGTTTTTGTCATTGGTTTTTATTATTGTGTGGCGAATTTCGCTTATTATTGACATGATTATTATTGACAATTATGATTGTTATCTTTATTATTATTACTTTTTAAATTATGATTATTATTTTGTGTTTGGTTATTATTATTGTGTGGTGAATCTCTCCTAATATTGATATTATTTTTATTGACACTTATGATTATTATCTTTATTATTTTTTCATATTATATTGACATTTATTTAATTCAATAATACAATTTTAAGGGGCTTATCTGTTTGGTGACTGCATGATTTTGATCAATTACAATTTTAACAATTTGTAACTTTATTTTATATTTGCACGCCGAAATTAAAGGCAGGATAAGAGAACAATTTTGTACATTTTACCAACCTTCTGTACCTTATTTATGCAAATAAATGAATTTTGTATTTGTAATTTTGTATTTGTAATAGTTCAGTATGAACCGTGCTAAATAATTCGTCATACCTATTAAACGCTCGAGTTCCTTTCTGTTGATCGGTGTGGCGATACTGTTGATTGCACGTACTCGACTCGACATGGGACTTATGCCCGAACCACTTAACTTATGACCCAAAAAATGGTTTAATTCGACACCATATTCTATCGCTCTCTTTATTACCTCCTTAAGACCTGAATTTAGTTCTATCTTATTACGCCCCCAGACTAATATATCATCAGCGATAATTTCAACCCCGAGCATAGAAAATATCTTATACATCTCATGATGAAATATTTCGGGCGCGCAGCTGATTCCAAAGGGCATTCGCAGCCAGCGAAATCTCCCATAAGGAGTTGAAAAAGTACATAGCTTAGAGCTATCCTCATCTAACCTTAACATCCAAAATACATTTTTTGAATCCAACTTTGAGAATACTGTTGCCCCTGCTAAACTACTCGTTACTTCTTCTAGCGTTGGAAGTTGAAAATGACAACGGCGCACCGCTTGTTCAGGTGATAAGGATCTAAACAAATCCACAGCTTATCAGGTCGTTCTACTATCACTGTATTAGAAACCCAGTCTGTAGGCGAGTCCTCCTTTACAATTATAGGGGAGACCGGGTCAAAATCGTATAGCTAAGGGTTTAGGGTTGTAGGTCTTTCATCTCAAAACACTAATTTATCTTCTCAACAATTATAATTAGTCAGTCTCATATGGAACATAATCACTTGAAAATATTTGGAATAATTAAAATCTTAAACAATAAAAACCAAAAAAAATAAACATCTTCTAATTACGGTTTTACCCCGACACATGGGCAAAACCGTATATTATATACGATATTGCCCCCGAAATTATCTAGAAGCAACGCATCCCATACATACAAAATCATCTAAATCGTCGGAGTCATAACCTGTGCAACCTTCATGAGCCCAACCTTTGCACTCCCTACATTGCACCCAACCTTCGTCCATGCGGCTTGAACCATATTCTTCCAGGCAGTACAAACAAATGTTGTCATTTATTATTTTTTGGTTTAGTTTTTTGGCCTTAGAAGGTTGAGTCAAATTAAACTTAGGAGTTTTATTTTGTGAGATGGATATTAACTCGTTTTTATAGGGGGAGGAAGTGATAACTGCAGTTTTTCCTCTTCGGTTATCGTTTGCTCTTTTACGCTCCACGCTTATTTTAGGAACTGGCATTATATCCGCTGGAGACACTGTTACACGATTTTGGTTCAACGTAGTAATAACTGGCGATGCTGTGTTAGTTAATGGGGTCGGCTCAATGGGTAGCGCAGAAATTAATGGTGTTAAGTGAACGAGTGGCGCTGAAGAAGTTGATGGTGTCGGGTTGACATCTGCATCAGCGGAAATTGATGGAGTTGTAGAAGGTATTTCCGTTGTCTCAGCCGCGGCAAAATCTGTTTCACCGAATACTGTCCTGTTCGTTGGGAATATGCCTGTTTTAGTAAAGCCAGACACGGCGTTCTGTACAGTTGCCGCTTTACAGTACGCTGCTCCAAAAAGTCTTGCCAGTTGGAATTGTGTCACTACTCTACCCGGATTATTCCGTAGCCACGCGTTCACTTCTTGGGTGTAATATGTGCTTAATGGACCCATGATACTCACGTCAAGCGGTTGAAGTCTGTGGGTGCAATGAGGAGGGAAACTTAAAATTACAACTCCATTGTCCCTAGCTTTTTCGATCAGTGGCAGATTTTTTGTATGGGTCGAGTGTCCATCGAGTAAAAGAAGGACAGGATCATCTTTTTTGGGTTTTACTGATGATATGAAATGATTAAACCACTCAACAAAAATATCACTTTGTATCCACCCACTTGGATGACAAACCGAAACTGTCCCTGGTGGAGCACCATCTAGAAGTTCAGCCTTCATCCGAACTCGTGGAAATATTAGCAGTGGAGGAATATAATTTCCAGAAGCAGACACACACAGGACAGCGGTAGTCAGCTGGCCTCTTTCCGCTGAACTAGCTAGACCAACCTGTTTTCTTCCCTTTAAAGCAATTATTCTGCTTTGTCTTTTTGGTACCGTTGTCAGGCCCGTTTCATCCACATTGTAAATTTTCGTAGGCAAAAATTTATATTGATCTATAACTTCCTCTAACAAATCAAAAAATCGGTTGACACTGACCATATTAAATCCCATCGCTCTTGCCACCGACGTCGGCTCGGCAGCACGCAGTGATAATTGTGGGTGTCGCTTCATGAACCCAGCCAGCCAATCTTCTCCCGCTAGTTTATAAACGTTATTGAAACAATGGTCAATATTGTTTGCTTCAGCGAGCTGATACGCTAAGCGTCGAAGATCTTTATACGTGAGACCAAATAATCGTTTTTCCATGATCAAGACATGCTCAACTAGACTTTGTTCTTGAGAAACCGAAAAAGTCGGTTTAAATCGTCCCAAGCCTTTGCGTGTGGAACCTTCCAGGTCATTGTTCTGTCTAAATCGGTTTACTCGATCTTGTAATGTTGATTTCGGTACCTCAAAAGTTTTGGCAGCTTTCAAGTAACCCATGGTGCCATCATATACGGCTTGAACGGCTTTTTTCATGTTATCCGGATCCCATTCTTGTCTAGAAGTAGTCCTTTTATAATTACGCGGCATTTAAACTGCACCTAAAATTAAAAAAAATAAGTAAGTTTATATTCATTCATGCGGGTCAAAATCGTATAGTGGCCGGTTTTGCCCCGTACGGTTTTGACCCAAGACTCGATGTTTAAATATCTCACTCACTACTACATACGCAAACCGATTATACCTATTCAAATATTTGTTAATTACGAGTTAATACACACACTTTAACATAGTTGATTGGACACTTACCTGTTATATGTGTAAATTTCACTATTATTGATTGAATCTTCACAAAAATAAGATCAATAACACCGAAAAACAATAAAATCGATTACTTTGATAACGCGCGTGCATGCAGCGACAAGTGTTTGTTGACAAATAGCTCCGATTGGTCGACGCCGCTGAGCAGTTGGCGCGCGGGAACTTTGAATTATTTGACAAGAATAGACATGCTGTACTGTTTTACCCCGGTATACGGTTTTGTACAGGTCTCCCCTACCTAATTGTTCCATCTTGTCTAATTCCAGTTTAAGTCGTGGCATAATTTTTATGGGAACTTTTCTAGACGCGTTCACTACCGGCTGTACTGACTCGTCAATTTGTATTTTATAAATATTAGGTAAACAACCTATTCCCTCAAATGTTGATTCATCAATTTGTGAATCTGATAAAGCTGATATGTTATAATTGCGGACAATAACCTTCAGTTCACGACAAGTCTTTATACCAAGCAAATTATTACAATATTTACAATCGAGATTCAAAACATACATTTTCTGGCGCGTTTGCAGCTTATTGTGACTTAAAATGGGCTCGAAATACCTAACCACGGGTAATTTAGCTTTACTGACCTCGCGTTTTTTTTTTTTTTCAAAATGTTTTCATCGAAACCAATCTCCCGAAATGCGCGCAACGACATAAAGAAGCCTCCGCTCCACTATCTAACTTGAAATTAATCTTAGTATTGTCTACCATCACATTATCGAACCAAGACACGCTGTCTCCTCCAACTTCATCGATTGATAAAGTACACAATAACGACTCACGGATCTCGGCGCAGTCCTCGATCTCCTCCTTGTCGTAGATCTCACCTACGAATTTAGCACGACACATTCTCGCGAAATGACCTACACGATCACATCTAAAGCACTTCACCTGACTTGCTGGGCAATTATTGCATGCACTGTGCTTACGACCACAATAATTACACGAATTCACGGTCCCGGACCGACGGAACTGGTGCTGTTGACGAGGCTGACGGGCGGCGGTAGCAACGACGACGGGTGCTCGCCCAGGCTGCGGCCGCTGCACGCGCACCGCTTCCAGCGCTAGGGGCTGCACGCCGGCGAGACCGGCAGCCGTGGAGCCCGCTCCGGTGGTGCACGCCTCCGCCTGACGGCCTGCCCTCTCAACCGCACGACACCATGACACCGCTTCCTCCAAACTCAGCTTTGATTTCGCCAACATTCTCTCTAGCATTGCAGGGTCCTTGACGCCTCTATTGTATTTTTTTTTTTTTTTTATTTATTATAATTGGAAAACAAACAGTATTAACAAATAATAATTGAACATCAAATTAACCAACTAGTAACCAATTACATGTTTTCGCATATAATTTACTATGAACAGCAAGCCTGTTAGAGAAAAAAATTATTACAATGGTGGTATATACTTTAAACAATAACATACAATCACAATAATACCTCGTCATGAGGTGCAATAAAAAACAGTTATTGAACCAATTCTAACCAATGTTTAGTAAGTATTCGAATGACTACATGCGGCTTAGTAGTGAATAAGTCAAATTCAGAAAAGTCAACCAATTTATTGTAGGACTTAGCGCATCTTATAAAGAACGAATTCTGTCTGTAATTTGTGCAGCAGCGGGGGACATTGAGAAAAAGAAAGGGTATTCTAGCAGATCTGGTAGGGGCGCGTAAATTAACCTTAGAGAGAAGTTGCGGGGCGTCGATGAAGGATTACGCTAACTTAACGAGTAAGGACATATCTGATATACTCCTTCTCTCCCTAAGTGGAAGTAAATGGTACTTTTTGCATGTCGACTCGTAATTATGATCGCGGGTGTTACACTTGTACTGCAGGTATCTTGTGAAGTTTCGCTGGACAGATTCCAATCTTGAGATATAAACAGCGTACATGGGATTCCAAACTTGCGAACAAATATTCAAGTGAGCTTCGGACGAAGAAACAGTACAATATCTTAACTATTTTGACATCCGTGAATTGGGAACAAGATCTTTTTAAAAACCCTATCGCTTTGTTAGCTTTATTGACTATGTGATCAATGTGTTTCTCGTAGGCAAGTTTGGAGTCGTGTATCACACCTAAATCTCTTATGAAATCTACTCGTTTTAGATGGGCATTCCTTAGAGTGTATGTGTGGGATATGCTATTGGCTTTGCGAGTGAACGTAATTGTGTAACATTTAGATACATTGAGTTCCAGATTATTCAGCTGACAATAGTATTCTAGTCTTTCGAGATCTTTTTGCAACGAGTCGCAATCTTCGACATTATTTATATTTTTGAAGATTTTACTGTCGTCTGCGTAAAGCAAAAACAGTGAATTTTGAAAGCATGTATGAATGTCATTTATAAAGATATTAAATAATAAGAGCCCAAGAAGCGAACCCTGGGGAACGCCTGAAGGGACTACATGCCGCTTCGAAACAGCACCATTGATTACGACAGCCTGGGAACGATTCTTTATGTAAGATGTTATCCACCGGTATAAGTTATCACGAATACCAGCATAAAAAATCTTCTGTAAAAGAATATTATGGTCAATACGATCGAAACATTTACTGTAGTCTGTAAAAATACAGTCTACCTGACCGCCATCATCCATACAGGATGTAGTGAATTCGATAAAAGACAGTAGGTTAGTAGTGGTCGATCGGTTTTTAAGAAAGCCGTGCTGTTCAGGAATGAAGGCCGTAGAAAAAGTGCTGTAAACTTGCGTGTGGATGATACGTTCAAGTATTTTACCAAACAGGCATAATTTGGATATGGGTCTGTAATTATTAATATCACCCTTATTCCCACTTTTGTGTACCGGTGTTATGTACGCGTACTTCCATATACTAGGAACAATTCCCTCCCTAACAGAACGCATTCTTATTTTTATCCGTGGTGCTAGGCAACTGGGCTTATCCCAGTTGTAAACGACCCTTTGTGCCTAGTGGCCTTGTTTGTTCTGTCTCCTGCTTGATATGGAGGGAAGTGGAAATTTATGTTTTTTCCTACTCCTCCGTTATTCTTTTCTGATTAATTTCGTTGCGGGATCCAAGACAGTTAAATTCATTCTCCGGGACTTCGTCGAGCTTCATTGCCTCGGCGCTTTTCTGGTGGTCGCCACTGTTGATTCTGGCTTTCAGGAGTTGCAGTGGTTTGGGAATAGTGCGGTGGGTTTGTCCCTAACAGAACGCGTAAAAATAATAGTGGCTTAACTAGTCCTTTGGCACACTTGACTATGAATAATGGAGGTATGTTGTCAGGACCCGCACCTTTATTGAGATCTAAGGATTCTAAGAGCCTAAGCAGGTGGTTTGGATTAATTTCAACCTCACCTATATTTAGTGCAGAGTCAGTAGGGGGGGAATTTGTTGGACTTGGGGTACTCGAATTTCGATCTGAAGTAGAAAGGAAGTTTGTTTGGAAGTACGCTGCGAAAGCATCACTAATTTCTTCACTTGTATTATAGCATCGACCTTCTAATGACATAGTGGAGGGTAGAGTGTTAGTGCCCTTTTTGTTCGCTTTTATGAAGGACCAGAACATTTTTGGGTTATTTAAAATAGAATCTTCAGTTTTTGCAATGTAAGATTTGTAACATTCATCCTCAACAGCTTTGGCTCTAGCGCGATGTAGTACAAAAGTGTCGTAATCCGATGTGTTGCCGTAAATACGGTATTTACGTAAATATTTGTATTTGGATGGGATCTTCTTCAGCACTCGGCGTCGTTTTATGTCCTTACAGGATATTAACTAATTTAATTTAATTTGTGTAATTTAAGTAATTTGTGTCCGTTACAGTCACCTCAGTTGTTCAAACTAACGTTAAAAAC
Source organism: Anorthoa munda (assembly GCA_945859665.1). Lineage (NCBI taxonomy): Eukaryota > Metazoa > Arthropoda > Insecta > Lepidoptera > Noctuidae > Anorthoa > Anorthoa munda. The sequence goes on along the minus strand of OX243894.1, from coordinate 7,786,621 downwards.
TTCAATATTGACAGCTGACAATTTCAGGTGTTGCCACATGTTTGGTTGTAAAAAAACACCTCATCCTGGATAAGGTGGATTTTTACGCTCATTGGAATATTCGTGCCTTTATTACTGTGGCTGTGGCATACTTGTATGGCCGAGGTGTTTTTACTTTCCAACAGTTTGTCTTGCCGTAGAGAATATAAATCCGCCATAAACAGGATTTCGGAAAAAGTGGTCCGAGGTGGGTTTTTACAATCATGCTTTCTGTCCCCGTATCTGATAAAACCAAATGTGTTTTTTATTGATGATAAGTTTATCTTTTGAATCCAATTTGTAATAAAAAATTTAATTAAAAAAATCAAAATACCCGACTGCTTAAAAAGCGAACTAAAAAGACGTAAACAAGAAGAAAATCATGCTGTGCAGTCGGAGGATACATATTCGCGAGCTGGCTGACCAAAACCAGATGTATCCTCCGACTGCACAGCATGATTTTCTTCTTGTTTACGTCTTTTTAGTTCGCTTTTTAAGCAGTCGGGTATTTTGATTTTTTAAATTAAATTTTTTATTTATTACTTTTTAGTTAACATTTTTTTCGAATTAGGTACATTTAAATATATAAGTGTTATATATTTTTGAAATCACCTCTTGAAACCCTTTATTTTGATACCCCACACGATGGGTTTGGAAGAAAAAATCAAATTGGCCCCCCACAATATGGCGCCCAAAAGCCGCCATTTTTCTATTTTCCAATTTTAATGTAGCCTATGACATTCGCAAGGTTAAGACGAATCGATTGACGTATGAATCATCAAAATCGGTCAACGCGTTTGGTCTCTGGAACGCCACATAGGAACAAACATACATACATACATACATACATACATACATACATACATACATAGACTGATAAACACATTACCCTCCTTCGGCAGTCGGGTAACAAGGAAGCTTCTTGCTTTTTACCATTTTGTGTAAATCTTTTTCGTAAACTGACAATGGACACTTTATTATCAGTGTCGTCATCAGTCATACCATCAGGCGTAGCTCCTAGATAATTGTTTTTCATCTATGAAAAAACAACAGGGGTTGATTTTTACGCCTTGTATTTCAAGTTGTCTTAGTGCCTTGTTTTCGTTTTCCCTGCCATGTTTTATAGATTTGACGTGCGCAATCGATTCTTTGTAAAGAATGTCCCTTACGAGATTATGGCAACTTATATATTTGCGCCTCTTTATAACATTGCCGGAATTGCCCGAGCTTTGTTGAATCGTTTCTCGTTGAATTTTTTTTTTCTTCTTTGGTTTTGATTAAATCTTTTCTACTTTTTTTCAAGTTCTACTCTTACTCTTTTTCGGTTTTTCGTAGTTCGATTCTTGTCCTTTGGAAAAAAGGTTTTTGTTTTTCATTCTTTGGATTCACCTCACCATAATTTTCATATCCATTCTTCTTTTTTCTAGTTTTGATAAACTTGCTCGAGGGCTGCCTTACCATAGATACCTTCCATAGATTTATACAGTGATGATAAATGTGAATGATACTACAGCAGCATGGCATCTCATCTGGTTTGCTAAAATTGATTCTTTTGCCCCCGACTAGCTTTGCTATAATACTGTTATAGCTTTCTACACTATTACTGTCTATGTCATTTTACAAAATTTTACATTAGGCCACAGATTCAGAACCAAAGCGTGCTTGTGTAGAATTCGGTTGTTTCTTTCTGTGTTTTTGACCTACCCTAACCTAAAAAACGAGACAAACATAGAGATCCCTATACTTTGTGTATGATCTCTTGCTAGGCCATACATTACTTTTAGAGAAGAGACGAATGGAATAAAATAATTTAAATTAAAGTATTAAAACATTGATGTATTGTCCAAAAAAAGGTTTTTAGGATTAAATGAGCTTAATGGACTGATGGTGTGAAGAATGAAGTGAGTGACGCGGCCCTTGTTGCTCGAGGGCTGCGACCTTCCATAGATTTATACAGTGATAATATATGTGAATGATACCATAGCAGCATGGCATTTCATCTAGTACGACCCTCGTTTGCTAAAATTGATTATTATGCCCCCGACTAGCTTTGCTATAATACTGTTGTAGCTTTCTACACTATTACTGTCTATGTCATTTTACAAAATTTTTCACTAGGCCACAGATTCAGAACCAAAGCGTGCTTGTGTAGAATTTGGTTGTTTCTTTCTGTGTTTTTGACCTACCCTAACCTAAAAAACGAGACGAACAAAGAGACCTATACTTTGTGTATGATCTCTTGCTAGGCCATACATTACTTTTAGAGGAGAGATGAATGGAATAAAAGAATTTAAATTAAAGTATTCAAATATATATAGAGGGAGGCGCCACTTTGACACGGTATACATCGGCTCCGTAGAAAATAATTTACAAATACTTTGAAAGTGACTTCCGAATAATAAAAACTGTATGTGCAAAGAGATAAAGTGCAATGTGAGTGAGTGACACGAAAAGACAATAAAAAACACCTCAATACTTAGTGTATCAAACAAGGTGCATAGTGTAAACAAACTGCCAATCATATGAAAATTGTGGACTTTTGGAGTCAAACTACCTCGCACTGAATATTATAGTGTGTATGCAAAAGTGCGAACAGACTCAAAATCAGTGCTAATAAGAAAGTGTAAAACATTATAACCTAAAAACATTGATGACTTGCAAACTGCTATTTACTTAATCGACCACGACAAAAAAAAAATCACTGAATAGTGACATCTGTTGCTATAGGGGTAAACTAACATCGCCACCAATTCGAGCGCTCGATCAGTGACCCATAATCCATATCACAACAACAGCTACTAGAGGGCGTAACTTGTATCAAAACAAACAACTTTAACAACAAAATCATGGAAGAAATTCTAAACACGCTTAAAGCAATAAAGATGGAGCTGGACGATCAAAGACGGGAAATCCGGGAAACTGGGAATAATGTTACTGAACAAGTCACTCAAAACATTAACAATATTTTTCAAGAAAAATTCCTAGCGTGGGAAGGGAAACATGAAAAACTAAAAGAAATAGTGGAAAACCAGGAAAAAAGGATCTACTTTCTCGAAAAACAGGAAAGGAAAAGAAATTTGGTATTTTTCGGCATTGAAGAATCTGAAACATCATACGATAGTCTGGAGAAAAACACTATTAAATGGGTGGAACATTACCTTTCTATGAAACTCATCTACAACGACATACAAGAAGTTAAAATAATAGGGAAGAAGTCTGATAGGCCACGCCCATTAGTGGTGAGTGGTCTTTTCTACACTAGGCACAAATATAAAAATAATGAAACAAAAAGAAGCACTTAAAGATACAGAATACTATATTAAGGAAGATTACCCAAAACAAGTTCTTGAGAAAAGGAGAGAACTACAGGAGCTGGTGTAACTGGAGAAACAGAAGGGGAATATAGTTAAAATAAAATATGATAAACTGGTCGTATTAAAACCCAATCAGAAAAGGCAACTCGACACTTCACCGACAAATGACTCCCAAATACAAAGCAAGGCTAGCACACATGTTAATAAAGAATAAAATGCTGAAAACTCGCTCTCCTGCGCGTAGATCGAACAGTGTCTCTGACGGGGTCCTGAAGCCAAGCATGTTAATTTTTTTAGTTAACAAAAAGGCCAGCAACACAACAGAGCCGGACATTAAAACCAGAAATAATAACTTCTAACAATTATGGCCTCCCTCTCGCACTGGTATAAACGCAAGAAAACAACAACAAGAATCATTTTCCAACCCGGCTGGTCACCGTGGAAGATTACGACCTCCTTTCATAACGTTCTCTCGTTGAAAAAATATCTGTATTCGATTCTTTCTCCAAACTTTCTTAATGACGAGCTTTTTCAAGTTGCTCTGCGAATGAGACTGGAAAAGTGCCGAATGCTTGGAAGCAAGCCAACGTACAGCCCGTGCCCAAGAATAATTGGGGACACTTTTATTATGCGTACAGGTAAGGAGTGGAATTCCCTACCGGAGTCTGTTTCCCGATAGCTACAATCTAGGGGTCTTTAAGTCAAGAGTGAATGGGTTTTTTCTAGGCAAGCGTACTTCACCATCGACCACATCATCGCTTACCATCAGATGAGATAGTGGTCAAGCGCGAGACTATTGATAATAATAATTTAAAAAAAAGATTGACTTAAAATCGGTTCTAGCGATTTCCTTCTTGATGCTCAGCTTCAATAATCCATAAACGAAGTCGAGATGCTCTTCTTCTCTGTTGCGTTTAGATGACAGTTGAGAAAGTAGCGCACGTTTTGTACAAACAAACTCGTCGATTGTTTCATTAGTTTGCTTTTTGCCGAACAATTCCAAGTAGATTTCGTGTGGCTGCTTCTTCGGAGCAATCGCTGACCGTATAGCATCCAACACGTTATTCCACTTTTTAATATCTGCTTTCACACCGTGCCACCATGTTGCTGCCGTGCCGCCTAACAATAACGGCAATCCTTCTAGCGCGTCTTCATCGGAGATATGTTCCACTTTTTTTACACGGAGATACTACTTATAAATTCTTCCACCTTATTAAAATCTCTTTCACCTTCTTATTTTCTCGTACAACTTGCAAAACTTTTCCCAGACATAGTACTTTGAGCTGTAGTAATCGTATTCATTAACGCAGTTAACTGTTCTTGTGTCATAGTGATTAACATTTTATAAAATATTTGGGTAACTTTTAGTAATAATGTGGATACTCCATACAATTCGACGGTTGAACGTGCAAAACTTGTGGGTAGGCCGTCCAAATATGTGGGTATCCGTAGATTATTTACGTTGGGCGCCAACGTATGGTTGCTTCAAATCTTCGTCTTTGGAAATAGGCACGCCTTTGATCTCGATGTTGTTCATGCGAGACCTTTGCTCATTTTCCGACTGCATTATTATATTGTATACAAGTGTGCGCAGTCTTTGTATACAAGTGGTGTCTCTTGCGCAGATCGTTCCACAAGTTGATTGTAGATGGCATCACTTGTCTTCAGAATTCATTTGTAGTTGCTGTCTTCTAGTTTATGAAGCCGCTCATCGTAGTGCTTTGGATAAGCTACACTAGATGGCGCTGTATGTTTGTTACAGAGTTCTTCTTCAAATTGATTGCAACATGTTCAGCAAATATAAGCACGAGCAAACTTTGGGCGGCGCGGCGTAACGGTTGGTTTCAAACGCCATTGCATCTACTAACTCCGTGTCGAACATTTTATATTAAAATTCGATCGGCCGGAGCAAATATAAGCACGAGCAAACTTTGGGCGGCGCGGCGTAACGGTTGGTTTCAAACGCCATTGCATCTACTAACTCCGTGTCGAACATTTTATATTAAAATTCGATCGGCCGGAGTGAGTCAGACTCAATGAAGATTGGTCCCGACGTACAAGTGAATGTCTCCCGTGTTCCTGTGAAAGTATTTATCTAGCTACTCCAGTCAAAATCATATTATTCCGTCGGCGCCTTGTCTCTGACATAACGGTCTTCGATCTCATCCTCACGTCGATGTATCTCTGTCTGAACGGACGAGAGGTCGAAGTCGTCTGCTGGCTGGTCAGTCGCGTTGTGGGTCACTACGGGGACATTAGTACCAAGATCTACCATATCATTGTTGTCGGTCAAATCGTCATCATCACTGTTTACGCCTTTCTACGCAAAGGTTAGGGTTGCTAAATAAAATAATTTTAGACAAGCACTTATAAAATTATTAAAAATATAAAATCTGAAGTTACAGGGTACTTTTAGGGATCCATTACTATAGTTATTTCGGAGGTTACCGTCGATCGGTCGCTGGTGGCGCGTGGAGGCAAGTGAAAGAGCGCAGGTCTCGCCTGGATGAACTGCCTGTCCGCAGCGCCCGCGCCCGCTCTCCCGACGCTCGGAGCCGTGCTCCCATTCGCCCGCTTTTGATTAGTTACCCGGCTGTGTTCACCACTGCAATCTCTTTGGTACCAACAGCTGTAAACAAATATTATATATTTTTGTTAATTAGCCAACAGCCACTTTCATTTATTTAAACTCTTTCACACTTACTAAGGCTGGTGGAAGGTACATCAAAATAAAGCGGACTGGAAATAGTTGGCTGTACGGATACAGTCGAACCATCTTCCTGGACTTCTAATAAACCTGTAAGGAGACAATAAATGCTCCCGTTTATATGTCATCATTCTCCTGATCATACACCCACTAATAGCTAAATAATGTAAATAAAACATTCACAAACAACCACCAAACTCCGGGAACTCATAGTCGAGCTCTAGTCGAGCATCACCAGAGCCCGATGCGAATCCTGTTACAGATAAAATACTATTATATTGTAATAATCAAATAAAACTGACCTCATCTCGCAGTGATGAAATATGGTGGCAACTTATGACTTTTATAAATTTCACTCGCTCTTTAGCGCAATATATCGATCTACGATAACACAATATGTGTAGACTATGTTTAGACAAGCAATTCCAAATAAAACAACACTCAAAACAACTATTTCGTTTACACAACGAAAAATATGGCGCCGAATTTTCAAAAACCACAGATATATTTTGTAAATTTTTTGTTTCGTTCACTTTTAGCGGTTTCCCACTAAAATGTTTCTTAATCCAGTAAATAATGAATCGATTAGGCGATCCAGCCAGATCGTGTGGTTGGGCTCAAGTTCGCTCAGCAACTTATTCCATCCCGACGAACGGTGCTCATCAGTACGTTTCTTTACAGCAAGCTGTAATCTACGCATGTGAGCAACATTCGCGGGACAGGGAAAGTTCCTGCGGGCACGGACAGCTGCGTTCTTCTCGGTTATCAACTTCCGTATATCGTCCGGAAGTTTCCCTTGTTGGATGTCCAGCACTGGAACCTCCCTCAAACATTCGTTCAGGACCGATTGTACGTGAGTTGTAAGCGAGTCGATCGCCGCCGTCGCGTCTGCGACTGAGTCTATGAGATTGGGGATTGAGTCTAACTGGGGGGACTTGGTGGATTTCAGTTTCTCACTTACTTTCCTCCAGTCTGTGATCTTTTTAGTAGGGGGTGGCTGTCCTAGATCAGGGAGGCCTAAGCGACTGCCTAGGTCCATGACCACTGGACGGTGATCTGAATGGAGCTCGTCTAGCGCATCTATCGAACGTAACCGAAGGTTAACGTTCTTAAATAACGCTACATCGAGGATGTCTGGTCTATGGGCGGTGTTATTAGGGAAGTGAGTGAAGCTCATTGGGGCAATAACATCGTAATGGAGGGAAGAGCCTAGGTCCAGCACCAACCTTCCCCTAGAGTTGGTAACGGTACTGTTCCAGGCTGGATGTTTAGCGTTGAGATCACCCGCTAGGATAACGGAGTCACTCAAGCTGAAGAGGGTAGTGAGGTCGTTTTTAAAAGCATCAGGGTTGGAATTCCCCGATGACGCCATGTGAGGAGGGCAATAGGCGGAGATGATGGTTATCGTTTGATGACCAGTCATTCCTAGCCGACAGGCTGAGTACTCAAGGTACGAAGTGGGGGCGGGTGGAGTGACTACGCTACAGTGGAGCTCATTTTTGTAGTAAATGAGAGTGCCACCGCCGTGGCAGCGCGTCCTATCATTCCGAACTATGCGGAAGTTGGGAATTTTGGGATCGCGTCTGTGAGGTTTTAGGAGGGTCTCTTGGATAAGGAAGATGTCCAGCTGATGATCGCGAAGGAACGTGGCAATCTCATCACGCTGTGTATTAATGCCATTGGCATTGAAAAAACCTAACCTAAGGGATCGTGGTTTGAGGCAATTAGCTTTTAATTGCGACACCATTTTCCGTTCCTATAAATGAGGCTGTCTAATTCCTTCGTGATAGAAGGATACCTCTCGAAAATTTCGAGGCAAGCTATGGGGTCAACGGAATTTGCTGGATCTGTTAATTCAGCATGGAGGGCACGGGCTTCTGGAGTCATCCAGATCGCATATGCGCCGAGAATAGTCTGGGCTACACTGCGATAGGAAGAAATTTGGGCGGGTTGAGTTATTGGGGGGGGGCGCGCGTCAACTCGGGTGGGCGCAAGCTTAGGGGCTTTTGGACAGCCTCGGTAGTTAGCCGGGTGCCCTACTTGGCCACAGAGCACGCAGCTGGGAGGTTCCTGGCATTCTGAGCGGTCTTTGGGACGGGGACAGTCCTTTGTGCTGTGGTCGCCTGTGCATTTTACGCACCTGGGGGTGGCGAAGCAGTTGGTCTGAGAGTGACCGTATAGTTGGCAGTTGTGACACTGACCAACGAGATGGGGACGGTAGGGCTTTTCTATAGATATGCCCGACAGGGAGCATACTGTTTTGATGTTGAAGATTGGGTGGTAGCCCTCAGTAGGGCTACACACAACCAGGACAATATCATATAGTTGTCCGCCTCTTGCTTTATGCAAGCGGTGGACCTCTAAGACGGGGATATTTTGGCTGATTAGATCCTTTCGGATCTCATCAGTGGGGATCTCCTTGGGGATACGGCGGATCACCACTCGGGTGGACCGTTCCTCCGGGAGGGTGTACGTGTGGAACGAAATGTTCCTGCCTTTGAGAAGGCGAGTTAACTCTCGGAAATCACGAGAGGTGGGGACCAAGATTTTAATGCCCTGCTGGCAAGCAGTGGCTTTGGAATAACTGATTTTACGCTCAGTGCAAGCGTTTGAAACGTCACTCCACTTCGCTTTATCTTGGAGATAAATCGGTGGAGGGGGAGGGATCTTCCTAGCGGAAGCTGTTATCATGGGGCTGGGGGGGCGACTAGACCGCTGGGAAGCGGTAGTGGGGGCGGTTTGAGTGTCCGCCTGGGAAGACGGTACGGGAGAGGGGCAGGGGGAGGCGACGGGTGACGCAAACGGGGTTGCGACAACGGTCTTTTTGGCCTTAGAGGCCTGGGCAGGGGCTTTATTTTTCTTCCTCTTGCCTCCTACGACTTGAAAGTCGTCTTCCTCCGAGGAGGTGGAGGGAGAAGAGGAGTCATGGGATTCAGGGGCTTCCTCCATAGGGGAGTCTGGGCGGGAGTTGGGCTCATTTGCCTGAGTAGGGGCGGGCGAGCTAAGCTCTTGACTAGGCTGAGGGACGGGGGAGGGCGACCTTGGTGAGTCGGTAAAAGCCATGAGAGGGGCTGGGGCGGGCGGGGTGGGGGTTGTAGCCGCTTTGAATGCGGCTGCATATCTTTTTTTGAGCTTGGGATCTGTCAGGAGGATCTCCTGCAGGAGGTCAACTACTGCCGCGAACGACATTGTTGACGAGAGGGTGGGACTATTGCCGGTGAGGCCGGTAAGGGGTGTCTTCCCCGGGTGGATTGGCCCGGGGATGTGTGCAATCCTACCCTCCCAGTCGGGTTAGACTGGGAGGTGTGTTCCTGGTGAGCCCTAAGCTTGTCAACCTGCCACCAGTCTTATTGGGTGACAGGGCTCTAAGGTACCGGTAAACCCACCGAAGGTGGGCCACCCACCAATGTGTACCGAAGAAGTCTGGCACGTCGGGGTAGACACACCCGACCGTGCCAGGTGAATGCTGGGGGACGAAGCGGGGGTTGACTAGGCTATCTACCAAGGCCAACTGATCCCGCTCCCGACTCCAATGACTGCCGTGCCCTTAAGGGACTTGGCGGGTGCTTGGGGCACACCCCACTGGCTTGTTAACACCGCTAGGTTTCCCGCCAGGGACCACAAAGAGTGGATTTGCCCGGAAGGGCCAAAATAGCTGCCACTACTAGTAACCAAAGTTACTAGTAGCGACACCTTTGGAGCGGCGTGCGGAGACGCGACGGCCGCAGTGACGTCACGCAGAGGGGCGCGACGAGGCTGAGAGTGGGGGCGCCGGAGAGCGCGGTGGGGCGACGAGCAGCGAGACGTCCGCACGGAGCGACGGCTAGCGAGCTACGCTGCACTCATGTGTTGCCCACCGCTGCCTTTTATAGCGCTGTGGCTATTTGTGCTAAATTTATTATATTAGGTAAGTTCTTCCTCCTTCATATTTTATGAGGTAGAAATAAATGAACTACCCTTTTTTAGAATCATTTTATTTTTAATATAGCATTTTAAATACATACATTTACATAGTTTATTGTCGACACTCATGTGAAAACAATCGATCACACCTAGTATGAATTTACAATGTGTGTAAAATTTAATATTATTCTAAAATAGCAGGCATGGAAGTAATACTAATAAAAATGTTCAAAACGAAGGAATTTCGTCTTCTGGCAGAATCTGGTAGCATAGAATGTCTTCTAAATCAGGAAACACTATATCACGCACAATATTTCTTGTTACTAGTGTACTGTCAACTTGAGGATTTGATGAACTTATAGCTGGTTTTTTGGGTCCAGGCTGTACGTTACCAACTCGAACAAATTTTAGGACCTCATCGTTATCACTCTCGAGAGTGAGATATTGTGTATTTTCGAAGGCGGATTTTACTGAATCTTACTCTGTCCTGTTCGTATTATCCTGATGTTTTGATGAACTGGTATTCATTATTTTCTGATCAGTCATGTCTTGAGTGAATATAATCTCACCACTAGCATTTTTTAAAATAAGTTTCGAAATGCCTTCTAAATCAAATTTTCTTGAACGAACCATGATATTGTTTATATCAATTTATTATCTCTCGTGAAATGTTTGCGTTTTTGTTACTTAATTATATAATGAAGATCGAACCTTCACACTACAATGCTAAGAGTTTAATGCTGTGATAGAGACATGAGTATTTAAATATATATTCTTTTCCTTTCACAGCGTTCAAATAAAAACATTGAGGAAAATGTATAGTATGTTGCACCCAAGGATCATCATAAATCTCCCAATCTTCTATAACACCTCCACATGAGAAACAAGCTGCTTTATCATTTACACCATCTCCACAATAAAAAAATCCAGCACAGCCATTTCCATTACCAATCTTCTCCTTGAATCAGCTGTTGCCCAATAATAACTAAATGAAAATTCACGCATTTTATATGCATTATACATGTCATATCGAGGGTTGTAATTATTTTGAGACATGTTCTGTTTATTCACTTCCTAGTTCTTGTTATAGATAATTATAAAAGTATAATGACATCGCACAGCTGTTGTCAGCAACTTATAACGAATCACATTGGAGGGATTGATAGAATAGGAAACTGATAAATACTAATTATGAAAAATTAAACAAGAAAATATTTATTTAAAAAAATGTATTATCTATACACCATTTATTTAAACATATTACATTTTTTAAAGCACATATTGTATCATGATAAATACAACTATACACATCATGATAATGTTCATATTTATTGTACAAGCTTAATAAATTAGGACAACCTTCATCTTCTAAATTATTTATATTATTATTATTCGAAATATTTTTTAACCACAACACTTTTTCTAAACCTTTGGTGTAAACACTTTTATCTCTTAAAATATCTACAATCAAATTCTGATGTTTTGAGTACGGCACAAATCCTTCACTCCAATATATCCTTCTATTACGCTCAATCCAACTGACTTGCTGTTTTTCTGGTGTTGTCAGATCGTAAAATGGAAATGGTGGCTTAATTAAAAACACCTGAATTTTTTGATTACTTAAAACAGCAATTTCTTTAATGATAAATTCATTTGTTTCTGTTTTAAAACCTTGAACATCTACAATCACAGTCATGATAACCTGCGCACTATGTTACTCAAAGGTTTGTATTCCACAAGTCGATCGTTAATAATCAAACAATATCCAGTTGTGTTATCTGGTATTGGTGCTGAACATTCAATCTCCAACCGCACATCTACGGGACCTGTTTTCAAACTATCGTTTTGTCTTGAACAGTCTATGATAAAGAGAGGCGCCTTCTCCTTGAAACCGGTCAAATCAAGCAAGGGGTCTGCAGGACAGTTGTAATACGACTGACGAAATTTCACATACATTTCATATAATACATTGTATTTGCTCTCGGCGAAATTTAAGTTTAGAGGCTCGTAAGGATAATATTGTGAATTCAAAAATAGTGTTACATTGGTAACACCACAGTGATCAAACAGGGAACTGTCTTTAGCTTTATTATTTTTTCTGTTGGTTTGCAAGCAAAAAATTACATATCGAGGTTTCTCTAATTGTGATGCAGTCTTAACTGACCAAGAATGTTTTGTAGTTTTAGGGAGCAAAGGATACTCATATAAATCCCAATTTCGAAATGCTATCTGAATAGGTTTATCTCTTTCCAAGTGTTTTAGAAGTGTCAGGCGTTCGCGGTCTGAAACTTTTATATGCGGTACACGCCATTGTAATCTTTGTATATCTATTTGAAAATGCATAACATCATCAGTCGCCGTGATGCTGTTTAAGTTAGAGTTACTTCTATTCAGAATAAGTTCATGTTTACAATTTATCACAATTTTATTGTAATCCTCCGCAAATCCTAAAATCTTATTGAGAGGTACAATAGCACTAAAATTACCATCATTTTTAAATCCATCTATGTTCCACCCCCACAAGGCAGCAACTTTATTTTCTCCATCATTCATTGAAACGTATGACTTTATTGTGGATGTTATTCCAGAATTTTTTATGCGATCTATTTCAATACCATTTATTTCGTATCTGATATCTTGAAACAAAAACATAACAGGGTTGTTACTGAATGTAATATTTTTCTTAATTGGTTTTCCATCTTTGTCGAAGAATTTTGCTTGGCCCTCGACGTAAATTGAACTGGCTGACGGTAACACGTATATGTCTTGTTGGTGTATGGGAATTCTGATTTCATCGTTTTCTCTGAAGCTGTTATTGTGGGGGTTGTAAGAATGGACTTCATAACTTTCAATCGAAGTATCGAAGTGGGGTAATTCATTAATCTGTAGAATATTCATATTTTGAAACCTAAGGCTTTAAGAAAATCTTGATTTGTTTTAGTCAATTTAATAACTTTTTTCTTACGTCTTTGCACCTTAGTGGTTTTAGAAGAAATAGGACGTTTCTTGATAAACGCAGGGCTTTTATAATAATATAATATCATTTTGTTTTTTTTATATGAAGGCGTAGTTGAATATTATGTTCTTCTTTAAATTTAATGCAGTAACTAAATTGATCAACTATCCTAATAGATATAGACGAAATAATGTTTTCGTTCACTGGAAAGTAAATAACGTTTTGCGGTATTTCTATGATTTGATGATCTGTAGCAGTATTAGATACAAATTCATGAATAATGTGACTTGGTAACCCGTTACAGTATGAACCATGTACAAGATCACATTCGATTCTGATCATAGGGAGAATGTTGTAATTAATATGTACATTTGGTATTGAATTTAATACTGAAAAGTATAGCAAACAGCACTCATATTGACCAGATAAATTTAGAGGTGGATGAAAGAATGTTTCCAATTCTGATTTATTTCCAGAGATGGTAACAGCTACAGACATGCTTGTATACTGAACACTTTTAGAAGATCCTGTTTATTTTATTCCTTGACTACACCAAAAATTCTTTAAAAAAATTAAACTTAAGTGCCCGCAATTGTAAGGGTGATCACGTTGTATATTATCATAATTATAGTGAACTTTAGAACCTATGTATTTTATAAATTCCTTTGGTGGTTTAAGATTTCCATAACTATCAAAATACTCAATGTAATCATTGTATTTTGCATAGGCTACCCAATGAGAACCTGAACTTTTAGAACTATCTAAATTGATAACACCACATTCTTTTTTAAAAGGTTGCTTAGGGAGCTCATCTCTCATAAAGACACCTCTAAAATAGGGAATATTATTTCCATACTTCAGAATATCAATGTTAGTTAAGGCTCGTTTGGGTAGCCGATATATTAGTTTTTTTCTTTCGAAACGAAAATTCCGAGCCCGTTTTTATGAGGTTTGAGATATAGTCCCTTGCCGATACAAAGTGATTCCATTTTTTCATTATGTCTTTTCAGTTCACTAAAACGTTCTTTAGCCATCTTGAATTCATTTATAGTTTTTGCTATACCAGCAGCGCCGCCTGCTAAGGCTCCCGCAGCTGATAATCCTGCGAAAATAGGTATCAACGGTAACACACCCCCGGTTTTTGGTATAGGTATAATCCGCGGCAGTTTTATAGATGAATCATTGGCTAATTCTCTAGCAGCAGCCATAGCTAATTCTATCGCCATTTTCTTGCATTTTGGTTTCAATCTTCGCATCTGCTTTTTCGTTTTAGTAATAATATTTTTTAATTTATTTTTAACACCATTTCCAGACGTAATTTTTTTTGAAGATTTTTTATTACATTTACTATTTTTTAGACCAGCACCAGTTTTAATTTTTGTTAACATAGCTTTGCTCACTAAATGTGCTGCCATTTTTTCACCTACACTCGCATCAGAGGCAACTGCTCGCTTTTTCGCCATTTTTAATAGAACGATATCTGCTTTATATCGATCGTCTAAGTTTGATGACTTGTGATAGGCAATTTTGTGTTCTTTGCAATATTCATCCAATTTATTAACACCTTTATCACGTGTAAGCCTTTTAATTAATTTTGTACCAGGACCACAATAATTGTATCCTGGTAAGTGTAATTCAAATGGTAAATGATTTATAAGCCAATTGAGAAGACTTCTCTCCCCAATACACATCATAAGACTGAAGAAACATGGATATAACTCTTAATAAATACGTGATGGTTATAAGCGGTTACTTTGGAATGTTAAATCATGTTCCTTTCAGTTTTTATTTTAATATATTAGACTTATTAATCCAGCTGTTTTCAGTAGAAGGTAAACCTAACCATTTTACTAAAACCATATTTCCTTTCCTTCTTAGAACTTTTTCGACTAGATATACATCAGGAAGTTTCGTTTTCTGAAGTTCTTGTTCATAAAATGCTCCTAAAATAGGTTGACCTCTGATTGTATCATCAATTAAGTAGGTGATAGGAGTTGTGTTTTGTATTATTCGAATTTTAAATATTTCTGTCGACCAGTTGGGAGTATATCCTTTTTCAAATATTCCTTTGTACTTACTAATACGTACATAATCACCCACTTGAAACTTACTTCTTTTTTGTCTAACTTTGTTTATCAACCGCATATATCTTTCTAATATGCGTTTTTTATTATTATTGTCTACATTTGCAGGGATTTAATCAATCGTTTTATGGTAGGTGTGGTTGTATTTATAAATAACATTTTTGAGGGTGTTATCTATCCAATTATGATGATCTTCAACTGTATACAGCGGCGCGAATAGAAGATTTATCGGACGCCATAGAGGATGTAAACCGGGACTTGAATGCTATTAAGGACTGGTCTGACAGATTTGGGGTGTCCGTAAACCCCTCAAAATGCCAGGCCATTGTAATTGGAAGCTCGCGCATGATGGGTAAAGTGGCGGTAGGCTCTCTTCCACCGATCTTTTTCAATGGCTCCGTCATTCCCATTAGCTCTAGCGTGAAAGATCTCGGTTTGCATCTTGACTCGACACTTAGCTGGCAAAGTCAGGTATCTAGTGTTAGTCAGAGAGCCAACGGTACTTTGCGATCCTTGTATCGTTTGAGGCGGTTTTTGCCTGTAAAGACGAAGACAATGCTTGTGCAGGCTTTAATTTTCCCAGTCATCGACTATGGGGACGTGTGCTACTTTGACTTGAACGCGGTCTTGCTGGACAAACTAGATAGGGTCTTGAACAACTGTATTAGATTCATATTTAATCTTCGGAAATATGACCATGTATCGAGCTATAGGTCCCGAGTTAAATTGGTTGCCCATTCGCCAGAGAAGAAGATTACGTGCTTTGACCACGCTATTCTCTCTGCTCAATTCGCCCACCCCTCCTTCCTATCTTATCTCTAGCTTTCAATATCTAAGTTCTTCACACGATCGCAATCTGCGTTCTTCCAATAACCTACTCTTACTCTGTTCCTCTCACACTACTGATTTTGTTCACTCTTCCTTTCATATCCAGTCAATTCTTTTTTGGAATGCGCTTCCTTCCGAGATCAGGGCGGCCACCAGTCGGTACGCATTTAAGCGGCAATTGCGGTTTTATTTTCAACACAAATAAGCTGAGTCATCTCACTTTCTTCTTTTCTGTTACTTCATAAATATATATAATATGTATATTTATATAGATATATATTATAATCAATATATATGTACGTGTATTTTACTTATTTTAGTATAATAACTACTTGCAATTTTTTTATAAAACTATGCACCTGCCATGTTGTCTCTTCACCACCCTAGGTTGACTGGTAGAGAATGCCTAAGGCATTAAGTCCGCCTTTGTACCTTTGTGCATGAAGTCTTAATAAATAAATAAATAATAAATAAATTATAGTTGCCTATTAAACTAAATTCTTTATATAATTTAGATTTCAATGTTCTGATAAATCTCTCAACTATCGATGCTTTTTTTTGTTGAGAAAGTTGAATAATGATTAATATGATAAGATTTCATTAGTTTCTGAAATTTATTGTTATAAAATTCTGTTCCATTATCAGTTTGCAGATTTTTAGGGCAACGTTCCTTATCCAACAAAATCTTAAAGGTATTACATACAACGTCTTTGTTCTTAGTTTTCAAAGGAAGCGCCCAAGCGTATTTCGAAAATGTATCGATAACTGCAAGAATAAACCTAAATTTTTTATTTTCTTTTGAAATTGATTGCATATCAATTAAGTCTGCTTGCCATAGATCATCTATATCTTTCATGATAACATTTCGTCGCGTAAAATTCACCCTTACATTTTTATGAATTTCATTTACCACATCAGCCTTGCTCATCTTCAGAAATTTTCTGTATCACCTTTTCTTTTTATGAATTTTCTATCTATAATTCAGATTCTTCAGAAATGTATTATTCTAGTGCTCAAAATGATTACGTACTGATAATGCAAAGATTGTTCACTTTTATTTTAACTACGCTGAAGTAACAACACATTTTTGTGTCATTCATATAATGAAGGTATATAGATAATTACAAAATTTGCCTATGTTCATCACGAATTCCTATGTGATACTGAATCAAAATCTTTTTAGTAATAGTATTTATTCCTTAATTATGTTGACTTCTTTTAATTCCTCAATTATTGATAAAATTTCATTATCGTGATTTGTATTACCAGCATCTCTTGAAGCTACTAATAATTTCAATCTCTCAACCAATTCGTTGGGATCGTCCCAATAAACCAAGTCAGTGTCCTTGTTATATTTTTTAAGCTTTGGCAAGCTGCCTCCAAGTTTTGTCTGAATTTTATAGTTGGAAGTATCGGAAAATAATGGTTTGATTATTTCACGATACTTAATTCCTTTGTCACCTCTTATTTGACCCTTAGGGTTAAAATCTCTCTTATGAGCATTTGTATGATGTAATATGTCCTTATAGACAAGTTTATCTGTGCTCGATATTGACTTTAAATTAGGTTTTCTTCGAAGTAAGAGTTCTTTTAGGCCAGGTGTTAAATTGTAAGATTTGTCTCCGATTTTAATCAATAATAAGTTATCGTTATTCAAACTATCAATTTTTGAAATTGTTACTACTGAATTACCCATCATTAAAGTTTTGTTTTGTTTTCTTATTCCAAATGGTATATTTAAACCATCATGAATATCATAAATATCATCGCGTTCTAGTGAAATTTCTAAGTTATCTTTCACTTCATTTTCAGGAGAGCTTGCAGACTTTAATTCCGCATCATAAAAATCGTCACACATAGCAGAAGAGCTTGTGCTATTTTCCGACTCGATTGCTTCAGAATATTCGTATGTTTTATTTTTATTATCTTTTATATTTTCTAGAAATATTTTAGACTTCACTAGGGTTTTAAGGGGCTCCGAAACAGATTTAAGCATTTTATCAAACGATAGGCTAATTTCATGTTCTTGATTTTTCAGTTGTTTTAATTTGCTTTTTATTGAGTCGACAGACTTAATTACCTCCATTTTAATATTTTTATCCATGTTATTAAATATTTTTTAAATAATACTGTATTCGACTAAGGACACTCTTATACTAATTTAATTTGATGTATGGAGTTAATTTATAACTTCATTCAAAGTGAATAAAATGATCGAAATTTTTTCTATATCTTCCATTGTTTAATGATGAGTCTTTATTAATACTAACAAAATTAAATGGCTCACTCCAAACCGTTTTACAAATATTTATGAACTGATTCCATGATATATCAGAACTACAATGTTCTTGGTAAATATGCTTTAAGTTCACATCGTCTTGTTTAAATATTATAAGAAAATTTGCATTGTCACGTAGCAACTGTTTCGGGATTTTCGAGTAAGTTTGAGATAAATAAAAGCAATCGATTTGCTTATGTCTACCCATAGAAAAATAATTACGAATGTTTATTTGATTTTCACATGCAACGTCATCAAAAATAAAAACAGAATTGGTTAAAGCCTCACTCGGAGCTATGACATCTTTTCCATCATTGAATTCAAAAAACTTAATCTGAGGCACTCTCATTATGACTTCTCGTAAAAAACGATATTTTGGTTGAAAATTTGTCTTCGAATACAAGTAAAGATTCTTAAATTTGAGCCCATTTTCATGCAATAACAAACTGATCATTGCGTTAGTTTTACCACAATTGGATGGACCACATATTATACAGCGAATTGAATTAGGTAATAGAACGCTATGTCTTATCTGAGGAGCAGAATTATCAAGATTTATATTATTAACGTTTAATGATGTGGGTTGTTTGGTCAACTTCATCGTGTCTATTAATTTAATTTCTGACTTACATACGCATATATACAACTAGCTTTTACCCGCGGCTTCGCTCGCGTATAACGTAGAAAAGGAAACACAGAGTAGTAGTAAAAAAAAAAAATTGTGTTGTGCGTAACATAAAATGCAGTAGGTACTAATTTGATTTTTGATTCTTATAAATATTGTTTAGGTCGTCAAAGTGTGGAAATAGGTTGTGAGCACAGAGTTGTAATTTTTAATAACGTACTTTAACACAGTCGTGTAAACAATATTTTAGTTTTACCATCTTTTGCTAAAACATATTGATTATGTGGACTTGATACTCGTAAACACGCTACATACAGTTGCCCATGGGAAAATCAGTTTTTTTTTCTAAATTCACTCCTGCAACTTTCAGTGTTTGCCCTTGAGCTTTATTTATGGTAATCGCGAATGTCGCTATACGGGGCAATTGCAACCTTTTAAATTGGAATGGTATATTGGTTAGGATTATCGGAATACGTGCAATCATTACATCTTCTCCCTTTGCTATTCCTGTCATAATTGTTGCCCTTACTATATTGCGTCCTAGGTGTGTTATTTGTAGTCGGGTGTCATTACATAATTTTGGTGCGTCCAGGTTTCTCATTAACAGGACTGGGACACCAACTTTCAGCCTCAACGTATTGGACGGCACCCCTGATAATTCTAAAGAGTTAATAAACTCTACAGGGTAGAGTTTATTACCCTGTAGAGTTTCAGGGTTAGTCACTCTGCTGCCACTTGCTTCAAGCTTGCTTGGAAAGATGTATTATATTTTCTTATTCTGCTTAAAAAACGGCGCGATTCATCACTGTCATACAAAAGCAAAGACTTGAGTGGTTCTTTTGGCTCACCAAGCGTTGGAACTGAAACTTTTCCACCAGACCAACACATACCCGGTGTCTCATCATTCCACTTGAGTGCTTCACAATATCTACATTTTTTATGACATGTTCCCTATGAGAACTAATCGATGGTTAGTGTAATCAATCAATGGGTCATAATCAGACGCAGCGTTGTGGAACGACTCCCATGTATTTCTTGCAAACGTACGTCTCCTTTCAGACTGCCGTTGAGCTCGTAAAACACGCCGTATTTGGGATTGTTCAGGCGTCTCAGCAGCTATCGATGACGCGTGACGTTCGGCATCTAAAATCCGAAGGGCCTGTGTTTGCTCAGAGGTCTCACCAGCCCACACTCAGCATCTGTGAGTTGGCGAGCTTGAGTCTGGTTGAAAGTCGCAGCAGCCTTTTCAGTTGCGTGATGCTCAGCATCTGCGAGTTAGCGAGCTTGAGTCTGGTCCGAGCTTGAGTCTGGTCTAAAGTCTCAGCAGCTCTTTGAATTGCGTGACGCTCAGCATCTGCGTGTTGACGAACCTGAATCTGGTCTAAAGTCTCACCAGCCCTTTGAGTTCCGTGACGCTCAGCATCTGTGAGTTGGCGAGCTTGAGTCTGGTTGAAAGTCGCAGCAGCCCTTTCAGTTGCGTGACGCTCAGTATCTGCGAGTTAGCGAACCTGAGTCTGGTCTATAGTCTCAGCAGCTCTTTGAGTTGCGTGACGCTCAGCATCTGTGAGTTGGCGAGCTTGAGTCTGGTTGAAAGTCGCAGCAGCCCTTTCAGTTGCGTGACGCTCAGCATCTGCGAGTTAGCGAACCTGAGTCTGGTCTATAGTCTCAGCAGCTCTTTCAGTTGCATGACGTTCAGCATCTGCGTGTTGACGAACCTGAATCTGATCGAAAGTCTCAGCAGCTCTTTGGGTTGCGTGACGCTCAGCATCTAAAATTAGACGGATTGAGTCTGCTCCTCTATTTCTTAGCTTCTAGCTACGGCTCAGAGAAGATTTACGCTTGCGAGGCACATCCACAGCATAAAAATATCCTCCTAATAAAAATAAGCAGTAGAATATTTTAAAGTTTTGCTTAAATTACCACTTTCACAGACACTGACATTAAGTTGACTTTTTCAAATTGACACTCAAATCTTTCATAAACAATTATATCATGCCTACAGCCGAATAAGAAGGACGCCATAAAAAGTTTCATATTATTTTCATATTTTATAACTACTCCACCCCATTTCTCCCGCACCTTGTTTTATACAAAAAAGTAGCCTATATCCACCCCAGGATCTCATACTAGTAGTGTATTATTGGGCATTCTATGCCACTGTCGGCAAGTAGCTCGGCCAGTGCGCCTCGCTACGCGACAGTGGCATAGAATACCCAATAATAAACGATCGACTCGACTGTGTAGTATATTAGTGTACTCACCTGAAGATCTTGTAAGAAATACCACTGGCTACCAGTAGCTGGGCGAGTACGCATTACTACATAAAGTAACGCTGAATAATGTAAGTACGATCGCTTCTCAAACAATCACTCTATCGTGAAAAACATGACTGTGTAGTATATTAGTGTACTCACCTGAAGATCTTGTAAGAAATACCACTGGCTGCCAGTAGCTGGGTGAGTACACATTACTACATAAAGTAACGCTGAATAATGTAAGTACGATCGCTTCTCAAACGATCACTCTATCGCGAAAAACACGACTGTGTAGTATATTAGTGTACTTACCTGAATATCTTGTATGAAATACCACTGGCTGCCAGTAGCTGGGCCTAATACTTCATCGCAACAGAATGTTTGAAGTATGTAAGTAAAACAACAGTCTATTCATTATACTTTAATTGCATCCAATAACGTTACAAGTTTTCTCATGTGTGTAACAACAGTCAGTTATCGTAAAATTTTGGTTGTTCTGGAAACAATGTGTCAGCCGAACGGACGAACTCTTGCAGTTTTCGCCACTGAGACGAATCCGCGTTGCTCTGGAACTTAACACGAACGAGCGCCTTCTTCCATAGCTCTTGAGAGTCGGTGAGGCGCGCGTCGCTAGCCTTGTAGACCTTGCAGTCTATGTAGTATTCACCGACCGTACTTGCTGTTCGACGCTCGCAACCGTTGGCCACACGGCTTACGAAGTACGATGGCAGACCAGATGAACCCGTGCTGTGCTCTGTGTCATTTTCATGGTTGCGACTGATACCAAATATATCAGTGCTGGTATTTGATAATTTGCTGAAAAATAAAACTGATGTTAATATGTTATCCTATTAAACAATTTATATATTTGTCATTTATACTAATTAGGGTAATCTCTGGAACTACTGAATTGAAAATAGTTTCTCTACTAGAAAGCTACATTATATTTCCTGAGTGACAAAAACTGTATTTTGTTTAGAATTACACCTGTGCAAATCCAGAGCAGGGCGTTAGATTAGGATAGAATATTAAGAACACATAAAAAATACACAAAAATAACAAACGAATTATTTGTAAAATCTATAAGACATAAGACTTAATTAATAGAAAGCAGCATTAATAGAGTTAATTCAAAATAAAAAATCGTTTACCTTGTTCGAATTGCATGAGTCGATGGTGAATCCGACTTGCGTTTCCCACTGACTTTTGTTGGTTTGCGAGTTGGTTTAGTTTTCTGATCAAGTGTTAGAGCTGGTTGACTATATTCACACTCAGAATCAGACCTGAAACAAAGATATGAAATGTTTTGTTTAAATCATGGCATGCTATAAATATACAAACAGATCACGGGTCTCAGTAAACACTTAAAATATTTTTACCCGACTGCGCTAGAAGGAGGGTTATATTATACTTACATTTTGCCAATCTGCAGTTAGAATTTCA
The DNA here is from genome assembly GCA_945859665.1 of Anorthoa munda. NCBI lineage: Eukaryota > Metazoa > Arthropoda > Insecta > Lepidoptera > Noctuidae > Anorthoa > Anorthoa munda. The sequence continues at coordinate 7,764,210 of OX243894.1, read as the reverse complement.
CTGAATTGATTTGATGAATATTAATACTGGTATTGACAACAACTCGAGATTTACACTATCTAATTATAACTGATGGTACAGAACTTCTTATAGACGACTTCCACACTTGCAAACTGCAATTAGATTGTTTAATGTACTCCAAAAACACGTAGCTTATAAAATCGATAACGCATTATAATTAATTGTTTCAAAAATTACCTCATTCAATCAAATGTGATACTATAAATCGTCTTTTTTCCTCGGACGTATAATACCAGTTCAAAAATAAAGACTAAGCAGTTATTATTCGTATACCTAGTAGCGGATGACGATTTGGCGATGCAGCGAAATAACGTAGGGTTGACGAAACGAAACAGTACTTTAGTAACAAATCGGACGGTGAGCTATGGGCAGCTCGCTGTCCGACCGTTCAGAATCCGTCTGAACCGAGCCCAAGTCGTCAACGGCGCGCCCCTTTCGTCAATGCATGATTTTTTGTAGAGCATTAAAAAAAGAAAAAAAAAAAAAAACTTTTGTAACAAATAAAAAAGTAATCAAGTGACTTAAATGTGACCTTTAGTTTATTGTAAAAATGCATAGCAACTAAGTTTATTAGTAAAAAAGAGTTTTTTCATATTTTTCATTCTCTGAAAGTAGGTCTAAAGTTGCCTATGGAGCGGGATGAAAGCTATACTTTTTATCCCTAGGAGTTCTATTTCAACTGAAAACTGTCAAATTATTAAAAAAACCAAAGGAGCATAGATCGGGCGACTTAGCAATGAGATTCTTAGATATCCTTTGGTTGAACGGAACAATAACAACGTAATTATCTGAATAGGTAACATAATGTTGAATGCGTGTCAACCCTATCTAAAATAGATGATTGATGCAAACGACACAAAACGACTTAGTTGACCCAAAAAAACAAATACTTGCGCAATAAGTATTATAATACAAAATATGATACTTATACATCTTTTAAATTTATTACCTAAAATCAACGACGGAAGCCTGCTCAAAAGACGTTACTTATGGTTAAATATTTTTGTATTAAATTAATTATTTACCTAAGAATTTGGGCAATTGACATCTGGATCATTCTTAGGTATAAACATTTTGCAGGTAATTTTATACACTTTTTTTGTATTTTTTTTATTCTACTATCTGAGGGACGAATTGTTATTATTATTATTGTGCATTTCTCTTTCCAGAAACAATTATTTCAACAAGCTTCTCGAATATTTTATAAAGAAGAGATTATTAAACTAGAGGACTAGCAGCAAACTTTCTAATCTGGATGACTAGACTATCCATTTTATTGAAGGTAATTTTGTATACTATATTTACTATAATTATTTGAACTGGGCGCCTAATTAATAATATGCTTTTCTCTTTTCAGGACTATTTTGTCAAGCAACTCGAATCTCGCTAAATAAATAACTACAGCAAATTATTGACCTCTGGATCATGCCTAGGTATAAATATTTATATTTTGCAGATAATTTTATGCACTTTTTTGTATTTTTTTTTAATTCTTAAATCTGAGGGGCAAATTATAATTATTGTGCATTTCTCTTTCCAGAAACAATTAATTTGACAAGCTTCTCGAATATTTTATAAAGAAGAGATTATTAAACTAGAGGACTAACAGCAAACTTTCTAATCTGGATGACTTGACTATCCATTTTATTGAAGGTAATTTTGTATACTATATTTACTATAATTAATAATAATAATAACATTCCAAAACTTTCACACAACGCCTTCTAGTCCTAAACTAGCAGAGCTTGTGTTATGGGTACTAGACAACTAATAAACATACTTATATATTTCTAAATACATACATATTATAGATAAATTACACCTAGACACAGAACAAATGATCGTGCTCATCACACAAACATTTGTCCTGGGTGGGAATCGAACCCACGACCTCCGTCACTAATCACTAGACCAACAGGCCGGCCAATTGAACAATTATTTGAACTGTGCGCCTAATTAATATTATGCTTTTCTCTTTTCAGAACTTATTTTTATTTGGATGTCAATAATTAGGTAATCCTCCTAATACTTTCTTCAGTTACTGTATACTTTTACTTTTTCTCTTTATTTCTTTAGTTTTTTTTCTACTTTTTTTGTTTGATTACTTTCACAAGATCACTAATTTTAGTTCTTAGTATTATTCTTGTTATACATATTATACTTAGAAACTCTAATCTTTTAGTCAAACGTTAAGTACGTTATAGTAACGATAAGTTATATTAAATTAATCAATAATGCCCCATTGTTCAGTTTGTAATATATTGGTAGATAATAGTCGATGGTCTGGTCATTTACGTAGTAATAATCATAAAACCAATAGTGCGACCACTGTTTTTGACAATGTCGCAATTATTAATTCTGCATTTAAAAAACGAATCGTTAGTTACAAGATCACCGCAACTGGCGAACAAATAAATAATTTTCCTGAAATGTTTCTCATTAATATTAGTAGACAAGTTAAAACTTTAATAAATCAATCATTATTGAAACATACAGCTCTGAAAATAAATTTTGAACTTTTTTCTTTTTTTCTAATGTTTAAAAATGATCAAAAAGAAATAAAATCATTCGCCACAAAAAACATTATTGTTAATTTTAATTACGACTTTGATTCAATTTATAAAGCAGTGATTGATTTATTGTTAAAGAAAATTGAAGAGTTTCAGGAGAGAGATAGCGGTTGGACATTTTTAAGCAATTCCCATGTAGAAATAAATATTAATAAATATCAACCTCTCGGCGGATCTAAATTTATAACTTTACCGAAATGTATAAAAAATAAAAAAGCTTGCTTGAATATTCGTAACAATGATGAGTATTGCTTTTTATGGTGCGTAGTAGCGGCTCTGTACCCTAGCCCTACTAGCCAACATCCCGACAGAGTTTCATCTTATCCTTACTTTCAGGATGTTTTGAACGTTGATGGTTTGACATTTCCGATAACATTTTCAGACATAGCTGTCTTTGAGAAAAATAATCCGTTTTTGAATATTTACGTGTATGGTTTAAAAAATAATAAAACTATCGTTGGACCTTTGTATTCTACATCGAATCATAAATCTAAGAGCATCCATCTATTGTTCTTGGAAAATAATACTAATACTCATTATTGTCTTATCATTGATTTACCTCGTCTAGTCAGAAATCAGATAACCAAACACCATGGTAAACTGTACTTCTGCGAAACGTGCTTATTGTTTTTTCCAACGCGCACCCAAATTGATTCACACCTATGTGGAGGGATTGCCACGGTATTACCAGAAAAAGGAACATTTTTAAAGTTCAAAAATTACGATAGAAAACAAAATGTTCCTTACGTCATATATGCTGATTTCGAAACGATACTTGAACCGATTTCCGGCGAAGATTTCAACACCGCTAACACGTCATATTCTCACCGACACGTGCCGACTGCGTTCGCCTATAATATAGTGTCATCATTTAACGATACGGTTGGTGACTATAGAAGTTATCGCGGAAAAGATTGCGTTTCAAAATTTATACATTTACTGACTGAAGATGCTAAAGCAATACACAGAATTCTCACTCAAAACGAGCCTATGATATTCACAGATATAGATGCTCTTGATTTCAAACGCGCTGTTAAGTGCTACGTTTGTGAAAATTTACTGTTGAAAGATAGAGTTAGGGATCACTGTCATATGACAGGCCGGTACCGGGGTGCAGCACATCGACACTGCAACCTACAACTCAAAGTACCAAAATTCATCCCAATATTTTTTCATAACTTATCCGGATACGATTGTCATTTATTTATTAAAAAGTTAGGCGAAATACCTGGACAAATTAAAATAATACCCAAGACTAAAGAAAAATATATATCATTTACAAAGTTTATTCCTATTGCTGATAACGAGTTTATACAAATAAGGTTTTTAGATTCCTTCAACTTTCTAGGAACTAGTTTAGACAAACTTGCTAAAACATTGCAAACAGATGATTTTGTTAATCTTAAATCAAATTTTTCTGATGAAACACAATTTAGTTTGCTGATTCGTAAAGGTGTGTACCCGTATGACTATATTAAAGATTGGAAATGTTACGAACAAAAGTCGTTACCTTCTAAATATTATTTCCATAATTCTTTGACTAACGAAGGTATTAGCGATGAAGATTATAGTCATGCACAAAATGTTTGGGCTGAATTCAGTATTACTGATCTGGGCGAATATACAGATCTATACTTAAAAACAGACGTGCTTTTGTTGACAGACATATTTCAAAATTTTCGGAAAACATGTAAACATTATTACAAACTCGATCCCGCCTTTTACATAACTGCACCTAGTTTATCGTTCGATGCAATGTTGCTAAAAACAGGTGTTCAGTTAGAACTGATTTCGGATTTAGCTATCATCAGAATGATTCAAAGCGGTATACGAGGCGGCTTGTGCATGTGTTCCCATCGGTATGCAAAAGCAAATCACAAATACATGCCAGAATATGATGCATCACAGCCTCAGAGTTTCATAGTATATCTAGATTGTAATAATTTGTACGGTTTTAGCATGTGTCAGTATTTACCTTATTCTAATTTTAGATTCCTTGATGAAAGTGAATTAACTAATTTTTGTGTAGAAAATGTCGAGGATAACTCTGAGTGGGGATTTATATTAGAAGTCGATCTTTTTTATCCTGAACATTTACACAAATGCCATAATGATTTACCATTTTGTCCCGAAAAATGTATACCTCCAGGAGGTAAAACAAAGAAACTAGTTGCAAATTTACATAATAAGTACAACTACGTAATACATTATATTCATTTAAAAAAGTGTTTAGAACATGGCTTAACATTACGTAAAGTTCATAAAGCTATTACTTTTAGACAAAGTCCTTATTTAAAACAGTACATAGAATTAAACACTCGGTTAAGACAAAAGGCAAAAAGTTCTTTCGAACAAGACTTTTTTAAATTGTTAAACAACAGTGTTTTTGGCAAGACATTGGAAAATACTGAAAATAGAGTAACCGTACACTTAGTTAATCAATGGTGTGATCAATCTAATCGAACTAAGAAATTTATATCCTCCGAGAGACTTGTAGCCAACCCCTATTTCCATAGCGCTTCAATTCTAACTGAAAATTTAGTTGCTATACAAATGAAACCTGACCAAATTATTTTAGATAAGCCTATTTATATTGGATTCACTGTATTAGAACTTTCTAAGACACATATTTATGACTTTCATTATAACATTGTAAAACCTTTTTATGAAGATCGAGTGCAGCTGTGTTATACAGATACCGATTCGTTTGTCTATAAAATATTCACGTTTGATTTTTATAGTGACTTAAAGTATAATTTTTTACAATATTTCGACACCAGTAACTATGATGACAAAAATAATTTTAAAATACCAATTATTAACAAAAAAGTTCCAGGTTTGTTCAAAGACGAAATGGGAGGAAAATATATATCAGATTTTGTTGGTTTGAGATCGAAACTTTACTCAATAAAAACAGTCGATAAAGTCATTAAAAAAGCAAAAGGAGTAAAATCAAGTGTAATAAAAGACTTAAATATAACAGATTACGAAAATATTTTATTAAATGGGGGAATTATTCGTGGAAAAAATATTATGTTTCAATCTATAAAGCACGAAATATTTACTAAGAGTGTCAACAAAATTGCCTTATCTCGAAATGACGATAAACGCTTAATATCTGTAGATCGAATATCAACGCGAGCCTGGGGTCACTCGCTTATTTTAAAACGCTAAAATTAATTTGAATGTAATTAGTAATAGAGTTAGAATATGATTTATGTAACCTATGTAACATAGTTCTTGATCTTTAATGTATGATAAATATAATTCATAGTTTTAAAAAGCTAAGTTTATGTAAAGATATTAATTTAATAAAATGTGAATGATTATGACTACTTGTTTAATTTATATTTTAAGACATCATCCTCCTTTTTTGTAGTTGGTTAAATAAAATGAAACCCGACCAAGATTTAAGGGTGCCACACACGACTAAGGTACTATAATTATTATTTTATTTGATTTTTTTAATAAACTAGTGCGCCTCATCTTCAACGATTGCATTACTGCTTAACATGAGGTGGAATCGCAGTCAAGCACTGGTTTATAAAAAAAATGTCTTAAGATACAATATCACTCGTCATACAATTCAATGCACCATTACACACGACGAAGATATTTATTTAATATTTTCGTTAATAGGTGAATTGTATGGCGAGCAATATTGTATCTTAAGATAAAATATTATAGTATCGTAGCCATGTGTAGCGCTCCTAATTTGCAACATGATATGCATGTTGAAACATGAATCGTTCATTTTACGTAAAATGTATTTTGTACGCTATACAATAAGACTGATTATACAAATTTCAAATAATGAATAGTTGCATCAATTGCATAACGCTGATCATGCAAAATAACTATTACAAAGACATAGCAGTGCATTACCCTCATAAAAGCTTAGTTAGCATTTTAATCTAAATTGGAACATGTTTCGCCATCGCAATATATATAATTTTTCAATTTACGAAATAAAATTCGTCTTGAGTACTTGTATCACGCACACAGTGTCTTGCGATCATGTCATCGGTAAGTTTCTCAATTTTTTTTTATATTATTTATAAACTAGCGATTTATGTAGTGTGAATAGTGTAATCTGCTGACAATTCGTGTATGCATCACTATTTTTAACCGACTTTACAAAAAGGAGGAGGTTCTCAATTCGGATGTTTGTGTTAAATAACGAAGAGAAAAAAACTTTAATAGAAACACCGACTGCCGAAATTAAAGTTATTTTGCACTTTTTGGTGAAGTCGGTTGTATTTTTTTGTAAAAAAAAAGTTTTCAAAGTTTTCTTTTTAGTTTAAATTTCATAGGTGTCTATTTTTGTTCCAGATTACGGAATCAGAGGTTATGTTTAGCCAGTACGCTCAAAATCCTTATGAAGGATTCTCCGAAATGCTCCATGACGAACCCGGGCCCAGCAAACAAGTGACGAAAGAAAAAAAATCAAAACAACGAAGCAGGGAAAAGTCGAAGAAGCACAATCCAACTAAATCCTTTGTGATGAGCCGATTACAGCGACGAGGCATCAAATTAATTAAAATATCGGTCCTAGATCTATGCAATAACAATCCGCAAACCAGTGAAAGTGACAGTGACAGTGAAAACGTTATTATAAGTGCTCAATATATCGTTAAAGACGCTATCGACAATGTTATGGACGAAACTGAATCTTTAGTTAAAAAAATATCTAAATCTTTGATAGATAGTGATTTTTAGTACTTGTTTGTCTAAGAAGTTGAGTACTTATTTGTGTTGTTTTGTTTAATTTTAAAGAAGATTGTTTTATTTGTAGAAGTTTAGGTGTTTGAAATAAAAGCAGTTTTACAATACATGTAGTTTTTTATTTATGAAACCAATAAACTTTAACCAGGTACACATTTATAACTCTAAATACTTTCTAATACATAACACATTTTTAAGAGCACAATGTTTTAAATGTTTTACACAATTTAAATTAGTTCTTCCTTCACAGTATTTTTTATGTAAAATTAAGAAATTAGGACATCCTTCAGTACCAAGGTCTGATACTTTACAATTCTCACAAAGTTCCTTTATCCACTTTACTTTCTCCAAACCATTAACAACGATTTCCTTATTTTCTAGATAGGGAACAATTATACGACGAAATTCTTTATAGTCGATATACCCTTCATTCCAATAAATACCTCTGTTTCTTTCCAGCCACTTAACTTGCCTCTTTTCTTCACTTGTTAAGTATTTAAACAAGTATGGTGGTTTTATCAAAAATGTTTGCGTATAATCACGGGTAGCAAAAGCCAACTCTTTTATTATAAAATTATTGTACAGGTCTTTAAACCCTTGAACATCTAATATAACAATATTAGGATTCATGATATTTTCCTGACTGTATTACTTAAAGGTTTATATTCAATAATACAATCGTTCAATATAAGACAATACGCAGAAGTTTGATCTGGTATTTCCGTATCACTCTCAATTTCCAGTCTTACGTCTACAACGGGCCCAGTCTTTAAATTGTCAGCTTGCCTAGAGCAATCGATAACAAATAGTGGCGCTAAATCTTTAAATTGTTTTTCGCTTAGTAAGGGCTGCGGTCGACGCCCGTAATAAGACTGCTGAAATCTAACGTATTGCTCATATAATAAAGCGATTCTGTTATTCGCGAAACTCACATTTAGGTTTTCATACGGGAAATAAGTAGAGTTGAGGTACACTTTTACATCACGAACATGACAATGATCGAACTGAGACATATCAGAACTGGCATTGTTTTTTCTATTTGTCTGTAGTCCCATAATAATGTATCTTGGTTTCTCTATTTGCGAGGATGTTTTGATTGACCAGGTATGTTTTGTAGTTTTAGGTAAAGCCGGATATTCGTACAGATCCCAATTTCTGAATACCATCTGCAGTGGTCGATCTTTTTCTAATAGTTTCAATAAACTTATTTTCTCTTTGTCAGACACTTTAACGTGCGGTACGCGCCAAATGATTTTATTTATCTGAACGTCTTCCGCAATTTCACCGGTGTTTAGTTTTACAGCATTCAGGTTAGTGTTACTTCGTAGCAATATCAATTCATGCTTACAATTTATCACGACTTTCTTGAAATCCTCTGCGAAACCAATGATATTACAGAGGGGTATAGAAGCAGAAAAATTACCTCCGTGAATGTTTTTTGTGCCATCGATATTCCAGCCCCATGAATTCGATGTCTTTGATTCGTTCTCATTCATTGATATTAAAGATTTCATGGTGGTAGTAACGCCAGCATTTTTTATTTTATCAATCTCTACTCCATTCAACTCATACCTTATATCTTGGAACAAGTAAAGGAGAGCATTATTCGTAAAATGAACGCTAGAAGCCTTGTCTTTTGAGTCCTTTTTGCTAACAATTACAGTTCCTTCCAAATAAAGAGTGCTAGCTGATGGTAGTACATATAGGTCCTGTTGGTTGATGGGTATGCGAATTTCATCATTTCTATTAAAACTTGTAACGTAGGGCTTGTAGGAATGAAATTCGATTCCTTCAACTGTATTGTCGTAAGTCGGAGCGGATAAAACGTCTAAAATATTCATTTTAACAAACCGATAGCTTTCAGGAATGCCTTATTATTATTGGTTAATTTTATTTTTTTATTAGAGCGCGCTCTTATTTTCTTGGTTGCTAAATTAGCACTGATATTTTTGACCTGGGGCTGCTCATATTTATTATAGTCAATCATTTTTTCGTCTGAGATGTAAATATAGTTGTACTTCTTCACCACGTAAATTTATTAGACGATTGTTAATATCTAACAGTCTGATATGTATACAGCTTATGTTGTTTTGATTGATTGGAAAGTATATTGCGTTCTTCGGGATTTCTATGATCCTATATCCAGGCGGCACATTGAGTGCAAATTCGTGGATAATGTGACTCGGATCTCCGTTTATGTAGGATCCGCTTATAATATCACATTCAATCCTGATCACGGTCGTAGGTAAAATGTTGACGGGAAACTGTGATACATGCCATTTATTACCTTTTAATATCTGCTTATCAAACCCTAGCAGACGTCTAAAGGTGTTTTCTTTTTCAAAATTGATGTCTTTCGTACAGTGTATAGTAGTTTTTAAAGTATTGTTATTGCAACCTAGTTTTATTGATGCTCCTTTTATCTCCGATTTTAAATAATCACTGATATCTTGCAATTCATAGGTTCCATCCGGTATTTCAATGATTTCGGAACCATAGTAAAACTTGTTATTCGTTTCATCAATGTTTGGAATAGAATTAAATGTTGAGAAATGCAATAATGCACACTCATACTGTCCATTTAGTTGTAACGTATTAGGATAGTACGTGGATAAGGTAGACGAGTTTCCGGTTATCGATAAAGTGAGTGACATTTTGCAAATGATTGAAATGAAAGACACACATTAATTTTATACATCTTTATTCCAAAATTGCCACAGATATTCTAAACATAGGTGACCACAATTTACTGTGTTAAACTTTTGATATCTTGTGTAGTTGTAATAAACAGTACAATTCTTAAAATATCGCATTAATTCCATTGGAGGTTTCAAGTCTCCATAACTATCAAAGTATTCACAATAGTCGGCTACTTTAACATAAGCTACCCAATGCGTTCCTTCATTTTTAGAATCGTCCAAGTTAACGACACCACATTCAACCCGTTTTGGCGTCCTTGGTAACTGATCCTTCATGTATACTCCTCGAAAGTGAGGGATGTTGCGTGCATACCTTTGGATGTCTATATTAGTGAGAGAACGATTAGGTAGCTTATTTTTCAGTTTTTTGAAGACTTAATGAATAAACCATTACCATTTTTATGTGACTTAATGTACAAGCCCTGACCTAACTTTAAAGACTCCATAGCCTTATTATGTCGTTGTGTTTCTCGCAAATTTTGCTGACCTGCTTTGTAATCGTTAACAGTTTTTGCAATACCAGCCGCACCACCAGCTAAAGTTCCTAAAGCTGATAAACCCGCAAAAATTGGGATTAAAGGTAGAATACCTCCAGTCTTTGGTAAGGGTATCACTCGCGGCACTCGAATTTTCTGAATGCATGGGATTATTTTTTTTGCTGCTGAGTAAGCAGCGTTAATTAAAGCTTTACTGTCCTTTGGATTCAGTTTCTTTATTTTTGCTTTTATTTTTGACACGAAACTTTTAAACGTTTTAATGCCAGAACCAGATTTCAGTTTGGCTTTCATAACTTTGCTCACTAACCATGAACTAAGTTTTTCACCTTTCCCAGCATCGCTCGATTTAAGTCTTTGTTTAGCCATATTTAGTAGTTGCAAATCAGCTTTGTGGCGATTGGGTAAGTCTGTATGGTTTGCATATGCAATGTCGTGATGCATACAAGCTTCGTCTAGCTTATTTACACCTCGGTCACCTCGTAATAAACGTTTCTGCAATTTAGTTCCGGGACCGCAATAATTGTAGCCGGGTAAATGAAGTTCGAACGGTAGATTATTAATTAAGGTATTAACAAGTTCACCTCCTTGCATTGTCTAATGTGTAATGAGAGAAATGATGCAAAAGTAATCGTTATATAATTATTTTAATCCACTATTGCAGTTTTCTCGATCCAACTATTTTCTTCGTTGTTTAGACCCAACCATTTCACAAACATTTTTGATCCTTTTCTTTTTAAAACCCTTTCTATCAAATAAATACCAGGATAGTAAGATTTCTGAAGTTCTTGCTCGTAAAAGGTTCCCATTATGGCCTGCTTTCGCTGATCTTGTATATGATATGTTACTGGTATGGTATGGTTAATTTTTTTTATAGTAAATATTTCAGTTGACCAATTAGGTGTATAACCTTTTTCAAAATGGTGTTTGTATTTACTGATACGAACAAAGTCACCTACTTTGAACTTAGGTTTTCTACGGACGGTTACATGATTTAAGGCTTTTTTAATATTTTCTTTTATAACAGACTCGCAAGATTTATTTACTTCAATTGGTTTAAATTTAATGGTACGATGTTTTGTGTTGTTATATATCTTTAACGTAACCTCTAACGGTATACCTAACCACATATAGTTTCCGTTCAGACTAAAATATTTATATATTTTATTTTTAAGAGTTTTAATCAGTCGCTCTACGATCGAAGCTTTTTTGGTAGAAAACGTTGAGTAATGGTTAACATTGTAAGTCTTCATAAGCGTTTGAAATGAGTTGTTATAAAATTCTGTTCCCATATCAGTTTGTAAATTAACCGGTTTGCGATTGCTGTTAATCAGTATTCGTTTAAATGCATGAGTAACATCAAGTTTATTTTTTGATTTTAATGGCTCTGTCCAAGCGTACTTTGAGAAGCAGTCAATCACCACTAAAATGTAATTATGACCTTTATTATATTTTCTTAAATTTTGCATGTCCATCAGATCAGCTTGCCACAAGTCATCGATCCCCTTTAGAATGACAGGACGTCTAACGAAATTTCTTCGTGCTGCTTTATGTATTTCATTAACAATTTGCTGTTTTGCCATTACGGAGTTTTTTGTAGTAATTTATCTACCTCTGCTTTGGTATAAAACTTATCTTCCAAATGAGTTGAAATCTCAGGTATCTTTGCTTTTAAAGTAGCCTGAACTGTCTCCTTTGTGTCTTTTATGATTTGAGAGCGCAATGAACCAATCATGTTATTAAATTCTTTTAACATATTAGCATTCAATCGATCTACATAATCCTTGTTCACGGTCAGGTTATTTAATTCTTTTAACATGTTAGCATTCAATCGATCTACATAATCCTTGTTCACAGCATCGCCTGCTTCTACTGGAGATCGGACTCCTCTTAATCTTGATGTTTTTAAATCAAAATCTCCGTTTTCTAATTTTAACAATGCGTTCTCATTAAACTCAAATAACTCTGATAAACGCATTCTTTTGTGAATGTAGTGTCCGAATTTGTCTACGTTCATATTTAAGGTGTATTGTATCGAGAAGCTGATAATAAAATAAACACATTTTAAAATATTTATTTATTTATAACTTTACTTTCACGCAATTCTTCAATGATAGATATAATTTCATTATCTAATCCTGTGTTACCAGCATCTCGAGATGCAATTAGTAATTTTAACCTATCTACCAATTCATTTGGATCGTCCCAATAAACAAAATCAACATTTTTCTTCCACATTTTTGTAAAGGATAGTCCTTTTCCTTTCGTTTGGTGGTCCTGAATTGTACTTCGTAGTTGGAATAGAGGCTTAATAATTTGCAAATATTTTTGTCCTTTATTACTTTTGATTGGTTTACTGGGCTCATAGTCCCGTCGATGTGCGTTTGTGTCAAGTAGCATCGACTTATAATGTTTCATATCACTCTCTGTAACCAAGCTTAAATCGGCATTCTTTTTCAACAGCAACTGTTTTAAACCAGGCGTATTTCGGTATTTGCGTCCAGCTACGATGATATACTCATCACTGATCGTTATACGAGCAGAACCTAACATCAATTTTCCGCCCTCTTTTCTGACACCAAACGGAATATCGGTCAGAGCTTCTGAGGACACTGACCAGGATGACGAATCAATACCTTGGTTGTTTTCAACTAATGATTTGTACGAAGAGTCACTTTCGATATCAGATTCATATTCGTCTTCATTGTCGTTATTATCATTGGTTCCTTTACTAATTGTGGGTTCTTTTTGCAAAGTTTTATCGATAAACGGAACTTCGGTTTCTTCATTTTCTATATTATGCGGAACACAAGCCTGCTTACTGACATTAGCAATTTGGTTGAGTGGTTCTGTTACCGGCTTGAAAACTGATTCCAGTACTTGCTGATTGTTAAGCTCAGCATCTCTCATCTTTCGCACCTTCTTCTTAACAGCATCTGCAGCCTCAACAATTTGTCTTTTCAGTGATTTTTCCATAGTAACAAAAAGTTCGTGATTGATTAAGCGATGTCTGAAGAATAATAATAATATCGCGAGGGTAACACTCTTAAATATAAATATTTTTAATCAAAGACAACAAAAGTGTCAAATTTATTTCTATAACATCCTTTATTTTTGGAGCAATCCTTATTAATCACTACATAATTGAAAGGTTCACTCCATATTTTCGAACACATTTCACGAAATTCATTCCATGTCATATCAGTGTTGACATGTTCTTCATAAATATGACGCAAATTAATGTCATCTTGTTTGAAAAGTATGATTAAGTTCGCGTTGTCTCTTACTAACTGCTTAGGGATTTTACTATAAGTTTGATTTAGATAAAAACAATCGATGAACTTGTGTCTTCCCATTGCAAAATAATCACGCATGCTATCTTGATTTTCGCAAGCCACATCATCAAATATTATCACAGAGTTAGGTTTTGCGTCTTGAACTCTTATCACTTCCTCATTTCCATTATATTTCTGGAGTAAAGTACCTGGCACTCGTTGTAAAACTTTTTCTAAAAACATGTATTTGGGTTGATACAGAGTTTTCGAATAAACATAAACATTTTTAAATCTTAATCCATTTTCGTGTATGAGAAGACCAATCAATAAATTGGTTTTTCCACAGTTAGACGGTCCGCATATGATACATCGAACTGAGTCAGGTAACAATTCTCCGTGACGAAAACTAGTCTTACTAACATCCTCGCAGATTGTTGTAACATGCAGTGATTGTGGCTGCTTTACAAACTTCATGATTACACTTGGAAACAATCTGATTGGTAATGAGTAAAATGTATCTGATACATTAATATTTATAAATTGAAATAGTAGTGCAACCTTTTTCGCGATAGAGTGATCGTTTGAGAAGCGATCGTACTTACATTATTCAGCGTTACTTTATGTAGTAATGCGTACTCGCCCAGCTACTGGTAGCCAGTGGTATTTCTTACAAGATCTTCAGGTGAGTACACTAATATACTACACAGTCGAGTCGATCGTTTATTATTGGGTATTCTATGCCACTGTCGCGTAGCGAGGCGCACTGGCCGAGCTACTTGCCGACAGTGGCATAGAATGCCCAATAATACACTACTCATACTATCTGCATACAAAATTTCATCTAAATCGGTTCAGTGGTTTAAGCCATAATAAGAAGTTTCATACAAATCTAACCCACCCCCCTATTTCTTCCCCTTTGTGTTTTATGCAAAAAAAAGTAGCCTAAGTCCTGCCCTGGGTCTCAAACTATCTTCACACCAAATTTCATCTTAATCGGTTCAACGGCTTAAGCCATAATAAGAAGTTTCATTCAAAATTAAATCCCCTCCCATTTCTCCCCCTTCGCATTTTTTGAAAAAAAAAGTAGCCTATGTCCGTTCCAAGGTCTCAAACTATCTTCTTACCAAATTTCATCTAAATCGGTTGAGCGGTTTAAGCGTGAAAAGGTAACAGACAGACAGACAGACAGACAGACAGAGTTACTTTCGCATTTATAATATTAGTATGGATTAAATATAGGCACTATCATAGGTATGCATTGAAAGTCGAGATGGGTTCGACCTATGTTATATAAAGTGGACTTAAATGAGGAATCTACGACTTGATGTCATCAACTGAGCAGATCAACAAGCTTTTATTCTTATTGATTAACCTTGTTACTTATTATCGTAAGTACCTAAACAATTAATATTTTTCCAAGTCTAATGATACTTATTTATTATTAAATTAATTGTTACATTATGTTTTATTCCAGAAAATGGAAGATCTTGATATTATGGATGATGTAATTAATTCATTCTATTTAACAAAAGAACTAACTGGGAACAGTGTCGAACAAACTGTGTCGAGTTCCTGGAAAATCGCCAGGATAAAGTCAAGGACACTCAAGAAAGATCAACAAAAGGAAAAAACAAGAAGTCGAAATTAAATTCTAAAATTACCTTATCCAAACTATTAGATACATCTTCTTCATCTTTTGTTATCCGCAAGGAGCCAGGAAAAGCACACCATTTAATAAAAATATATATTCATGATTTAAGTGACAATAGTGTTGACCACAGTGACACTGCTTGTGTGAATGTTCAGTATCAAGTCAAGGACAATTACGATGAAATTATGGATGAAACAGAATATCTCGTTGGTAAAATAGTAAAAAAATTAAGTTCAGCTACAAACAGACTTTAAGTGTAGTGTATTTTATAAATACACTACACTTAAATATGATAATGTTTAATTAAATATGATGTTCAATAAAGTTGGAATTTATTATACATACTATGTTTTTTAATCACCTAATAAAGTAGTTCATATGAAATCTTAAATTCCCACAGTGAGCCCACAATATTATTAGAAAAAAGTAAATGAAAAGTCAATTATTATGAGTAAAATATAAAATTTATTAGGTAAATCTTGTACTTACATTATAATTTGCTTTTTATCATTACAAAATACAACTAACTTAACGTACAACTGTGTATAATAAATAAATCATAGCAGTATACATTGTATAACACTAAAGATCTAACATATGCAATCACAATGACCCCAAGGTAGTATGTTTATTTGATTTGGTTGAACAATTCTTTTATCATCTATTCTATTTAAAATTACTTTATTAACGACCTGTGAATACAGTACATGTTTGCTTGACTTTATCATATTCATCTTACATTTTAAAATAATATTATTAAATAATACTTTCTTATAATTGGATATTTTCAAACTTTTTGTAATGGTTCTTGATACACCTTTAGCTTTATTGATCTGTGTTTTTAATGATTTAATACAATAAAGTTTTGCTCTTAAGCCAGTAAATTCAGTAATTACATCACCACCTAATTCATCTTTAAACAAGCCAGGAATTTTATTGTTTAACTTTGGTATACAATAAGGATTATTAAAATCAAAATTACTAGTATCAAATTTCAATATATTATCATTCAAATCTTTATAAAAGTTTTGTGTATGTATTAAATATAATAAACTGTCAGTATCGGTATAACACAGTTTGACATTTTCACCATACTTTTTTTTTATAAATTCATAATGGAAATTATACATATGTTGTTTAGCATATTCCAGTACAGTAAAACCAATATATATAGGTCTATCTAAAACAAGTTTTTCAGGAATCAATTGAACTGCAAGAAAATCTTCACTAAAAACACAAATACTTCGTAAGTTTGGTTTTGTAATTAGTTTCTCTGCACCTACTGTTTTATTTGTTTTATTCTTACTATCATTCCACTTAGTTACCAATTTAACATCAACCTGTTTTCGTTTATTTTCGATAGTTTTCCAAATATTGAATTATTTAAAAGTTTAAAGAAATCTCTTTCAAATGGTGTCATGGCTGATTGACGCAGTTGAGTATTTAAGTCGATATACTTTTTCAAAAAGTTTTCTTGTTTAAATTGAACTATACGGTGATTTTTTTTCAAAACAAGTCCATTTCTAAGACATTCTTTTAAATGTATATAATGTATAACATAGTTGTATTTGTCATACAAGTTTGCGATTAACTTTTTAGTCCTCCCTCCTATGGGAATGAACTTTTCTGGAGCGAAAGGCAGATCACTGTGTAAATTATGTAAATTATCTGGATACATGATATCAACTTCTAAAATGTAACCATACTCGGCATCGTCAGGTACATCAAATAAACAAAAATTTACTATTTCGGAACTTGTCATGAATTTAAAATCTGATATGGGTAATTTTTTTGTCATTGCATATCCATAAAGATTGTTACAGTCAAGATATACTAAATATGTTGACGGCTTAGAATCATCAAAATGAGGGAGGTAAATGTTATTGGCTTTAGCATATCGGTGAGAGCACTGTGCTAATCCGCCCCGTATTCCCTTTTCTATCATCTTATAGATATCTAAATCATGAATCAATTCTAGTTGAACACCTGTGTAAAGGAGCATAGCGTCCCAACTTAAACCAGGTGAACTTACATAGTACGCAGGATCGAGATTATAATGCTGAAGACATATTTTTCGAAAATTTTCAAATATATCACATAATAATAATACATCGCACTTAACATATAAATCAGTATAATCACCAAGACTAGTAATATTAAAGTAATTCCAAACGGTTTGCGCATGTTCATACTCGTTATCAGTTATATGCCTCATTTGCAAACTGTTGTAAAAACAATGTTTTGGAGGGAGTTGTGTCTCATTATATTTACGCCATGAATCAATATATTCATATGGGTAAATACCTTTCCTTCGTATTAGTTCAAATTTTGTTTCGTCAGGAAAATGTAATCTTAAATTAAAAAAATCTGTGTCTGTTAAACTTTTACTTAGATTATCAAGACTTGTGCTAAGGAACTGGAATGAATCTATGAATTTAATTTGCAAAGGTTTATTACATCCAGTATTAATGATTTTTGTAATGGATAAATATTTTTCTTTTGTTTTTGGTATTATTTTTATTTCGCCATCATATTTTGATAGTTCCTTGATAAAAATATGGGAATCATAGCCAGATAAATTATGAAATATGACAGGTATGAATTGACAGACTTTATAAATTAAATTACAGTGTGAATGAGCTGCACCTCTATATTCTGATGTAATATGATCATGATCGCGCACTTTGTCATCAAATAATAAATTTTTACAGATATGACATGTACTTGCATTACGGTAATTATTCATTTGTTCTGGAGTCATTGGTTTCATAACATTTTCAGTCATCAAAATCTCATGTATTGATTTGGTTTCTTCAATTAATTTCTTAACAAACACTTGTACACAGTCTACTCCTTGATAAGTAACAAATTTATTTAAGCTACTGTCATGTGAACAACATACGTAATATGCAAAACATGAAGGCTGGTGCAATTTATTTTTTATAGTATTTTTATTAGTGTTTTCTTCATTAATATTGCTTAATAGACTTTCAAAATCGGCGTATATAACAAAGTTGATTTTTTGTTGTCTCTCAAAATGTTTAAACTGTAACGTGCTGTTTTTATCTGGTAATAATGTTAAAATTTTAGAACAGGCATGGGATTGGAATTTTATTTTACTAGTAAAAAATTGTAAACATGTCTCACATAAATACATTCGACCTTTATGGTGGGAAACTTGACGTCTCACTAAGCGCAAAAGGTCATTTATCAAACAATAATGAGCTCTGTTATTTTTCTCGAAATACAATAAATTAATATGTTTATCTTTCTTACAATTTGTCATATAAAGAGGGCCGGTTACAGTGTAATGTACACCCAATCCATAAATATTAATACTTATATCACTGTTATTCTTTTCAAACAACCTGATGTCTTTAACGGATGGCGGGAATGACATCCCTTTCATATTAAATATCGTGCTAAAATCTGGATATGAGCTTGACCTACAGACATAATATATACATATACAGCACAAATAATGCTGCTAAGATGCTCCATAAAAACAATATTCATCGCTATTATTTATGTTTATACAGCTCTTTGTATTTTTAATAACAGATGGTAGTTCTATGTAAGATCCACCTCTCATGGGAGAATACTTATTTATATTTATTTCTAAATGACTTAATGACGTGAATATCCATCCAGATTCGCAGTGTTCAAATTCAGTTAATTTCATCTTAAAAGTCTCTCTTAAATTTAAGTAAATGTCATCCAAATTAGTACTTTTATAAATAACTTCGTATTTTGTATTAAATGACTTCAGCTGCTGCTCACCTTATTGAGGTAAAACAAAGTAAGAAAACAGCTCGAAGTTAACTTTAATACATTTACGTTTTAATAATGATAACTCAATTAGTTTATAAATATCGTCTCGCTTGCCATCCAAGAACGCCTCCGATAGAAGGTACTCGTCTTCTATAGATGGGTTTAAGCGATATGTCATTATTCTGTTTTTAAATGCTGTAGCTATTATATCAATATGCTCAAACTTAGACTTTATCAAACAATTTGATTTATGGATATTAGTTCGTTTATGGTATCTGTATTCATGTTTTGGTATCTCAATTTTACATTTATCACAATAAATATAACTTGATGGTGAACCAGTAGAGGGTGATTCAACTGAAAAAAAAAAATGCATAGTATAAAATATATATTTAATTAATCAAAACTACATTTACAATACACATGTGTCTTAGGCTAGTGATTATACATTGATTAATAGCAAGTTTTAGATTAAATACGATTATAAAGTTTTACAAAAACCACTTTATTCTACTGGTATAAGCTTATTAAAGTGGGTGTACTATTTTTAAATTCTTTCCTCGTCTCCTTTATAAATGCATTTAAATGCTTCCAGGGCTCAGTGCCAGAATTCGTTTTATTTTTAATAGTTATTACGGAGTGCCGCCATCGATTGACAGGCGGTACCCGGTCGATTTCCTCACTATTATAAATTTTTAACTCAATATAATAACTTCCAGTTTTCTCTTCATCAATCTGACGTGAGAAACCATTGGCTAATCTACGTGTCACGTAGGAGTAGATAGGTGCTGTTTTTATACCGGCGCTGCGATCCAGTTCGTCATCGTCGCTATCCGTCCCGAAGAGATCTCGTACTGTAGCTCTCGAGTTAGAAGCCTTCTTACTAGCGTTAGGCTGGCTGCCCGATGCCTTATCTGCAATCTTTCGCTTCTTTTTGGTAATCTTGACTGGAGCGTCAACTACCGACTCATCTGAAGACGGGAACAACTGGTCAGCCATTTGCTTGGACCTAAAAATAGATAAATTTTTATTAGTTAAGATAATAATTGAAATATCACTTTATTGCTTTATCTATTAAGATTGACATATTATATTTCTCATTTGATGAATGATAGACTATTATAATTTCCGAATAGTAGTATGATTGAATATTAGAGTGATTGAATATAAGAATGTTTGAATAGTAGTATGATTGAATAGTAGTATGATTGAATATTTGAATGTTTGAATAGTAGTTTGATTGAATAGTAGTATGATTGAATATTAGAAT
The DNA here is from genome assembly GCA_945859665.1 of Anorthoa munda. Lineage (NCBI taxonomy): Eukaryota > Metazoa > Arthropoda > Insecta > Lepidoptera > Noctuidae > Anorthoa > Anorthoa munda. Next base: position 7,743,734 of record OX243894.1, on the reverse strand, counting down.
GATTGGATAATAAAATGACTGTATGTACACAGATAAGCAAACTTATGTAAAACAATGTAACTTACATCTTATAGAGGATCTGCTACAGCTTGTAGGTACTGATTATGTTGATATGCTCGTATATCGATGATACCGCTAGCTCTTGAAGAAGGGTTTTGCGGTTGAACTTCAGCTGCTAGACTCTTAAATAGTGATAAATCGACGTCATATTATCCCAAATATGGAAAACGGCACATGTTGTCGAAATGCTGTGTCAGTTGTCTTCAATATTGTAATACTATGCTGATCCAATACAAAAAGATAAGTACAGAAGGCTAACTCCCTACAATGAACGATAATGCGTGCACCCATAGACGTGAAGTGCTGACACTCGCTCGCGTTTTGCTATTGGTCGATATGACTAACGTTCGCGGTTCAACCGCCTTAATGAGAGATCGTCGTGAGTACATGTCTATGTGGGTGTGCATTATCGCTCTTTGTTTGGAGCCGACCTTCTGTACGTATCTTTTTATGATTACAACTAGTTTAGCTTACTATAATAATTTTTACCCGATTGTGTCAAGAAAAAGACGGTGATGTGTTTATCAGTACGGATTGGGCGATGTCACATGTCTGCGAATATCTACCAGTAATTAATTTTAATACTTTTGATCTATAAACCATATCTCATCGATTCAGTAAATCTTGTCTTTAAATCCAGCTCTCAGATATACCTACGTACTACTGCTACTACCTTTCTTTAGGTAACTTAAAAAGTATACGTTTGGATAGCGACATAATAAACCTAGACAAAACCAGGTGTAACAATAGTATATCGATTTGCTATTTTGTTTTGATTCATCTCCATATAGAGAATTACAACTTACTTTGCAAAGTCATCATTATTGACATACTAGTTACATACGATGATTTTGCCTGCCGAATTTTATCAATAAAATGTATGAAAAAATAACAGTGAACAAACGTACAGTAGTATTTATTTTATCAGTATAAATTTACGGTAAACAATAAAATGTTTGGCGCCGAGATGTCTTGGGGTTTCAATTACACCATACCATTTTTGCCCGAAATATCAACATCTAGCAAAAACGTACGATTTTGAACTCTATTGATAAAAACTAAGTCATGCCTATATAAATGGAAAAATAACTAAAAATAGATCATTAAATTTCTGCACCTGGGTTCTGACCATTACTTCACGTAATGTCGGTAAGTGTTAATAATATTTTGTTTTACATTATTTTATCCAACAAATAAAATATTGAGAATAAGAGATGTGTTCTCTGCACAATCCTTCAGGGAAACAAGGTGTGATGTTATGTTATCTGCTACACCAATAAGTATTTATTTCAACATAATGCTTTGATTCAACCATAATATTTTAATGAGATGTGAGACTTTGTATAACAGTTGTACCTATTTCATTCTTTTTTCCAGGACTCGGAAGATCTTTTCAATTTTGTACCTATGAATCAACCAGCAAACAAACACCTGGAAAGAAAACGTTGGGTCTTGCCCGTAAGAGACCAAAAACAGATCAAACGTTTTTTCAATATTTAAAGAAACCTGTCAGTCGCGGGACAAAAATAATCAAGATTGAAATTTACGATACTGACAGTTTCCCGAAGTCCGAACAGCCGATGTGTAATTGTGAAGCTGATATGTGTGTTCAACATGTTGTAAAATCCATATTATTTGATGATATCTATTCCAGTACGAGAGAGTTAATAGCCAGAATACAGGATGACATCGCCCCCAAAGCATAGATTTAATAAAATTAAGTACAGTTTGTTATGCAAATATGTGTAAGTGTCTAAGTGTATAAGTACGTGTCGACAAGCTACTATGTCATAATTAAAATGTTATATTTAAAATAAAATTATACTTATAAAAGTATAGTTAATTTTATTTATACCTCATAAAATAAAAAATACTTAATAATAGAACAGTTTAGCACAAATAGTCACTATGCTATAAAGTGGTGGGCAACATATTATGAGCGCATTCCATATTCAAAATGCCGTGCTGTGTCGTACCTAAATGTACAATAGGCACCTGCGTGTTACTATTATAATAAAATGAATTCATTTGAATTTAATGAATGATGGTTGAAATTGGTGCGTACTATTCGAATGTAATGAATGATGGCTAAAATTTTGTGCACTATTTGAATGTAATGAATGATGGTTTAAATTGGGTGTACTATTCGAATGTAATGAATGATGGCTTAAATTGGTTGTACTATTCGAATGTTATGAATGATGGCTAAAATTTGGCGTACTATTCGAACGAAATGAATGATGGTTGAAATTGGGTGTTTCTGGATCTCATCTGATCCAGAAACCCCAATTTCAACCTACTGGCTCATTATTATAATTTATGTTTTTAATTGATGTTTTCGAGTGTTTATTAGAATTGTTTTATGTGTTGCCTTCTGTGAAAATGAGGATGCCTTTATAATTGATCGATGCGCCGGGTGAAAAGCTGATGCAGGTGGTCCTCGTGCTGCTTCTGGTCTTTCGAGAAGATCAAAAAATCGTCGAGGTAACAATAGCAAAAGTCAAGCCCACGTGTGATTTCATCGACGAATCTCTGGAATGTTTGACCTGCGTTCCTCAGACCAAAGGTCATATAAGGAAATTCGTACAGGCCAAACGGAGTTGTTATAGCTGTCTTCTGAATGACGTCCTCGCTGACCGGTATCTGGTTATAAGCCTTAACCAGGTCAATGGTTGAGAAGACCTTGCAGCCTGCAATGCTGTGGGTAAGGTCGTGGACATGCTTAATAGGGTACCTGTCGGGTATAGTCCTCGCGTTGAGTAGCCTGTAGTCACCACAGGGTTGCCAGCTGTTGTCCTTCTTCGGCGCTAAATGAAGACCAAGGGCTCTCCGATGGTCGAGCGGTGCCGTTGCTAAACATGATCTCGAACTCCTGCTTAGCGATCTGCAGTTTGTCTGGAGCTAATCTGCGAGGAGAACAAGAGATGGGCGGGCCGGGCGTGGTGCGTTTGTGGTGTGTGGTTAGACGGGGAGTGCCAGCGGGTCGCGTGATCTCGGGGTACTTGTTCAGTATTAAGTGGTACCTCGAGTCTCCAACTGAGACCTTAACTGAACATGTCGCTGAAGCCTTCGCAACCGAAGCTGTAACAAACATTGAGGTGGATTTGTCCACCAAGCGTCGGTATCTGATGTCAACAAGTAGATCGTAAAAGCTCAAAAAATCTACACCAATGATCGGCTTGGTGACATCAGCTACAATAAACCGCCATGGGAAGTTACGGCGCAAACCAAAATCTAAATTTAGCTGTAGATAGCCGTAAGTATTAATTATAGACACGTTAGCGGCCGATAATTGATAGTTCGACTTATCACGCTTTTCATGTAGAACATGCCGCGGAAACACAAATCACTACCAGTGTCCACTAGAAACTGAGTCTATGATGTTCGGTCCGTAACGAAGAGGCGACCGGTGGACGTCAGACAGTCGTCAGTCGCCATTACCGACTGCCTTTTAAGTTTCCCGACTCCTCGTAATCGCACGGCTTAACGTATTTGCGGGCGTTGACTCCGTACTTGGAGTGGTAAAAGCAAAGCGGATGCTTCTGATGGTTTGACTCGGACCGCTGTCTGGATCCTCGACGCTGTTGGTGGTTGGGACGCGATTGCGATCGTGGTCTCCTACCGAGCTGCGTCGTCAGGTACCTGACGTCCTTCTTCAATTCGGCGATATCGTTCGCCATCTCGAGCATGCACGAACCCGGCGCCGACGCTGCGGCGACTTGGCACAGGGTCACGATGTCCTGAATCCTGTCAGCCAGATCTGCAAATTCCTCCAAGGACGTGAGTGGCTGTGAAGCCAGCAGGGTCTGTATGTTGGCCGACAGTCGGCTGCTCCATATTGTCCGAAGAAAATCCTCGGGGACGCTCGGTCCAGCCAAACTTTGGAGGTGTCGTAAGAACTGCGAGGGTTTACGATCTCCGAGCTCTTCGTGGAGTAGAAGCTGTTTCACTTTCTTATCGTGTGATGCGGTCAGTCTCTTAATAAGCTCCTGTTTGAGTTTCTCATATTTGTTGTTCTCCGATGGTTTGAGGAAAATATCCCTTATTTGTTTGGAGTACTGGTGCTCAAGGTTGCCGATGACGTGGTTAAATTTAGTCGCGTCACTGGTGATTTTTGCGTTCGCGGACTGAGCCTCCACTTGCACGAACCAAACTTCTGGATCGTCCGGCCAAAATGGTGGAATTCGTACCGCGATACGGCAAATGTCGGATGGCGCGTCAATGGACACGCACTTTGCGCGCCGAGTTTTTTGACGAGAACGGGTACTTGCAAACGATTTTGCGGTGTCACTGCTATCGCTCATCGTACTACTGCGATATTCTTAGTTTAAAAAAAAAAAAATACGTCCCCTACAGGGTGTATGTGGTTATCGAGCCTTCTTGGCGTGATCACGTCGGGGTCACCACAACACAAGACATGCTCGCATTAGTTTATTCCAATCGTTCTTAAACACATCAAGAGGGTATTGAGCATCCTCAAAGCACGACACACTGTGGATTCAGCCCTGGCGACAGTTTTTGATGGTAGGGATGCGAACAGGTCGTGACAGTGACCCTGATGGTGCCACGTTGGGCAATTGCTGGGTACAATACAAACAGTCGGCAGAAAAGGCCGTGGAACTCAGAGCAGTCAATCCGTCCGCTTAGGATCTTACATGCTACTGCGAGCTGATCATAGCCTCACCTCACCTCCAACGAGTTAAAACCCAAGATTCCTAAAAGATAATTCGTTGGGTACATATAAGGGAATAAATTGTATAGTATATAGTACATATAATAATAATCCCTTTGGTATATGAATCTTAGGAAGGTTTTTTGTACTTTTTCAAGCATCAACGTCTGCGTCGCGGTATATGGGCGCCAGACATAAGCACTGGACTCGAGTTTTGTTCACCACAGTGGTGAACAAAAGCCTATTTGATGATGAGCATCAGGAAAAACAATCCTGACCTCGTTTATGATTGCAATATAGAAATCTGTTACATTATGCTATGGATTCAAATCATATTCATATTCTGCAGCATATAATCTGAGTTCTCTTATAAAACACAACAAGCTTTCCGCTGTTTTGTCGGTCTAGACAGTAAACTAACGGTACTGACTTGGATTTATCATCATGTCCAACTATACCGTGAATATAATTAATCGTTCTTCAACCAAACTGATGAATCAGAAAGTGTCTTGATATTTTGTTTTGTGCAAAATAACAGCAAGCGGTTTTTATTACCGAATCAGCATCATCATCTGCGGTTCTTTAGGCTTGTTTCCTCCTGACACGATGAGTTATTTGCCTCAAAGCATTTTTATTCGGCAGACCAAATGCAATTGTACTGGGAACAGCCTCCAAATTAGCCTGAATGATCTGTACAGGTGACATCGAAGTGGCAACCGCAGCTTATTTACCTTGTTTTTAAATGATATTGAATGCAACAATGAATCATTAGGAGCGTGAGTGTTTAGTCATATTTTTAATTACGGAATGCCCGTTACCTGTACAAATTTTGATCGTCATAATACTTGCAAACTGCTTCCTTTGCTTATATACAAACAACACCAATAACACTTGCCATTCAATTTTTGGTCAAACTAAACATATTCACTATTAATCGGTATGTAATTGCCGCGCTTCGATTTTTTTATGTTAACAGAGTCAGTCATTTTAGCAATAAACAATTATCAATGAACTCATCTTTAACAGTAACCGATTAGCTCTATAAAATGAAATTATATTTCACTATAAAATAAAATTATTTTTTCTTGTCATTACAATTTTATCTACCCACTTATGTTCATAAAACCCCCGCAGCATCCTTAAGCGCCTGATATATTAATTATAGTAAAACATATCCTCGCATTGCCTTATTGCTGACGAACTATGCACAGGCTCTCTGCTTTTAAAGAAATGTTAAAAGTGTAGATATTGTATTGAAAAAGAAAATCAATGTACTGATTATCAAAATTATTGTTTATATGAATCAACAATAATTTTGTAAGTTTTGTTTATATTGGGCACAAAGCAGAGTTAGATTATTTTAAAGTGTTTCAAATATCAAGATAATTTCGTCTGTCGGCATAACTTTCAGTTGGTTCATGAGTAGGCTCACACTTAATAGGGTTCCGTATGAACAGGACCCGGACCCTGTTACTAAGCCTCCTCTGTCTGACCGTCTATTTATCAGCGGGCTGTTTCTCATGAACCGTAATAGGTAGACAGTTGGCAGTGATTGTGTATTTCTATTATAATATAAAACACGCTATAAAAATGTAGCGGGCCTACAACAAACGGGTTTTTAATAAGTTTAGATAGATAGTAATTGATTGGTTTGGTTGGTTTTCGATGGTAATGGAACCCTTCGTGTGCAAATCCGACTCGCACTTACCCAATTTTTTAAACTACTTGCTAACTAAGGACTCCGTTAGGTTTATATAATTATGTTCTGGGTTTGAGGAGGTTCTGGGTCTTTTTACCCTGGACTGTGGAATTGTGTAAAATGCCTCCCGTAATGGACATAGATAGGTTAATCACGATTGATGATTTTGCCCATTTACTATGGGAAAATTACGTGTGGCCACATTATACACGGCGAAATTGGTGGTTGGAGTGCGGACTGGTTTTTGAGTTTATGCTGGAACAACCGGAACATTTAATTGTGGACCTAACCGACTCCATAAATGTAGAAGTGTTATACTTTAACAATTATTTCTGGTGCCCTAATTGTGCGGTATGTGTGTACAACCATTATTTCCAAAATTGTATTTTTGGAAATAAAGTTATTTATTATTTATTATTATTATTATCCGCCGGATGAGTGCTTATATTGCGCCCTGCCGTAAATTCGCACTCGTCCGTCGGCTGCCATCCTCGTAGACTGCCTCAGGTAATACCTACTTACTTATTATTATGATTTTAATAGAGCATTACAGATCGGCAGACTGACAGACTATCAGAATGACAGATGAACTATAGAACGGGCATAAAATACTAAGGGGTTGTCGTGTTTTAAATTTAAAATTTACTTACGTTAACGAGAATGTAACGTTACTATACGTCAAAGCATTGCTAGGCCCTGTAAGGTGTTTTATATTATGTTGGTCTAGTAGTTGCAAGTGCGACTGTTGATCACGGGTTCGATTCCTAGGTGGCAGACCTAATCTACACTTGATAGACAAATAAAAGAGTATTATGTTAATATTTTTTATTTCTTATAACTTTATATCTATTTATATTACATACCTTTATCTATTACTAACACGCTTAATAATAAAATAACTTAACTAATACATTCCTTCAAATACATATGCAGGAGCTGCAGCTGCTGAAGCTGCTGGCAGGTGAGGGTGGCGGGGCACTCACCCCAGTATGCAGCGCCTCCTCACTGTTGCTGCTGCCGCTGCAAATGCTGAAGCTGCTGGCAGGCGAGGGTGGCGGAGCGCTCACCCCTGGTATGCAGCGCCTCCTCACTGTTGTTACTTTTAGTTATATATACAATTAGTTAGTTTTAGTTATATATACAATAATTCTAATTTTTACGCTCAATCTTACACTTACCATTGACATTCATGTGTCCTGTACGAAGTCATCTTGGGCTTTGCTTAAACACTTCATAACGCACACCTTGTTTAAATCATGAGATCAACTTACTTTGAGTTATAATCTCAATCATAATAAACATAAACAATAGGTTAAGTACGATTTAGGGCCAGTTTTTAACCATTTGTTAAGTTAATTACGGATAAAAAACTGCGCCACACTAAGGTCTACATATGATTTTTTAAAGAAAGCCTTCCATTTTTTTTAAATTAAGCTATAATAAGCCTTTATAGTACCGCTTAAAGTTTAGCTTATAGTTTTATAATATGTAGTGATAGTGAAGGAACACCTTTACAATTTTACCTAAGTCACTAGATGTTGGAAGATGTAATTAAGTATTCTTGCGTCACCTTTATCAAAGGAGGCAAGAGCCTTAGGATTTAGAACTTTAGGAACAATGGTTATTTTAATATTAATTTAGAATCTTAGATGTTTTTTAATTATATTTACTTTGTATACCTTTTTTTCTCAAATACATAATATAAATAAAGCAGTATTTTACACCAAATTTAGCAGTTTTTTTTCAACCAAGAGGAGAAGAGATACTATGTTAGTAACTTTCACGGATATCATGTGTTTAAAAAAAACGTGCCTCACACGAAGGTTTCCATTGATATTTTATTTTCATTGAAACAAACTGCACAACTCAGCTGGCTATTATCTACGAAGTAGTAAAAATGACTCGTTTATTTTTTTGCTTTTTAGGGTTCCGTACCCAAAGGGTAAAAACGGGACCCTATTACTGAGACTTCGCTGTCCGTCTGTCTGTCTGTCTGTCTGTCACCAGGCTATATCTCATGAACCGTGATAGTTAGACAGTTGAAATTTTCACAGATGATGTATTCCTGTTGCCGCTAGAACAACAAATACTAAAAACAGTATAAAATTAATATTTAAGGGGGGCTCCCATACAACAAACGTGATATTTTTGCCGTTTTTTGCTCGATATTAATAACGGCAACAGGTAGACGCTTGAAATATTCACAGAATGTTTAGTTATATATTCACTTCAAAAATAATATAAAATAAATTAAGGGGGGCTCCCATACAACAAAGGTGATTTTTTTGCAGTGTTTAGCGATAATGGTACGGAACCCTTCGAGTGCGAGTCCGACTCGCACTTGGCCGGTTTTTAGTAAAAACGGCGACAGACATAATTATGTTACTAGAAATAGGGACCAACTAATTCAACCAGGTTTCAGGCTGGCTAAAGTAGCATCATCTTTTATGGGGTACTGTATAAAATGTTACAATAAAATTCCTCCCCACATTCTATAACTAAATGAGACGAAATTTAAGACTTGTATAAAACGCACACTATGTAGGCAAGCATATTATAAGTTGGGGGATTACATCGGTGATAAAAATGCTTGGCTGCTTGAGAATAGTCGTATCCCGACGGCTGGAAGTTTACTAGAGTTACTCCGGTACCGAAGGGCACTCCAAGCTCAGATGTCAGCGGATATAGACCTGTAGCTGTACTTTCAGTGTTTGCTAAAGTCTTCGAGTCCGCGTTGTGCTCTTGCATCCACTCGCAAGTAGACTCACAGCTCAACGACGCGCAGCATGGTTTCCGTGCGGGCCGTAGCACGAATTCTAAATTAATGTGTTTTTTAAACCAGGCCGCCACAGTGCTGGACTCGGAGACAGGTGGACAACTGGACGTCGCTTACTTCGACTTCAGGAAAGCATTCGATAGTGTAGGCAATGACACCCTATTAAATAAATTTGCGAGGGTTGGTTTTACCCCAGCCCTCCTAGAGTTCTTTGTTAGCTACTTGGGTAACCGTAAGCAAATTGTGGAATACGCAGGTTACACCACGGACTCGTATTTCACCCTTACGGAGGTTAGCCAGGGGACAAATTTGGGACCCTTAGAATTTATTTTAATGATTAACGATCTTCCAGAAGTCATTAAAGACGCTGGTTGTTTGTTATTTGCTGACAATCTCAAGTTATTCATGCGGATCACAGACGAGACACACTGTGGCATGGCTCCAGCGAGACATCGATCGGGTGGTAGCATGGAGTGAAGAGAACAAATTAATCTTCAATGTGACGAAGTGTAACGTAATGTCCTTCACGCGGGCCGTCGTACCCCGGCGTCACAATTATTGCATGAGCGGTCACGTCATACCGCGGGTGGGGTTAGTGCGAGATCTCGGTGTTACCTTTTCCGAGGATTTGTCGTTTCGTACTCATGTGGTGCAGGTATGTAGAAAAGCCTTCAAAAGTCTTGGGTTTGTCATGCGTGAAACCCGTGACTTCACCAACATGGCAGCAGTGAAATCGCTATATAATGCGTTAGTACCGAGGGCGGCACTGAAAATTTCGGGAATCAAGGAAGTGACGCAACATTACTATTTAAAAATGTATTTATTGCTTTTTGAAGTATTCTCCGCGAAATTTGACACATTTTTCCATACGATGGAACCAATCATTGAAGTAACCATTCCATTCGGAAGTTGGGGTCTCCAAAATGGCCGTTTTGTAGGCGTCCACAGCTTCTTCAGGTGATGAAAATCTCTGACCACGCAATTTATTCTTTATTTTTGGTTAAGTATAGAAATCATTAGGGCTTAGGTCGGGGCTGTACGGCGGATGGTCTAATAATTGTGTCTAAAAAATGTTTTCTTGCTCTAAAAACTCTTTTGTTCTGTGCGCGGTGTAAGAACTCGCATTGTCGTGATGGAGGATGATGCGGCGGTTGCAGTTCTCTTTACGTAAGTAAGTAAGTAAGTAAATATTTATTTCTCAGTATATGGTACATTGAGGTCTTACATTTAACATTGTTTCACACATACTACCATTTGCTGGTGTAGAAATATTCAATAATAAGCTAGCATGCAAATCAAAACTTACATTATGATCATTAAATAAATTTATAAAATTTTGTATAATGTCGAAATATAAATCATAATATCCAAAAATGTCAATGAAATTAATCATAATGTCAAAAAATTACTTAAAAATATCAAAACAATAAAAAAAACATCTTGTCAAAATATAAATCAATAACGTCAAAAAAAAAAAAACAATTACAATGTTAAAGAATTCATAATAATTTCAAAGTACTAATATCATTATTAAGATTTTAATTACACTATCAAAATTAATGATTTAAAAATTCATTGATGGAATAAAAACACATGTCTAAAAGCCAAGCAAACATTTTACATTTAAATTTATTAATTGGTAGCATTCTCAGGGCAGGTGGTAATTTATTATAAATTTTTATTGTCATGCAACTGGCATTTCTACTGTATAACTGTAATCTACGGAGTTCAGAAACGACCTGTGGCAAACAAATGCTAGCATACCATTCTGCATTAACCGTTCTTTGTCCCTCAAGAGGAATAGTCGCAACATGACCGGTTTTGGAGACAAACGTTTTTTTGCAACACTCCGTGACCGAACATTTTTTTTTGGCTTTAACTCATTTTCGAACACGCAAACTCGTGACTGGTTTTTTGTTTCGGGTTCGTACGCGTATATCCAGGATTCGTCACCTGATACGATGTTGTATACAGCATTTGAGGATCCTGCGTAGAATCTTTCGAGAGTTCTGACGCACCAAGTAACGCGAGCCGCTTTTTGCTCTTCACAGAGCGAATGCGGTATCCATCGGGAATACAACTTTTTTACACCTAATTGTTCATGCAAGATTATTTGTATTTGACTCATGCCAATGTCTAATGTCTTAAGTTGCCTGAATTTCGCGGTATGTCACAAGTCGATCTTCCTCAATCAGCTTACGCACAGCATCAACGTTTTCTTGGGTAACTGCAGTTTTTGGACGACCTTGACGGGGATCATCACTGAGCTTGACACGTCCACGTTGAAATTCAGCAAACCAGCGATAAATTGTGGTTTTGGATGGGGCTTCATCACCAAATGCAGAAATCATCCGGTCAACACACTGTTTTTGTGTTAAACCACTTCGAAAGTCATAATAAATCATCGCTCTTGAATTTTCTCGAGCCAATTCCATTTTGTCAACGACTTAACAAGTTTGACAAAACCTTGTGACAAGACCGAGAATCTTTTTTTAAATAAATAAATGGTATTCGATTTTTAAAACCAAGGAGTTTACAATTAAAAAGATTTTAATATGACAGGAACATTGGAAATATTCCATTCCCGATACTTTTAGTGCAGCCCTCGTACGAAGCAACTTGGAAACTAGTGCTATCATCTGGAATCCGTATGAAACGAAGCATTCTACGATGTGTAAAACTTTTTTTTTGGTAGATAAATTTTTTGTCAAAAGAAAATTAATTACCTCCTTCTCGCCGTGTTCTCGTCCCGTTTTATATCGCTCCCTCGGTTTAAAACCGCCGCTGGGTGGTGGAACCACTTTGGAACCGCACCCTGGGACGGTTAGTTCCCCATAAACACTCACATTTCACCAAAATAACTTTAAATCACTTGATATCCGTGCACCGAAGCTGTATTTTTGTTTGTTTTGACGGGCTGCAGCTGTCATTTGGACGTACGGCGTTTTCGTTCGGAAACGCGCCCATCTCCGCTAATACCGGCTGAATTATTATTTTCTTTGGACTAGCACACGGGTAGGATTCGAGTTTGGTTTTGGAATTGCGAGGACGTTGTCCCGCTTCCGTTGGCGTGCCTCAAGGAATTGCTTATGTGAATGGTAGCCTTTGGGTTCAGAAGATTCGAGAACAATCGGATTTTCTGAACGAAACGCGGCGGCGGGGTGCGTTCAAAATTCTCATCCGGGCTGTCAGTGATTGAAAGTGTTTTGTTGTAATCTGATTATAAATCGGGTTATGGGGAAATGGAAGGATGAGATGTGGACCTGGGAGTGTATTTCTTTAAGGGAAAATGTAGCCGTCGTGGTGTGATCCCTGGCGTGATTGTGTTCCCAAGTTGGGCTCATAATCCCTCACGGTAAGTCGCCTTGCTCAGGGGGTTGACTCCATCGTATTTTGTTGTGAATTCTGTGTGCTGACTTGCTGGTTTCTTTCAGAACGACGTGGCGTGGGGTCGAAATTGGGCCGACCTATCTACCCTACAGGCTTTCCTTCCTCCGAAAGGATAATCATAACTAAAAGCTTCTCTTTTGTTCTTCATAAAATTAATGTAGATCATGCGGCTGTAATCGTCTACAAACAATATGAAATATCTGAAACCTCCGATCGAAGCATTGTTGAATGGGCCACATACATGTGGGAATGTATGAATGTAAGGTGTTAGTTAAGTGGCAACACTTATTGAATAAGGGAATGTAAGATGATTGAGTGACAACACTGGGTGAAAGAGCGAGTATGGGAGAGGACGCGATTTTTAAGACGAAAGACGTTAAGTTGTAAAAGGGGAATTGTAAAGTAATTTTCTGAAGAATAAAATATAAGAAGTGAAGTTCGCTCAACAAGTTTTTATTTCGAAGATCCCATAATAAACACACTACATTTGGGGGCTCGTCCGGGATTTCGAAAATAAAAGTTTTACGAAGCGAAGCAAAGTGTGGCCGCGTGGCGGGTTTGAAGAAAGAAAACCAACCACAATGACGTCGGCCGAACAACGAGCGAAGACGGATGCAGCAACAGGTTCCACGCTTCAAATGAGCGCGGACCTGGTATCAAAATTTAACGGTCAGGACAAATCTTATCCGGCATCCCGATGGGTTCAGGAGATGGAAGACAACGCCTTGATCTTCGAGTGGACCTCGATGCAACAACTGCTGGTGGCGAGGCGTGCTCTGGTAGGCACCGCGGCACTTTGGCTGAAGTCGGAAAGGCCATTCAAGACATGGAGTGAGTTGAAGGAGGAATTACTCAAGGAATTCGCAGACACCACAGACCAAAAGACGATCCATGAGATGATGAGCGCCCGAAAGAAAAGGAAGGACGAAACGTGTAGGGATTATTTGCTCGTCATGAAAGAGATGGGCAAAAGAGGTAAAATGCCCGATTATGTAGCGATAAAATATATTGTGGACGGTATCGTCGATTCAGAATTACATAAAATGATGCTATACGGTGTGAAGACCTATCCCGAGCTGAAAGATAAACTGAAAATATACGAGACTATAAAAGAAAAAGTCGAAAACGTCAAAAAGGAGGTGGTCGTGAAAAATGATAAGCCGAGTTATAGTAGAAAGTCATCGCGTTGCTATAACTGCGGGGAACCCGATCACTTGTCATCCGAGTGCCCGAACAAGACTCAGGGACGAAAGTGCTTTAGGTGTAATAATTTTGGACATGTCGCATCAAACTGCAAAGCCGGTAAACATGAAGAAAAAGTTGTGTTATCATCAAAATGCAAGTCATCATCACCATCAAGGCAGGTACAGCAGGGCTCCCAACCGAAAGAAACTTATTTTAGTTCATCCGGTTCGCCGCTAGAAGTCGATGGCAGCACTGTGCAGGTGCTACAACAAAGTTCGAATTGCCGTGATGTTGGCACTAACGATTCTTCTAATAATGACAGTTATACTTGTAAACAAGCGCGTAATATTTCGGAAAAACCGTTGAAAACAGTGAAATTAGGTGACAATATTCTAATTACGGCATTGATAGACAGTGGCAGTGATATAAACTTAATTTCGAAGCAGTGTTACGATATATTAGGGTCGCCAACATGTGATACCAACAATAAAGTTACGATGTCAGGTTTAGGTTCAGCAAAAGTGTTCTCCACGGGATATTATAAAACGAATATTGAAATTGATGATTACAGGTACATGAATATAGGTTTCCACATTGTTCCGGAAACATGTATGCCCTTTCAGTTGATAATTGGTCAAGAGTTTTTGAAGAATGTGTTGTGTGTATTGAATGGAAGTTTGGTATGGATGAGACCAATAGATGAAGAATGGTTAGGTAGATTAAATTGTTTTCCCTGTGTTTCAGATAGTATAGATTATATTGGCAGCGAACAACTGAAGAGCCAAGTGGTAACTTTGATTGAAAACTACCATCCAAATCAAACAAAGGATATTCCCATTCAACTGAAGATAGTTCTTAAGGACGATGTTCCCATTGCACAAAGACCACGTCGAATTTCATTTGTGGAACAAGAAGAGGTTGACAGACAGGTAGCGGAGTGGTTAAACCAAGGCATCGTTAGGGTAAGCTATTCAGAATATGCTAGTCCCCTGGTACTGGTGCGGAAGAAAGATGGCACCACCCGTATTTGTGTAGATTATAGACGGCTCAATGAGAAGATAGTGAAAGATGAATTCCCACTTCCGTTGATAGAAGACTATATTGATAAGCTGGCAGGTGCCAAGATTTTCAGTGTTTTAGACCTGAAAAATGGGTTTTTTCATCTTAAGGTTTATGAAGACAGTGTAAAATACACATCTTTTGTTACACACAATGGTCAATACGAGTTCTTGAGAGCACCGTTTGGTCTGTCTGTGTGTCCTAAGTACTTCATGCGTTTTATCACCTATGTTTTCAGAGATCTAATAGCAGAAGGAAAAGTGATGATCTTCATCGATGACATCTTGATTCCGGCAAATGATGAGTATCAAGCTGTGGAAAGACTAAAGGAAGTTCTGGAAGTAGCATCCCAGTATGGATTGCAGTTCAGCTGGAAAAAGGCAGTCCTGGTATGTCGTAAAATTACTTACCTTGGTCATGTGATCGAAGATGGGAAGGTGAGGCCTTCCAGTGACAAGACTGATGCAGTGCTTAAGTTCCCAGAGCCAAAGACGGTAAAACAGTTACATAGTTTTGTTGGTTTAGCCTCATACTTTAGAAAGTACATTCAGGATTTTGCATTAATAGTTAGTCCATTGACTAATTTACTGAAGAAAGATTCAAATTTTAAATTTAATGATGATGAGTATCGTGCCTTCAATACAATTAAAAATAAGTTGTCTAATAATAATAATAATAATAATAATAATAAGTGGTCCTGGAAGTCTCCAGGACCGGACGGACTGCATAACTTCTGGCTAAAATGGTATAGCAGCTCACATGCGTTTCTGGCATCTCAATTCCAGTCATGTTTAGAGTCTGGGTCGCTGCCGCAGTTTTTGACAACAGGCATTACCCACCTGCTCCATAAGACAGGTAGTCCCGCGGAACCCAAGAATTATAGACCAATAACAT
Organism: Anorthoa munda; assembly: GCA_945859665.1. NCBI lineage: Eukaryota > Metazoa > Arthropoda > Insecta > Lepidoptera > Noctuidae > Anorthoa > Anorthoa munda. The sequence continues at coordinate 7,727,999 of OX243894.1, read as the reverse complement.
GCTTATCGACGGTTTATAAACTTCTTACATCCATCCTGAGAGCAAAAATTGATAAACACATTGAGGGTAACTCAATTATGTCTACCTCTCAGAATGGATGTAGGAATGGGTCCCGCGGCACTAAGGAGCTACTCCTCATTGACATGGCTATAAGCCAGCAGGTTCGTCGATCCCGCAAGGATCTGTCGACATGCTGGATAGACTACAAGAAGGCCTACGACTCTGTGCCACATACATGGCTCATGAGGGTGCTGGAGTTGTACAAAATAGATGCAACTCTATGCACCTTCCTTGAGTCATGTATGGGTCAATGGAAGACAGTCCTTCGATATCCAGGATGTCGACCGATTCAGGGGGATGATGAGCCTGTATGGATTAAGCGGGGGATATTTCAGGGCGACAGTTTGAGTCCACTTTGGTTCTGCTTAGCCCTGAATCCTCTAAGTACACTGCTGGAGGATTCAGGACTAGGCTATCGGTTGAGAAGAGGTGGTCAGGTCATATCTCACCTCCTTTACATGGATGATCTGAAACTCTTTACCCCCAACAAATTCCAACTGACGGAGTTACTGAAGATAACTGAAACCTTTAGTAACTCCATCAAAATGGAATTTGGTGTGGACAAATGTGCAGTCATGCATGTAAAGCAAGGGGAGATTATGGAATCCGAGGGAATTCAACTCTCTGATTCCATACACCTTAGACACCTCTCCTCGACTGAAACTTACAAGTATTTGGGTATGTCGGAAGCGTTGGGCATCAACAGTACTGACATGAAGCAACTGCTGAAGGAGCGTTTCTTTGGCCGCCTGAAAAAGGTATTAGATAGTCTTTTGTCAGGTGGAAATAAGGTGCGCGCCTTCAACAGTTGGGTCATGCCGGTTTTGATGTACTCTTTCGGCATACTCAAATGGACTCAGACCGAGCTCGACGCCCTCGACAGGAGAGTCCGGACATTGCTGACCGCAAACCGGATGCATCACCCACGATCATCGGTGATGAGACTGTACATCCCGCGGAAGTGTGGGGGTCGAGGCTTTTTAAACGCCAAGACTCTTCACAACCGCGAGGTGTGCAGCCTCAGAGAATACTTTTTAAAAGCTGAAGTGGGTATGCACCGGGATGTGGTCGCAGTGGACAAGGGACTCACCCCGTTGTCCATGGCTAAAGAGAACTGGCGCAAGCCTGTAATACTATCGACTGATGAACGCAAAGAGGTATGGCAAGGCAAGGAGCTACACGGACGCTTCTATCGGGCTCTCCATGGGCCCGATGTAGACTTCCCAGCGTCCGTATCCTGGCTACGTTTCGGTGACCTTTTCGGGGAAACTGAAGGTTTTGTCTGTGCAATTATGGACGAAGTTATCCTGACGAATAACTACCGGAGACATATAATGAAGGATGGGACGGTTGACGTGTGTCGGGCATGCCACCGCCCAGGAGAATCCATCCGACATATTATCTCTGGTTGTTCTCGTCTGGCTAACGGCGAATACTTACACAGGCATAACCAAGTGGCCAGGATTATTCACCAGCAACTTGCTTTGAAGTACAATCTAGTGGAATCGGAGGTACCGTATTACAAGTATGTGCCCGACCCAGTTCTCGAAAATGACCATGTCACGTTGTACTGGGATCGGTCTATCATCACTGATAGGACTATTGTTGCCAATAAGCCGGATATAGTGGTGATAGACCGATTAGCGCGCCGCACAATGATAATCGATGTCACAATCCCGCATGACGAGAACCTCGTGAAAGCTGAGAAAGAGAAACAAATTAAGTATCTTGACTTAGCACACGAGGTTGTCGACATGTGGAATGTGGACTCGGCGGTCATTGTGCCGATTGTCGTTACGGCCAACGGCCTGATGGCCAAGAGCCTCGACGACCATCTGTCGAGGCTTTCATTGGGCGGTTGGATCAAGGGTCTGATACAGAAGGCAGTACTCCTCGATACGGCTCGCATTGTGAGGAGGTTCCTGTCTCTGGAACCCTAACCACCGGTAGCTTGGACCCTGCTCCCGATACCGGTTGGCCTCTATTTTTTATATTTTTAAATGTTTTTTTTTTTGTAATTTATTTAATAAAAATATTTAAAAATGTAATAAATAAGAAAAAAAAGCAATAAAGGACATAATAATAATAAAGTTTATTTAAAAATCATTAGGTAAAACAATAAGTACAATTTTTGCTTAAATCTATGTCAAGTTCACACGTGTTATGTGCCTGAACTAGGTAAACCTGTGTTTCAGGCTGTGTTTAATGATCCGGTGTTAAAGATATTCAATCCAAAACTATACACAGAGTTACACACTGATGCATGCTGTGTCGGTTATGCAGCTATACTTATGCAGCGTAGTGTGGATGATCAGCAGTTACACCCTGTCTACTACATGAGCAGAAAGACAACAGATGCAGAGAGCAGGTATACAAGCTATGAACTTGAGGCATTAGCAGTCATTGAAGGTGTCAAAAAGTTTAGACATTATCTATTTGGTAAGCACTTTAAGATCATAACAGACTGTAGAGCTTTTCAAATGACTTTAAAGAAAAAGGAACTGGGTATGTCAACTAGAGTGGCCAGATGGATTTTGTTTCTTCAGGATTTCGACTTTACTGTAGAACACAGAGAAGGTTCTAGTATGCGACATGCTGATGCACTAAGCCGTAACCCTTATGTAGCAGTTATCAATGAGTTGTTTGATGGCATTAGAAAAGCTCAACAAGCAGATGAAGGTTTGAAAGCCATTACAAGTATTTTGCAGAGTGCACCATATGAAGATTATTTGTTAGACAATGGTCTTGTCTATAAAGGAGCTGACAAGAAGTTAGTGGTTCCACGAAGTATGGAGGATGAAATTATCAATAGAGTTCACCAAAATGGTCATTTTTCCAAAAAGAAGATGTTAGAATTGCTTGATAAGGATTATTTTATAAAAAACGTTAGTAAAAAAGTTGAAGATTTTCTATTAACATGTATTCCATGTTTGTTAGCGAGCAGAAAGGAAGGAAAACAAGAAGGATTGACAAAGAAGCTATACCTTTGCATACCCTGCATGTTGATCACATTGGACCGATGTCAGACACAAAGAAGCAGTACAATCACATCTTGACTGTAGTGGATGGATTCACTAAGTTTGTCTGGATTTTCCCAACAAAGAGCACTACGAGCAAAGAAACGTTAGATAAGCTACGTATTCATCAACAGCAATTTGGTAATCCAAGTAGACTTGTTACAGACAGATGAACAGCTTTCACTAGTTCTGAGTTCCAGGATTACTGCAAAGAAGAAGGGATAATGCATGTGAAAATAACCACAGGAATGCCAAGAGGTAATGGACAAGTTGAGCGTATACATAGAATAATTATTTCAGTCCTGTCGAAGCTGTGTATAGAAAACCCTATATTGTGGTACCGGCATGTCAGTCGTGTGCAACGAGCTATCAATAGCACTTATCAGAGGAGCACAGGCACAACACCACATGAGCTTCTAGTTGGAGTGAAAATGAAGACTAAAGAAGATGTCAACATTTATGAGTTGCTGCAGCAAGAAGAAAGGGACAGCTTTATTCTAGAAAGAGATGAGCTCAGGCAGAAGGCTAAGGAACAAATATTAAAAGTACAAGAAGAAAATATTAGAAACTACAATAAGAAGAGGAAGAAGAGTGTTGAATATAATGAAGGAGATAAAGTAGCAATAAGAAGAACACAATTTGGAACAGGTTTGAAAATCAAACCAAAGTATTTTGGCCCTTATAAAGTTACCAAAGTGAAGGGAAAGGATCGCTATGATGTAGAGAAGTGTGATAGTAGCAGTGAAGGTCCAAATAAGACATCAACTGCCGCTGACAGTATGAAGTTGTGGCCAACAAGTTATGAAAGGTGAGTGTTACTATGTTATGGTGTGTAGTGTAAGGAATGTATGCGTGATGATGAATGAATGAATGAATAGTTTTAAGGTGCACAGTTTTATTGTAAACATTTTCTTTTTCTGGATAAAAAAAAGGAGACACGTTTGCAACCAGGTTTTTTTTTATTTTTTATATGTAAGCTGTTTATGTGCTGGTCTAATCTGTCTTATTTATGGAAAATAAATATGTACACGATGTAATGACGCTGTTAGACTGCTTATTGTTGTTTTGTAACTAATGATGTGTAATAAAATAAAAAAGTCTTCTCTACTTCTAAATAAATAAGTCTTAGGATGCTAAAGTTAAGTTGCATTGGAACTACAAAATGTTGTATGGTATTTAATCATAAGTTAATTTTAATGTGTTATAAATTGTTAATGGTATGTATGTGTTTATCTGTTACAGTGGTGAGTGTATGTGGACGTAAGCAGAGCCAAGCATGACTGGGGACAGTCATGAAAGTCAGAATGGCCGAATGTGGGAATGTATGAATGTAAGGTGTTAGTTAAGTGGCAACACTTATTGAATAAGGGAATGTAAGATGATTGAGTGACAACACTGGGTGAAAGAGCGAGTATGGGAGAGGACGCGATTTTTAAGACGAAAGACGTTAAGTTGTAAAAGGGGAATTGTAAAGTAATTTTCTGAAGAATAAAATATAAGAAGTGAAGTTCGCTCAACAAGTTTTTATTTCGAAGATCCCATAATAAACACACTACATACATCTGTATGTATGGTATGCAGAAGTTCTTTACTCCTATTGCCATTCTGTGGAAAGGTCAATCGGCTCTGCTTACCCTCGCAGCACACTGTACATGACAACTTCGAAATATCTGTCTTTCTATCTAGTGTCAGACCTTCCACGGCATCCTGCATTCTGTTTAGGTAATTGCTGTTGACATGACCAAGCCTGCGATGCCAAATATCACTTGAGTCCATCACAGCTGCCATCAAAACTTCAGGCTGTCTGAGTTTGTAAACACCATTCAGCAATGAAGCTGTACCAACTAATTCACCAGTTTTATTTTAAATTTCGCAGCCACTGTTGGCGAATTGTACTTTGTTGCCTTTGGCGATAAGTTGACTGACGGAAATCAGATTAGTGGTCAAACGTGGTACACATATTACTCCTTCAACAACTACATCATACTCGCAGTTATCTGTTAAAGTCGTTATCGACACATCACCACAACATTTAACCGGCACCTTTTCCTTATTTGCGACCACAATATCTTTGATTGGATGGTCGACAGAAGCATTTCTAATCCAATGTTCATTGGCGGTTAAATGGGCGCTTGCACCAGAGTCTATATATCAGTCATTCTTTGAGGAACTGCCATTTAAGAACACGGTACTGAACGCGTTGCTTTGTTTACGTTCACAAGACTTGTTATTCACTGAATCTTTGTCAACAATGGTGCACTGATTACGATAATGTCCTGTTTCTTTACATTTATAACATTTTATAATCTTCGGTTTTGACTTTCGACACATTTGAGTTTGACGTAAATCGATTGTCTTTTGAATTTGACGTTTATCCATTGACTCTGGTTCCGGAACTGCTGCCATTTTTACTATGCTTCCGGAAACTCGCAAATGCTCCGCTCGTGTCGCCACTGTCTTCCTCCAAATCCATTAACTTTGTTTTAATGGCGTCCGCTGTTATCGAAATGCCGGAATGTTCGATCGCCATTATCATGGGCGAATATTTTTCGGATAATCCTGCTAAAAGTTATATGTATATATGTTAAATCCCGATCCATTTGAGTACAGTACACATTTGGGTACAGTAGTTAGAGCGGTATAGATATGAAAATAATACTTGCAAGTTGCACAATAAAAATATATGATTTAGAACCTATTCACCATTATTTTAAGAACTATTTTAATGATATAGTTTAGATCTTAAGCTTATGTATTTAAAGTTTAGTTTAGGTTAAACTACTATTGATTTATTTCAAATATTGTTTATTTATTGAGTGACGTTTTGTTTATATATTTAATCACGTGTTGTTTATCATGACGTCACTCAAAATCATAAGTTCGGCAAACCGAGGAAGCGAACGCGCGGGTCCGCTTTTTTTTATTCTTCTGCGTCCGATTATTTTAATTTTTTGGTTAAATATGGACACTGAAATAAATATTACTATTTTTGAACTTTGTTAATATTGTGAATAAAACGTATAAATATATAAAAAACTTGTGGACCTAAAATATATATGAAAACTTTAATGTAAACAAATAATAAAACTTTTAGTGACGTGTACAAATAGTTGTAAATAAATAATAAAACTTTGTGTGACAAATAGTTGTAAATAGGTAATTAAATGTCTCGAATTAATTTAAGCGTCATATGGGACTATTTTGACAAAACCAATGACGCCGATAAAAAGGCAAAATGTCTTGTTTGTGGTGACATGTACAGCTACAAAGGATCGACGGGCAATTTAAAAGCCCACTTGAAGAAGAGGCACCTGGACGCATACACCCAGGTCGTTACTGCTCAGCAACAAGCAAAATCTGCACCACAAGCGGCCGCTACAGATATGCCTGTTTCTGTGGCAACAACATCTGCCACTGCAGCAGCAGCAACCTGCACAACAGAGGGCGCGTCCACGTCCACCTTCATACCCACAGCTGGAACGTCGTCGACATCTATTTTAAGGCAACAGATTCCCAAACAGACCACCATGGAAAGGTATGGTTCTGCCAAAAAAATATCGAGTGACCTTAAAAGAAAAATCGACAGCTATCTTTTAAATTTATTTGTTTCAAGTTATCAGCCATTTTCACTTGTAGAAGAAAAATCTTTAAAAAAAATTGCTAGCTGGATTCCGGGCTATCAGCTTCCAAGTCGGAAAACTATATCTCATTCTATGATACCGAATCTGTACAACTTAACAAAAGAAAAAATGAAAAATGAGTTCATGTCCTCAAATATAGAAAAGATTTGTCTGACGGCTGAATTGTGGACTTCCAGGATTAATGACTCCTACTTGGCAGTTACGGGTCATTATTTAACGGAAGACCTTTTTTTAAAAACAGTTTTGCTAGATTGTTGCCATTTTGAAAACTCGCACACCACTGAGAACATCCAGAGTGCTTTGGTAAAGTTGGCCGAAGAGTGGTCAATAAAGGAAAAAATTAATTTTATGGTGACGGACATGCCGCAAATATTGTAAAAGCAGTGACAAACTTAAACTGGAAGCACTACGGGTGTTATGCGCACACCTTAAATTTAATTGTCCAAGACTCCTTGCGGTCATTGGCACAATCCCTGGAAAAAGTGAAAAGAACTGTTCGTTTTTTTAAAACAAGCAGTACAGCGTTGGAAAAGCTATTAAAGGCACAGACCGACGAGGTGCCAAATTGTGTACCAAAGCGTATGATACAAGAAGTTCCCACACGCTGGAATTCCACTTATCATATGCTTCAACGTTTCGTGGACTTGGAGCAATACATAAGAGCCACAGTAGCGGTGATAAGAAAGGATTTTCCGATCATCTCAAATGAGGAATGGATATTTTTTTCTGAACTGTGCAAAATTTTGAAGCCCTTTGATGAGGCTACTAAATCAATGAGCGGTGAAAACTACATGACTGCTGGATCAGTTATTGTTATAACTCGTTGTTTAATCACGGCGTGTGACAAATTGTTAGCCGAAAACTTTACGGAACTTGCACAGTCTTGCATTTTCAGTTTGCGCACGGGGCTCATTACAAGATTTACAAACTTGGAAAAAAGCGGCACATTCTCTGTATGCACAGTTTTGGATCCAAGGTATAAAATAGCCGTATTCACAGACACAAATGACGCACTAAATGCCCGCAAAAAAGTACAAGATCTCTTAACTGACCTCATCAGAAGTTATGAAAATGAGAGTCAGCAGGTACCATCTGAAGCCGAGATACAGGGTGACAAATTTTCGCCTTGGAGCATTTTAAATGAGATGGAAAATTTAACTGCCCATTAAATTGGTGGCGAACGCATCGCTTCACATACCCCAACCTGTCTAAGCTGATCCGAAGATACGGAAATATTATGGCGTCATCAGTTCCTTGCGAACGCATTTTTAGTAAAACAGGACTCATTATAAATGATCGCCGCACAAGCCTCTCGACTAACAAAGTCAGGCAACTTGCCTTCTTAAATGTAAACCTAGATCCGGAACGGTTTAAATAGATACCTATTGATTAAAATTGTAAATATAAAAAAAATATAAAAAAAAACAAAAAAATACTTAAATATCATCGTGTAAATATCAAGCAAATCGTGTAAATAGGAAAATTATGTACATATAATGCAATTAGAACACATGTTTCAAGAATTAAAATAGGTGCCATGAACTTCTTAAACTAATGTAAAATAATGCAGCCAGTCCTAAGCCTGGAATAAGTATGAAGGAAAGATTTTTCATTATCATTTTAATAAGTGTTGCACATGAATTGTCATAAGTTAAAAATTAATTAATACTCATAATGTTCTATTAGTTGCACATCCTCAAAGGTATGAGATAACATACCTATTTAAAATAAACAAACCTACAATACCGATTACCGTCGAACACCGTCGCACTCGCATCCAATCTCAACAGCGTATCGGGTCGGTGTTGAAAAAACACGCACAATAGCTAGATACTGAAATATATAGTCAAATCTACAATACGGATTCTCATCAATATCGTCGCATCCAAAAAACAGCATATCGTATCAGGTTTGAGAATACGAACGCGTACGCAAAATATCTAGATACTGAAATATATAGTTTTAAAATCAGTTATTGTAACTCGAAATCTGATTCGGATACGATTCTCAGAAATAGCGATACGACTCAGGCCTACTTTAGAGGTCTTCGAGTCTTTGATGTGTACATAAAGTGCCGGGTCAATCGTCAAGATCAACTTCGCTTTGGTTTTAGCGTCGGTTGCGGCTTTATCCGGTTTTGTAGCTTTGATGTAATCAAAAGTTCCTTCCAAAACGAGAAAATTCTCCGCGGCGAAAGCCCACTCAGAGTAGTTCTCGCGACCTTTTAACTTTGGCACACTCACTATGTAGTTAGTCGTCATTTTGCTTACCCGCAAAATAAAAATAAAAGAACGTTAAAAAATGCCACATTTTGGAATTTTAACGAGTTTTGACCATAATATCCATACATGGCAAAACTATAAACAACGCATTACACAATGGTTCATTGCGAACGACGTGGACAGTATACAGGATCCCAAGGGAGTGAAAAGACGGGCAATATTGCTGAGTGCACTCACTGACAGCACGTATAATCTGGCGGCCGACTTGGCGTTACCGAAGGAGCTGACGCAGACGCCATACGAAGACATTCTCACACTTCTCGACAGTCATTTCACACCAAAGAAATGCGGATTTGGTGAGCGGCATAATTTCTATGCTGCTACTCAAGGTCCAAAAGAAACATTCTCACAGTGGGCAGCGAGGTTACGTGGCCTCACTACACATTGCGGATTTCTGAATGTAGAAGAGGCGCTGCGTGATCGGTTCGTGATGGGTATGCTGCCGGGACCGGAGAAGGACAAGCTTTTCGCGCGTGATCTTAAGGAGTTGACATTGGCAAAAGCGGTGGATTTGGCGGAGAGCGTGCACAGTGCACGGAAGGGAGCAGCAGCGTCATCATCGGCGTCGGCGCAGACGCCACCGTCGGGCGAAGCGCTGTTCAAGATCGCCACCACAAACGAACCCAGTGCTAACAAAGAAAAGTGTTCCGTTTGCGGTTACAAAAATCATAAAACGTCTCAGTGTCGGTTTGCTAACTATACATGCAAAAAGTGTAACGTAAAAGGCCATCTACGAAAAATGTGCAAAAAAATAAATTTCGTAGGAACTGGCGGGTCGAGCGAGAGTGATGATGACGGTAATTCGAAAAAAATATGTTCACGTAGTGGCGAACCTATGACTACAATAGTTTCGATACAAAATATAAAGCTTAAGTTCGAAGTCGACACCGGGTCGGCAGTCACAGCGATTTCCGAGAAAGTGTGCAAAAGATATTTTGAATCGTTTCCGTTATTATCATCGTCGGACCGATTAATTACGTATACAGGTCAAATTATCAACTGTCTAGGAATAGTGCAATTACCTATTACTTATAAAGAGAAAACACACGTAGTTAATGTTCGAGTGATACGTGATGGTGGACACCCCATTTTAGGCAGAGATTTTATTAGTTTGTTTAAATTACAAATGTTGCAAATAAAATATTGTCAGTCAAACAATTTAGCCGATCAGTTAAAACAAAAATATCCATCGGTTTTCTCAGACGAGCTGGGTATATTTACAAAGTATCGGGTAAAACTACAATTAAAAGATGACGCGAAACCGGTTTTTTTTAAAGCTCGTCCAATAGCATTTGCACTTAAAGATAAGATAAACGACGAGCTCGATCGTTTGGTACGTATAGGTGTACTAAAACCGGTACAGTACTCGGATTACGCATCGCCTATTGTTCCTATATTAAAGCGAGATGGCTCAATTAGGTTGTGTGTAGATTATTCAGTAAGCGTAAACAAGCAGCTAGTTGTAGAACAGTACCCCTTACTAGGGCATGCATTTCGAAATTTCGAAATTTCATAGTTTCGAAATTTCGGACCATATTTGCATATTTATTAATTTCGAAATTGACACCCCTAATTTCGAAATTTCGAAACTGGATTTAATTTAAATAATATTTTATGTTTATACAATTATGTAATTTATTATTGAAACCAAAAGAGGATCATATGAAAATGAGTCTGAATACGAATTTAAAGCCAATTAGAATGTTGCGTTGGGCCACTTTGTGACCATGTGTGCTATCATTACAATAAAACAAAACCTAACCATGGTGTTAAATAAATAAAGAAGAGTGAAGGAAGCTCGGCGATATAGAATAACCGAACTTTATAATAATGGTGGCCAGTGAGGGAAATACTTTGACAAGGTCTACAATCGTCTACTGGGTATTCCCATATTTTTTTTGCTATCGGGGGGCAACCTTCGCCTACACTTTTGTGCATAAAAAATTGTAATAATTATTTCTAATGTTATCTCTCCACCATCCTTGGTTGACTGGTAGAGAATGCCTCAGGCATTAAGTCAACCTATGTACCTGTATGTTGCATGAAATTTTAATAAATAAATAAACATTTGGGTGAAAAAAACAGGCATTGTGGTATGTATTTTTACCTCATTAAAACCAAACCAGTGATCATCATCAGCACTTCTTAAAATAACACATTCTTGGGGATACTATAAAGGAGTCTCCCTTGAGCCTCGCTGTGCACAGCAGCACATGATCACTGTGTCACTGTCTTTCCTGGGGTCACTCGGTGGACGGACAGAGTTCCCACTCTGAGCGCCCGAAATGCCGAAGTTCCACCTGCCTTAAATGATACAGGCGGGGCTTCGGCGTTTCTACATCGAGGTGGTTGCCTCCATGATACCTTCTTCTCCGAAGTGGGATTGGCCTTCTCACGATTCCACTCGGTGGCTATTTTATTCTAGTTTTCTGTCTCTGCCAGCATATTCCTCACTAATACTGGCAGAAACAGGTCTCGCCCGATCCTGGCGATTAAGACCCACCGCTCAAAGGCCCAAAAAGGTACTCCTCTAGCGTGTGCTGTGCAGGATCCAAGTTGCCTCTACAATGATGGAAATTTACCGTGGCTTCTCACCCAATACTATTCAGGTAGGTACTCACCGAAGCAACGTACCTAAAAAAGGTACCTGAATGTGCCTGTAGGAGATGCGCTCCGCTCTTTACAGCCAGCCACTTGCTGCAGGCTGTTGATTTTAGTCCTGCAGCATAGGACATCTGACAGCAGTCTATGCAAAGCACTCACTGTCCTACCAATGCGGGGGAAAAGGCGCTCGAAATGCTTTTCGAAACCTCACCGTACATGGTTAAACCAAGATAGTGGACTTGCGCTGCTTGCGCATCTCCTTTTGTCACTAACGAGCTGGGTGTAATTTTATGAGGCGCTATCTGTAACTATCTTTAAAGCCAGCTCGGAAAGCTGGATGGTATCGTAGAAGGTGTCCCCAGCAGTGGAGTACTTTAAGAAAAAAAAAAAAACCACTTTGTTTAAATATAAATTGCACTTAGGCACCTCTCCAGACTACAAATTTTGCATTTTGAGTTTAGTTTAAGTATTATTCTGATTTTCCATTATATTTGCCTCCTCAGTTTCGAAATTTCGAAACTGAGGAGTCCAATTTCGTAAGCTAATTTCGAAATTGAAAATGAACGAAACTGCATGCCCTACCCCTTACCAACGGCACAGGAACTTTTCACAAAATTACACGGGGGACAGCATTTTAGCAAATTAGATTTGACGCAAGCTTATTCACAATTTGTCCTAGACGAGGCATCACAGAAGTTTACTTGCATTAATACCCACCGAGGTTTATTTGTATACACACGTTTGGTTTTTGGACTAGCTAGTGCCCCGGCTATTTTCCAACGCGCAATGGAGTGTTTATTATCAGGGTTGGACGGTGTTATGTGTATGCTTGACGACATTTGCATAACGGGACATACTAAGGAGCAACATTATGAGAGTTTGTGTGCGGTGTTGCAAAGACTGCAGGACGCAGGTCTAACACTTCGTAAAGATAAGTGTGTGTTTTTTGAGAATCAAATAGAATATTTAGGCTATACCATAGATAAGAATGGGTTAAGTAAATCAAAACAAAAGGTCCAAGCAATTGTTGAGGCGCCTACACCGACAAACGTGAATAAGTTGCAGTCATTTCTAGGATTAGTTAATTACTATAGGAACTTCGTCCCTAACGCATCAACAATATTGACCCCGCTTTATTCATTGTTGCAAAAAGGCAATACATGGAAATGGGAGGACATACATGATGAATCATTCAAGGCAATTAAGCAATGTTTAGCTTCAAATCAGGTTCTAGCACATTTTGATCACAATGCCAAAATTATTTTAACGGTAGACGCATCACCCAGCGGATTAGGTGCGATTTTATCGCAGATAGGTGTTGACGGAGTGGAGCGTCCAGTATCGTTTGCCTCTCGTACATTGAATTCCGCACAGAAGCGATATTCACAACTACAAAAAGAGGCTACGGCAATTATATTCGGTGTGCGACGTTTCCACCAATATTTATACGGGAAGACGGTTCCGTTTGTACTTCGCACAGACCACAAGCCACTGTTATCTATATTCGGGCCATATCGTGGCATTCCTGAGGTTTCTGCAAATAGGCTGCAGCGTTACGCGATGTTTCTAAGTGGTTATAATTACTCCATTGAGTACATACGCAGTGCTGATAACAGCGCCGATTATCTTTCGCGCGCCAGCCTACCAGACTACGAGTCAACGCCGCAAAGAGGGGGGTGCGGCTACGAAACTGACGGTAGTTTAGTGCCGGTAGAAAATTGCGCGTCGTATGTTAATTTCGTTATCGACGGCAGTTTACCAGTTACGCGTAGCGAAATTCATAATGAAACTATTAAGGATGCAATATTGAAAAAAGTCTTATCATATATTGTTAAAGGGTGGCCTGAACGGTTATCAGATATATCAATGAAACCATATTTTTTATGTAAAAACCAGCTGTCGTATGAAAACGGTTGCATTATGCGAGGGCATAAAGTACCCATGACACTAAGAACTAAATTATTAACAGAACTACATAAATCACATTTAGGAATCGTAAAAACGAAAGCTGAAGCGCGCAGTAGATTTTGGTTTCCGGGAATAGATAACGCGGTAGAAAAAATGATTGCGGACTGTGAGGTTTGTTTACAGTTGAGACAGTTACCAGCGCGTGCGCCGCCAGCGCTATGGCCACACTCCGCAGGCATTCTATCGTATTCATATAGACTATCTCGGCCCAATACATAACCATTCGTATTTAGTCATTGTAGATGCATACTCAAAGTGGGTAGAAGCGTATGATATGGGGACAAGTACGTTATCATGTTCGCTGATTAATAAATTGCATGAATATATGGCAAGATTTGGCTTACCGCATACCATAGTTAGTGATAATGGCACGCAGTTTACTTCTGCAGAATTCAAAATGTTTTGCACATCAAACGGAATATCGCATGTGACGTCACCGGCTTATCACCCGGCCAGTAACGGGCAGGCCGAAAGCTACGTGAAAGTAGTGAAAAAGGGAATTAAATCCTGTATGTTAAGTAATAGCAATACTAAGGCATTGAATAACAGGTTATATAAATATCTATTTGACTATAGAAATTCCATTCATTCGGCAACGGGCTGCTCGCCTGCCCAGTTAGTGTTCGGACACAAACTGCGATCGCGATTAGATTTAATCAAACCAAACCCACCACCACCGTCTGTCACTCTCACTCGAAACGTCGAAAACAAACAGTGTTTGCAGTTTAAAGTGCTAAATGACAACAAAGCTAGCAAAATTTTCAAAACTGGAGACTACGTTTTGTATAAAAAAAACAACTTAAAAAAGCAAGGATCATGGAATAGAGGAATAGTAATTAAAAAAATCGGGCAAGTAATATAAATTGTTAAGGACTGCATAACTTCATGTATTGTAAAAAAACATAAAAACCAAATGATAGCATATAAAGGTACAGCAGCAGTTTCCCCCCGACTAGAGGATTACTCGATAGAAGTCGAAGACATAATTCCACAAGCAACTTCACCACCAAACCGTACACCCCCGTGGACAACAAGGAGTCACACACGGAAGGGGAGGGAAATAGTGAGAAAAAAGGAATAATGGATACAGGGACACCGGCGGGCTCACCAAAAGAAGAAGACGACGAATTCTACGAGGCAACAGATGGGTCGCATGATGAACCCCTCGTGGAGGCAGGGTCAAGCCAGACCCCACAGCCAGAAAGGCAAATGACTGATGGGAAAAAACTGCGAACTGTACCTAGGGTCGATTATAAACAATTTTACTAGATAATTCAAATCATGTTTATGTTGTCCAGCTATGGGGAGGAATGTTGTATATTAAATGTCAATATGAGGGTGGTGGGTCCACTCCTATACAGGGTGTCCCAGAAATCGACGTCAAGCCGTAAATGGGTGATAGACCAAGTTATAACAGTTCTCAGAAAAATACGAAAAAAAATCTATCTCATGTTTAAAAAAAATTATGTTCACTTTAAAAATTTACTAAAAAAATCAATCCCTGTAATGGTTCTTTAACTCCAATTGCTACAAATCCCATAATTTATCAAAATTTTTTATTATGTAATCTTGAATAATGCTTGTGTAGATTTTTGCCTAAAATTTAAAGCCAACTCCTCCTACTTAGAAGAAAATTAAACTTTTTCAAAACCAAATTATTCAAATTTACTGTTTCGCCCAACTTTAACTGACTGTACTGAAAAAAAAATGTACTACGCTAGTTTGGCAAGTAACATGAAAAATTGGCGCATTTAATAAGGATTCAAAAATGGTGTAACACTTGCTAGATTACGTTTTCAATAATTGGTCAAATTTTTTTTTGTAAATAGTATCGGTTTTTACCCAAAATGTCCATACTTCCTTAAAATGACTTTAGCTTACCTAAAGCTTTGCTAAACTCTGTTTCTAGTTCGATCGAGAGAAAAAAAACAAATTATCAGATTTTTTTTTTTTTTTACAATAAATGTTCAAACTGCCTTCCTTCGACGGCAATGCAAGCACGACATCTTCTTAAAAAAGATCTGGTTATTTTCCGGGCAAATCTTCCCCTATTTACAAAGACAACGGCTTCCGTTATACGGCGCAGTTTATTTCGATTTTTTTTCGTATATAACTTGTGTCGCTTGCCAAATAAACTCAGTGTACTACCAGCTATCATTTGTTTCACTTACCTTACCTTCGCATACACATCAAGTTCACAGTTCAATAGCACAGCGTATTCTCAATCTGCGAGGACTAATCGGCACAAACTGGCAAGTCTTTTCGCGAGAAATAAAACGTTTTTCTGAGCACATAACCTCTAATAAAAATGCGTAGCTTGCGATTTGAACAGAACAGAACTTTATTACCATAGTGTTCATACATACAAAGCATAGCCACAGACAATACAAGTTACTCTTAAAGTATTAATAAATGGCGTTACTAGTATAACAAAGTTAGGATTATTTGTATATAACTAACATTTATTGTTCCCAAAAAGAAATCACGTTACAGACGGTGGAAAAAATGCATAACAAATTTACCCGGTACCTATACATGAGGCAATTTGGTATTTACCCTTTCTACCCGCTTATGTATCCAACCCTCTTTGTTATAGGGATGGTTGGGTACTATAGGTTGGAAGGCAGGCGCAACCTCTCCTCATATGTTTTCATGGATTTTCGTGGTATGCTAAATAATCCACAAATATTAGAATCGTTGAGATTACTCGCTCCAAACAGGAGGCTACGGTTAGGACCGAGGAAGGGTCTGTTTGGGCTGTTTAAAGTCCCGTCAACCCGCACTAACGTGTTAAAGTTTGCACCAGTGACTCGAGCAGTTTGGATACTGAATATAGCGTCTCTTTGCGTTTGGACATATTTTCTTGCTCTTTAGCGGAATTCCAGAGGGTGACACTTGATGTGTTGTCCACTGTATAACTTGTACCTCTATCTAGACCCGTTTCTGGGACTGGCCAACTGGCAATATATGACTACATTTGTTAGCTTGGGTCTTACCTGTAAAAATAAATGTACGTGTTAATAAATAAATAAATATATATATGTCACGTCGAGGTACCTATAGATTATAGGACCACCATCATCCACTCCAATCCTTGGAGGCAATACCTTCATTCTTCATAGGAACGGGTGAACTTCAATAACACACATCACTGATTGAAACTCGAAAGTATTTATTTGACATAGTTACAGTGAGTTTTCAGTCGAAATTGAAGCTAAAACCACATGGTGTGGGTGCTATGTCACAAATCCCTTATCGACCCTTAGAGAAGACAATAGCAAGAAACTCTTGGACACTCTTTTAAATCTTTTGATAGTTTATAGTTTACACAATCACTTTATGACAATTAGCGTTACATGTTTATTAGGTTTTCAAACATCTAATCAATCAGATTTATACTCCATTTGCGATAATATTAGACGTTTAAATTAGCCCATTTTACAGCCCGTTCAACCGATTTTGAATTCTATTGCGTTGGTGATACGACAAATGGTAACTGTAGTAAACAGTTGGTTTTGGTAACATGTTTATGCTTTTTATGTCATCCTTATATTTACGGGATAACTCAAAATCGGTTGAACGGACTGTAAAAATATTTGGAAAAATGTCTAATGTTATTTCAAATGGAGTTTAGTAAACAGTTATTATTTTTACACACACAGTACGCGTGATGCGCGTTCTCAGTGGGGGGAACTCCCATATTATTTTTGTTTAGACACTAATTACTTGGATAGTTGAATAAAGCTTGCAAACAATACTAAAATGCTGCTCAGTTAATTATTTTAACATTAAACATCCCCAATACTCACAAATACAAAGTTGTTCGTAGATTATTATTTAAATAGTCATCTCATCATAAAACTATCCAAGTTTCCGGTGATCTGAATATCTTATTAATTAGGTTTCTCATTATTACATAGCTGTGTAAAATAGTCTTATGACTTTTTAGTATTTAATCATTTACTCAAAATTGTTTAGTTCTCGTATTAAATTATTAAATCTAGTTATTGGTCATAGAAATTATAACATCCGCCATTGTTGACAACTCTGCGAAATAAAAAAATAACATTAGGTCATAATCAAACACATTTACTTCGTCAAATGTGCAATAGTTAAAATGAGAACAAATCTAAAAGTCCTACAATAAGTGTTCCCGTTTTATTTAAACATTGAAACTAGCTTATCGAAAGATTTTCATTCAAACAAATCATTAATTGATTCCACAATAAGCCAATAGATGGCGCTGAACCCAAAACCCAACTTAAATAGACATTGAAATATTTCTAATGTTATTAAAAATTATTAATTAGGATAATGAATTAGCAAATTCATGCCTACGCGGCGACGTATATATATATCTGCCTAGCCATTGCCTAATTATATTGGGGTCGGCTTCCAGTCTCATCGGATTCAGCTGAGTGCCAGTGTAGTATTATATTAAGTCTGATTGAATAATTTCGTTTAATTTTTAATAATTTGGTATTTTACGTTAATTGCTTAAAGATAAAATTATGTGAAAATGTTGAAGTCATGAAACAGATTGTAAAACTTTTTAACCCTACAAGGCCCCCAGTACCGTATTCGGGACAACCACTTTTATGGTTCCTACAGCTCTATGAAATACTAGTAGCGACATCTTAAGTTTTTGAGGAATACACCCCAAATATAGCAATGATATTACGCAAACAACTGCGTATAGATGTCATTACTGATCCGATTACTGTCAGTAAACGGCGAAGTTCTTACCTTAGGTTTGCGTTTGACGTTTGTGTTAATTAAAAAATTAATAAAATACCGTTACAAAGATTTTAATATGGAAAAAAAAGCATTTAGTAAGAAAGTATTTATTTTGCAGAGGTAAGTTCTTTTTATTATATTATATCTATTGATAAATCGTATTTTTATCGATGTTCCAAATGCGGTACGTTGGGTTTTTATCGCTCCTTTTTACGAATACGCACTTACGAGAGTGTACTTATGAACACTTTTATTTGTTACAGATTATGTCGAGTAAACCAATGCGTGATGGAAATATCGGAGATTTCTTGGTTATACCAACAGGGACTGAAGATGGCGAAGACTTCTCAGAAGCTGGAAGTGATGAAGACATGGAACAAATTCAGTCTATCGTCAGTTATTTTTCTAAATATCCTTAGCAATATAAAACTTACCCGCAAAGACATCTCCGTTTGTCTTCCGTTAACAAAGATGTTCATTTATCAAGCGACATGTAGTAAATATCAAGCTCTCAGCCTAGTACTGCACGGTCGCGGATATTTTAAAAGAGAGTTACCACGGCTCTGGCTCAAGCGAATGAAGGAACACAGGTGGGTAAAAGTCTGAAAAGACCTGCTTCAACCACACACACACACACACGAGATTCGAGATTTGTTCTTAGGAAAATATAACATTATAATTAGGACAAGAAAATGGTATTTGAGGCTATTTATAAACAAGAAAAGAGGCAAGACCATCAAGTTTCCTAATCAAATTGAAATAAAGAAAAAGAAGCCGAATACGGCAATCCTACCTCCTCGTGAAGTCAGATGTGAGTTGTGACGGGTTTGAGCATTTTCCTATTTGGGGTCAAAAAAGGCAACGCTGTAAATACCCCGGTTGCAATGGAAAAACATTTATATCGTGTGAAAAATGTCGAGTTGAACTCTGCCTCAATAAAGATAATATTTCTATTCCGAAACTTTCAGCAATAGGTACTTTTATTTAAAAAAAAAATTATTTTATAATGTTATAAATATTTTGTAATATGTTCATTTAATTTATTAAGTTATATTTCAACATAATTCAAATGGAACATATTCCTAAAATAATTCTAAAGTTCTAGCTCAGTACCAAAAATTATACACATATGGACCTGAAATAAAAAGCTGATTTACTCGTAAAATATTGATTTTTGTTTTTTTTATTATTTTTCCTAAAAACTGATCACTAAAACATCACATATATTTTTATCAGCCACAGAAAAAAATTGAAGCCTTGTAGGGATAATTTGTTTAGCAAAGTTACCTGGCAATGATCAAGACGAAAAAATATCAAGAAGTGAAGAAATGAGATTGCGATTGAAAGGTTCCGGCAAGGAAAATTTCAAAATGCAATCGCCATGTCGTAAAATTGATATTGGCCTCCTGGAAGGCACGAGAAACTGGTCTACATGGAAATTTAAGGCTACGCTATTACTTAGATTAGAGGTATGGCCGGTGGATGAGACGCAGTTACTGGTACACTAGTGAAACCTATTACCATCGATCTGCAAGAATTTTTTAAATACCAAACGGCTCTTGATAAATACGACCAAAGAGATAGTTCCACATTACTATAATATATATATATATATATCGAAAATAGGAGGGCTATTTTCAATAATACCCTCGGTCTGTGGGCATATCGTGGGTATGCAATGCACAAAGCAGGTAACTTATGCAGTTTTAGAGATAGTTCTTGTTCCAATTTTATCAAAGCAGCGGATTCAGCCACCAATCGTTTCGCTTTTTCCCAACTAAAACACACTTGTTCAAGTTCACACACGCCACTTTAGGCTACTTCTCAACTCCTTTTTAACTCCCAAAACGCGCGTCCGCGCGTATCTTTTCTAACTTTACGACACAATATGGCGGGAGAACCCACTCAGAGTGCCTCTATGACACTCCTGCTTTTTATTGGCTAAGAGAACCTCATCCGGCAAATTACTGCTTGTATTATCCAATCCAAATCGAGTATTTTGACATAAGAAAAATAAAGTGTTTTCAATCGAATAAAATCGAACTGAGAATTGATCAGAAGCTAAATGTTGCCAATTGAACAAACCTGAATTAATAAGTTTACAAGCGATATTTCTTTTTTTCTAATTATTAATCATTTACCTTCCTCCATACGGCCATCTTGACATTCAAACGGTCCCACGTTTGATGTAAAGCGACGAGCAACATGGTTACTCAATTGCAAGAAAAATAAAAACAAAACCCAAGAGGAAATAAAAAAAATAAGTAATAGGTTAAGTTCGGCCGCTCCTGACCAAATAAACAAAATAACGTGGTCGTAACATCTTCCACATGAAACCTTCAATCAACACCATTACACCATTACACATATTACCAGCCTACAACAAAACTCAAGTACATCTTTACTCAAGAAAACTGAATTCTCATAGCTTTCACACTGTTCATTTGTTTTCTCCATGTAAATCTAGGTCTCTTCACCATACACCGTACACAACCATCGTCGTACTATCGAACCAGCCACCTCACCATTTAGACAACCATATTAACACATTCTAAAACCATTTAACGAAGCACCAAAGGTACCAGGTTCCCAACAAACGTCAAGTCGGTCTCGAAGCACTAAGTGTGCCAGAAACCACCCAAACGCCCAACACAACATACCATGCCACATACACCAAACAACAGGTCACCGAGGCCCCAGAGGGACCAGGCTCCCCCAGACAACCGGTCCTCTCGAAGCAACAAGACTGCCAGATACCCATGCCACATACACTAAACAACAGGTCACCGAAGCCCCAGAGGGACCAGGCTTTCCCAGACAGATAACAGGACTCCAAAGCCCCAGAGGGACCAGGTTCCCCCCTGACAAATCCAGCAATGTTTCTTGGTCCCACAGCAATCGCTGTGGCTCCTGATGGTCAACCCAGTGACCATCCTGCAACCATAGTCATCCTGACCAGGCCTCGTAACCCACCTCGGTTACAGCAGTCATCTTACTGACCACTCACCTCGTAACCCAACTCGGTTACAGCAGTCATCTTTGACCACTCACCTCGTAACCCACCTTGGTTACAGCAGTCATCTTTGACCACTCACCTCATAACCCAACTCGGTTACAGCAGTCATCTTTGACCACTCACCTCGTAACCCAACTCGGTTACAGCAGTCATCTTTGACCACTCACACCTCGTAGCCCACCTTGGCTACAGCAGTCACCGCAGTGACTACTCATCACCGTACAGTCAGTCCTTTGACCATACACACGACCTCACCATTGCTAGATTGATTTGAATCAGTCTTCAACATAGTACATTCAGTTACTTCAATGGGTACTTGATCTTTCAGCTTTCCTCTAACTCATGATGAACCAAAGTCTTTAATTCAACACATAGCTGCCACCATTCAGAACTCCAATAATCATAAACAGCACCTTTAAATCAAAATCAAATTTGTTATTTCAATCTTCATTCTCAGTACTGAATACAACGGCAACCTCACATTCAGGATTAGGGTAAGACCCTGCCAAAAACATATTCAAGAACTCCATTTTATGTTCATGATTTCTTACCAAACCCTTAGTGTTATAGGTACCAACATCAAACATTACCAATTTTGCAAACTAAAAATGAAAATGTAATCATGCACCGCATGTCACCAAGTTTACATCTGCATTAACATTATCTTATCCAACTTGCTCAGATAGCAAATAAAACAAAATTACGTTAGGTATGTTCACAATGACCAGCACAGAACATTCAACAAATTAGAACACCACAACCATTACTGACAGTATACTTTAAATTCCACATTTATTATTCAAGGTAGGTACTAGCCTACATGACACCACACAATCACACAATTCACAAATTCACACCTTTCTTTAAAGAGATGTTACAATTATTAAAACTTCTGAATAATGTTCAAGATTACCGAGGCCAAGCATTGTTGAACAACACAGAACAAGGAAACCATTCCTAGTTTCCACCAAAAAACAAAAGCTCCTGTACCAAGTAAATCTAATAGAACATGGCGAGTACATCGCTCACCTTCGGTTTTCCGACGACATAGTGGGCCTGGCTAAGACCATGGAGAGCCTCAGTACAATGCTCAATGACCGCAGTAGAGTTTCCGAAAGACTGGGTCTTAAAATGAACATGGACAAAACCAAAACTGGAACCAGTTCTGGAATGGCGACCACGAACCGAAAGACGATGCGTTGGAAGGCCTCCCACCAGGTGGACCGATGACCTGGGCAGGCGCTGGATGCGAAATTCACGGGATCGGTCAATGTGGCAACGCCTGGGGGAGGCCTATGTCCAGCAGTGGATGTCTTTCGGCTGAAATGATGATAATCAATGATACACATACAATAATGACAAAAACAAAAAAACAATAACACACGCACACACATGTTACGTATGCCTAGGAATCTGCTGACATTGCGGACACTAAGTATTCTTAGACCTTGCTGACAGTGCAGTTACCGTGAAGCCAACGCACGTAGCTAGACATTCGCTAACAGAGAAACGTACTCACAACTACAACGTACACCGTCGGTAACTTCCTATATTGAAACCGATGCAGCCATGACGTCAAGGAATCGATCGATGCCGAACTAAAATTTAAGATCATTTCTTGTAAGAAGAAGGCATTCCATATTCCTACATCAATTAGGATAGATTCTCGTAGTCTAGTTAGTTGCAGTTAGTCTATTTAATTATTGTAACCATTCCATGTCCTAATATCGGCTTGGAATGGACATCTGTAGGTTAGCTAGTTGTAGTTAGTAGTTGTAACCATTCCATTCCGACTTGGAATGGTCAGTTTTAGGATAATTAATTGTAATTAACTTTAATAATTAAAAGTTTAGAATCATTTCGGGTTTCTTTCCAATCCCCCGGCTGTGGTAAACGTAATTCACACGTAAACATAACAACGTAACGCAAACATAATATTATTAATATTTTTATTTTTTGTATTTGCTCCTGTAATTTTTTATCGTTATTTACGTACTAATAAGAACAAAACGGGACATGGGCGTGCAGATGGTGCCGGAGTTGACGTTCCGCAAACATATAGTTGAGGTGTGCGGCAGGGCATTCAGAAATCTCGGTTTCATTTTGAGACAATGTAAGGATTTTAGCGATACGGCGGCTGCGAAAGTTTTATATAGTGCACTGGTACGGAGCCACCTGGAAACAAGTGCTATTATTTGGCATCCTCATGAAGGAAAGTACAGCCTCATGTTGGAAAAAATACAAAACAAGTTTACCAAGTTTCTGTATTTGAAAGAATATGGGGTTTACCCTTTTTATCCCCTCATGTACCCGAGTCTGTTCGTGTTGGGCATGGTTGGATATACCAGGCTGGCAGTTAGAAGAGATGTTGCGCTGGTTAAGTATGTGGCTAGCGTACTGCTAGGTTTATTGCACCACCTAGAGGTATTG
The DNA here is from genome assembly GCA_945859665.1 of Anorthoa munda. NCBI lineage: Eukaryota > Metazoa > Arthropoda > Insecta > Lepidoptera > Noctuidae > Anorthoa > Anorthoa munda. Next base: position 7,704,244 of record OX243894.1, on the reverse strand, counting down.
GAGGCGCTGCGGCTGTGCGCGCCGAATGGGTGCGTGGGCGCGCACCGCCGCCGCCCCGCTCTGTTAGACGTACCGTTGGCTAGGACTAACTTACTTAAGTTTAGCCCTATGACGCGAGTCATACGTTTGATAAATGCGATAACGTTATCGGAAGATATATTTTGCCAAAACCTGCCGAGATTCGTCAAAGTAGCGCAAAATTTAATGGAAAACGGTCTGACCATTTAAATAATTATTAAATATTGGAATCTTTTGTGACGATTGATATATTTTGTAAATTGTATTGTAATGTTTTATATGTATGTTATAACATCGAATTGGAAGTTTCTGTAAAGGTGTTATAATAATTAATGAATAAATAAATAATAAAATAAAATAATAATAATTTTAAATACCTATGTAACTATGTTACAAAATAATACTAATAAAATTAATGTGATAAGAATGATTGTTGCCTGTTGATGAATAACTTTTCCAATGTTTTATAATTACATGATGTTGTGGGATTTGAGGGTCAGGCTTCTTCAATGAACTGTGTTTTATTCGTAAGGGGTTTTATGCGTTTATTACTTAATTAGAATTACTAATTTACATAGGTTTCGAATAAGAATTAAGTTTTAAGGTGTTGGTGGACCGACTACAAATTTCTTCTGTGTGTCCTGTCGTCCAGTCGAACGAACGAACGGTTGACCCGTAGACCGAAGGAATTGAACGATCTCAATGATCCTCGGCGACGACCAATCAGCGCTCCCGGTGCGCCGCTCTCGCTCCTTCCGCCGAATCGCCGTCTACTCGACGCTAGAGGGTGCCGCGCTGCGTGTTGTCGAATCAACGCCACTAGATGGCGTTAACATATGCCCCCGGCCTTGGAAGTAGCTGCTTCCAACGAAGTACCGATGGCGTTGATGTGATGATGTTGGGTGATTATTGTGGATCTGTCTTCTCCTTCTCTTCTTGCGGTAATAAAGGACATATTTATGAGAATGCCCTTCGCACCGTCCCAGTTGCTGTTTTGATGTCAGCGACTCGTGACAGGCCATCTTTCCCAGGAAAGGTATGAAGTATTCTTCCCAGGCGCCACTTGAGAGGTGGAAGATTATCCTCCTTGATTAGTACAAGAGTATTAGGTACCAATTCTTCCTTACTTGTCTTCCACTTCTTTCTGGTCTGAAGCTCCGCTATGTACTTCTTTGACCATCTCTGCCAGAACTGCTGGCGCATCTGTTCCACGTGATCATAACGGGACAGGCGATGTGAAGCTGTAGTTGTGATGTCTGGTCTGGCATGTGCGGTGAGCGGTCGGCCAATCAGAAACAGAGAAGGGCTGAGGGGAAGAAGGTCAGTTGGGTCTGTGGACAGTGGGTACATAGGTCGAGAGTTTAGGACGGCCTCGATTTGAGCTAATATCGTGCTAAACTCCTCATACGTTAAGTTCGCGTTACCGATAACACGACGAATGTGATATTTGCAGGACTTTACTCCTGCCTCCCACAATCCCCCAAAATGCGGTGTATATGGTGGTATGAAATTAAATTTTATATGATCATTAGCTAAAACCTCTATAATATTATCACGATTGTTCTTTAGGAATTGGGTAAGTTCATTCATTGCCCCAAAAAAATTCTTACCATTGTCTGAAAATATTTCAGCAGTTTTAGGTTTCGTTTTAGCGCTAATATGTAAGCCTCAGTTGTTAAATCAGTAACTAATTCTAAGTGAACTGCTGATGCTGATTGAGAGACCCTTAGTTACTTAACTATGGACTCGCAAGTCGCGAGTGAGCGGGCGGCATATACAAGTCAGAAAGAGATATCAAATGAGATTTGTGTATCACTCATACTCTTACAGATTTTCGTTATCGTTATACATGCACGTAAAAATGACCACTAAGGCGCTTACGTATCAAATACTATACGGTCGTTTTTTGCATATAATGTATGCACTATCAAGTCATCGTTTTACGTTGACGCGGCAGATTGTTTATGTTCTTTCGCGCCAGTTTACGAAAACACTTGAAAGTTTTGTTTACTTTACGATGATGGTGCAGGTCAAAGGTGCTTAAGGCAAAAGTATGGTGAAGTATTGTATTAATATTGATGGTGCAAACCAAACTAATTAGTCTCCTCTGCACCCTTGATGGTGCATACGGTACGGTACGGGATTGGTTTGCGTAGTGTTTATTGGGACTTACTTACTTTCTGCCTCTGTATTCATAAAGTTAGAGCTAAGAGACTTTACGTGAAATATACATTGAATAACATAAATAGGTTTAGTTTACTAGTTATAGTTAAGTGACTTTTATCTCAGACTCTCAGTGAATAAAATGTGTAAATAAAAATTCTACGTGTTCGTACTTCGTAGTAAGTGTAGTAACTGACTTTCTAAGGTATAGGTGCTACATACCTTAACTAAGACATTTATTTTCTTATTCTGTAATTAAAATGCCTCCAATAAGAAAGAGAAGTCCATTGTGGAACCATTTTAGTGAACTCGCGGACAATAAAGCTAAATGTGGTTATTGTGCACAAATTTTGAGCATTCCCAATAAATCCATCGGCAATTTGAGTAGGCATATGAAACTCAAACATCCTACTATTCAAATACACCTAAGCAGACAACAGAATACTCAAAGTCAACAGCAGCAATCATCAACATCAACAGCCCCAGATCCAGTACCATCTACGTCCTTAGTAATACCTCAAAATGAATTAGCTTCAACGTCACATTCCTTGCCCATGGGTAACGTAACGGTAATGGGACTTCCTAAATAATCCACTATGACAGAATTTATACATAAACCTGTGCCTGTGAAGAAAACAAATGAGATCGATAAACAAATAATTAAAATAATTGTTAAGAATAATCATCCATTTTCGCTCGTTGAACAACTAGAAATAAAAGAATTGTTCGCTATGATAATTCCTGGTTACAGTTTACCAACAAGAAAAACTGTATCAAACAGTCTTTTACCAAAAAATTATCAGGAATGCTTGGAAAAAGTTCAAGTTGACATAGACTCCGCCTGGGCTGTCTGTCTAACTACGGATTCCTGGACGTCTATCAACAATGTTAGTTTTGTTTCTATCACTGCACATTATTTGGATAATATTAATAAAATGAGATCATATCTTTTAGATTGCTTTTCTTTCTCTGACAGACACACGGCAGAAAATCTGTTCCAATCTTTGCAGGCAAAAATTACAGAATGGAAAATAGAAAATAAAGTCGTTGCTGTAGTGAGTGACAATGCCGCCAATATCTCGGCTGCTATTCGGATTGGTCGGTGGAAACACATCGGATGTTTTGCCCATTCTGTAAATTTGGTTGTACAATCGGGTTTAAAAGAAATTAAAATCACAATAACTAAAGTGAAGACTATTGTTGAATATTTTAAAAGGAGTTCATCAGCATTAGCTAAATTAAAAGAAATCCAACAACAAATGGGTCTTCCAGAATTAAAACTAAAGCAAGACGTGGTCACACGATGGAACTCTACCCATGATATGTTAAGTCGATTCCTTACTCTAAAAGAGGCCTTAATCTCCACTGTGGCAATACTCGGCACAAATCTGGAAATGTTGACGCCGGAAGACTGCAAAATAGTTGACATTGCGATTAAAATATTAGAAATATTTTATAACGTAACAGTGGAGATGAGTTCAGAAACACAGGTTACTCTAAGTAAAGTAATTGTGTTGACAAAAATCATGATTAAATACGTGAACAAATATATTAATGAAGACACTGGATTTCCTGCGCAAATAATATTATTGTTGGACACCCTAAAGCAGCAGTTGTCGGAAAGATTCCAAAATATTGAATCCAACCCTCTGTACGCCGAAGCAACAATTTTAGACCCGCGCTTCAAAGGTTTCGCATTCAGAGACCAGGAAAAATTTAAAACAGCTGTTACGACCTTAAGACGACGTCTAGCAAATACAACTACTGAGACGGTCTCTACCACCACGGAATAACTAATTAATAAAAAAAAACAGAAAACAAAAAAAAAATAACTGTAAATAGAATCAACAAATCACTGTAAATATAATCGATTTGTAAATACGCCAGCTGGCCATAAATTAAGGACTAGCCGCCAGTCCTAAGCCTGGATAAAGTATGAAGGAAGATCGATTTTATTTATAATCTAACATGCCTAATACAATAATTTTGTCAACATTAAACAATCAGCTTTGTTGCCTCATACATAACATTTCTCTGACTCAGTACTAAACGCCCGCAACGCAACGTAATGTTTATGTAACATTCTGTACTTTATATCCTTTGAGCCGATATTCCAAATGAGCCAAATGAAACATATCAGTGAATCGGATCATTTCAGTGATCGAGATGCAAATGTTCCAATCCCAAAAATGATACATTTGGCCCACCACTAATACTTAGGTATGGCGCGGACGCCGTGCCGTAAGTAACCGTGTTAAGCCGGTACACACCGAGCGCATCTAACGGGTTTTCTCTCCATAAGATTAATTGTAAATATTGTTGATCGGGTTGAATTAATATTTGTCTGTACATTTTTTCGACATCTGCACAGGCAATATATGTGTACTGACGAAATCTCAAATGATGAAAACAGAATGGCAACAATATCATTTTGTAAAGACGGACCAATCAGTTGAATGTCATTTAGCGATTGACCGGAAGTAGTTTTAGCGCTAGCGTCAAATACTATTCGTAATCTCGTAGTTGTACTATGTTCTTTAAATACACCGTGATGTTGTAAGAAATAATGTGGAGATGCATAAGTATCTATTTTTGTCATATGACCGAGTTCTAAATATTCACGCATAAAATCGGAATAAATTTTTTTATAACTTGGTGTGCCCCGACCTAACTTGCGTTCGAGCGCGAGGAACCGACTCTCGGCTTGTAGGTATGAATCGCCTAGTTGATCAGCTGAATCCCGTAATGGAATACGCACAGAGAAACGACCATGATTATCACGTGTAGTCGTTTCTATAAAAAAAAAATCACAATTATGTTCTTCTTTAGACATATTATCTGTTTTTAAACCTATCTCCTCTATTTCCCAAAATTTAGTTAATTGACTAAGTTGTCGTACGTGTGCATAAAATTGCATTGAACACGATTAACGGGTGAACCTTTTGCATCATGTATTACACCAGAGACAACCCAACCTAATTTAGTGTTTTGAAGGTATGGGCCGTTTTTAAGTCGAATTAATCCTTCACTCAAAAGTTCCCAAAACTTATCAGCGCCGATTAATAAATCGATTCTATTGGCCGTACAAAATTTAGGATCGGCGAGTGACACATTAGTCGGAATCATAAATTCTGAGACTTTATGAGTAATGGAAGGTAACGTTGCGGTAATGCAAGGCAGGACGAGACAACTTAAATTTGTATTAAATTCATTATTTTTAGATCGCAAATGCACTTTGCATGATTGTGTAGATTGGGTTACCGAATTACCTACCCCTGCGACTTGTACTGTGGACTGTATCAAACGAATTTTTAATTTATCACACTACGATTTTGTGATAAATGAATGTTGACTGCCATTATCTAGAATAGCACGAATAGTGTGATACCTATTATCGTGGTCTAAAATTTCTAATAATGCAGTCGAGAGAATAACGGGTTCCTGAAATGAATACCCTTTGTCAACTTGTTGACGCGTTGAATACCCTTTGTCAACTTGTTGACGCGTTGAAGTTGACGCACTGTGTAGCGCGGTACTGTGTGCGTTGCCCGTCGCTTCGCACACGCGACACGATGTGGACACCGGCGCTTGCGCGTCGTGCGGTCCTAAAGACTTTGATATGCTGCCGTTATCACAGCACTCACCATAAAGAACCGAATGGTGTTTACGATTGCAAAGCTTGCAGGCGCCGAACCAGCATTTAGCCACTGTATGACCAGTGCGCAAGCAATTGGTACATACTTTATTCTCGTTTACGAATATAAATTTGTCCTTCATAGAAAGCTCATTAAACTTAATGCACCGATACAGCGGATGATTCTCTTTACACATAGTACATCTTTGGTAACGTTTTGAATCATTGTTCGAATTAGGTTTTTGTGCGAATTTTGACGAATTATTATTATTACGTGTTGCGACGTAACTATGTGAGCTAGTATGCTTAGATTGATAGGATGATGATTTCTTTACGGAACCATCAGACGTTTGCTTCCCAGAATCATGTGTACCTTTAATAGATTCCAACATGTCCGCCCTATCGGTAAGAAATGTAATAATATCGTTTAGCGTTAATTTTTTATTAGCGTGACTTGGTAATTTCGAAAGTGCACTTTTATGGTTTTCCCACTCTTTTTCGGTGGTTAATTCCATTTTATTTACGATAAGGAATATGATTAAAGTATCCCAATGATCTGAGGGCTCATCTAGACTTTTAAGAACACGAATATTTTTTAGTATATGATCTATCAACTTACGAATATGAAATGCAGATTCTTTATTTAGAGAGGGTAAGTAGAACAGAGCTTTAACGTGGTTTTGAACGAGAATTCTATTATTATTAAATCTGTTCTCTAATAGACTCCAAGCTATGGTGTAATTTTCAGCAGTACACTGTATCGATTTTATTATTTGACTAGCAGTGCCAGTGAGTGCGGAACGCAAGAAATGGAATTTTTGGATATCATCTATAGTTTTAGAATTATGAATCAATGATATGTAGGTGTCTCTAAACTCTAACCATTGTTCAAATGAACCGTCAAAGTATGGCAATGAAATAGTAGGTAGTTTAATGCTGGAGGTCTTATTGCAGACTTCATCGTTATCAATAATTTCTTTACTCTTTAGCGTGCATTTCGCCTTAGATGTGATCTCATAAAATAGATTTTTAAAGGTTTCTCTTTCAATTAACTGTTTTTCTAAATCTATTTCAGAATCCTGTAGGTAAAATTCTATATCATCCTGAATGCTTGAGAATTGTTCTAATAGCGACATAATATTATTACAACGATCTTCTAGAGCTATCTTTTGAGATTCTGATATGTCTGTCTTGTAACGATTGGATATATTTAACGAATACAGTAAACTTTACGTTCACTACACCCCTTTTCTTAATCAAATCTTTATATTCGTCGGGTGGCATTTTGGGAGATTATAAGAGACAGAAGAAAGTACTTACAGTTTATTTTGCAAGATCGAAATCGACATGACGCCGCTCGAAATGGCGGCAGGTTTCAAATTTCAAACGCGGGCTCGCGGCACGACTAGGTAACCTGAATGTATACAAGAATACAAGATATTAGTACAAATGATCCTTGAGGATGGGTTTGAATAGGAACACTGAATGGCCTAACCGTTTTATTTTCTGCTGGTTGCCGACTTCCAACTGTACTTCTTCTTGAATCCGCTCCGATCCGGCTCGAAGGACCAATATGTTGTGGGATTTGAGGGTCAGGCTTCTTTTATGAACTGTGTTTTATTCGTAAGGGGTTTTATGCGTTGTTTTATGCGTTTATTACTTAATTAGAATTACTAATTTACATAGGTTTTGAATAAGAATTAAGTTTGAAGGTGTTGGTGGACCGACTACCAATTTTCTTCTGTGTGTCCTGTCGTCCAGTCGAACGAACGAACGGTTGACCCGTAGACCGAAGGAATTGAACGATCTCAATGATCCTCGGCGACGACCAATCAGCGCTCCCGGTGCGCCGCTCTCGCTCCTTCCGCCGAATCGCCGTCTACTCGACGCTAGAGGGTGCCGCGCTGCGTGATGTCGAATCAACGTCACTAGATGGCGTTAACACATGAACAAAAAAGAAATATGTCGTTATTTTGGTAATTATGACTGTTTCGAAAAACATCAGTTACTATAATACAAACATTTCCTGCTAGTTATAAAAATAAATTAAGCTTATCAATAAATATGGTGATAACTATATAACAGTATTATTTTTGATGCCATAATGTTCCTTACTTGTCTCACTTTTTCAAAATTTCTCAAATGTAATATCTTTCATATGTAGAATCTGTCAAATGTCGACTAAACGGAATAAACTTTAATTAAAATTAATTTAAGTGCCGTAACTTACACTTACTGTCATTAAATCTCGGAAATTCGGAATCATAATTTAGCAAAATAGTGTTTCATGTTTCAAATAATGAAGCGTATTCCAAATTTTGCATTATGCAAGTGGGGGCTGACGCGACAAAATGTATAATCGACAAGTGGATTCATTGTGGGCACGAGCGCAGTCCCTAATGAACAGCGGTAGTAGTAACATGTGTATAGATTCAAAGGCTACAGCTTAAATGTGTCGATTTTGAGTGAGAACAATAAATTACTGTGAGACGACTATGTCAGTGACTTTCAATTACTTTCCCTACCCAAGGCACACACAACATATAGGGCCTCAACATTGGTGACGCGCGACGTAGCCTTGTTAGGGAACGAAGTGCAAAATATAATAAGTGTCCGGGAATAGTGCCACAATGGCACTGCCAGCGCCAACTCGGTGTAGTTGGCGCAGTCGTGAGCTAAATCGCTGCCATCGAATACCACCTTTTTGGGCGGACATGCCCAAAATATGGTTCTCACAATTCGAGGCCTTAATGGGACCACAAGCCACAACATCAAAACGAGCAGTTCAAATATGACACGCACTTAAGCAAGCTGGCAAAGGAGGAACTGAGCCAAGTGGGAGATCCAACCCACCAGAGCAACAGCGCTACACAGCTCTCAAGAACAGGCTACTGAAGACGTTCCAAGCTAGCTCAGAAGCTCAGTTTAACAAACTAGTCTCGGAGATGGATCTAGGACAGCAACGACCATCCCAACTGCTGGCCAAGATTACTGAACTAGTAAAAATCACCGGAGCTGAGGGAGCTGGGAGACACCGTGAGCAACCTATGGTTGACACGTCCACCAGCGTGTGTTCGCGCAATACCCACTAACAAATCAGACACCAAAATGGACGACCTTGAGATACGGCGGACAAGATGATGGACAATCTGCGTAACGGGGAGCTTTCCGCAGTAGATGCAACACACGTCCATAGATCAGCACCTACTTCAGCTACGGTAGATGTAAACATAGAGCTACTAAACCAGCTTAGGAACATGTCATTAGAGCTCAAGACACTGCGCAACGAGGTAAACAGCATTGGTCAGCACCAACAACAAAGTGGTAGAGGACGATGGAGGCATACTCGTACCTGTTCTAGTCAAAGGTCCCGAACACCGCAGCGGGCACGGCACAATCCGGACTGGGTGTGCCGATACCACATTCGGTACCGTGAGTCAGCACGGCGATGCGAGTCACTATTTAACTCGGCGAAGTTAAACAAACAGGAAAACTGAAGAGGGTGCAGCCCGAGGCGGTGGTAGCATGCATCAACGTCAACGAAAACCATCGCTTGTGTGTAACGGATTCGAAAAATGGTATGGATTTTCTTATTGATGCAGGTGCCAATGTATCGGTGATACCAGACACCACAGTTAGCTCTAAAAAACGTAAAAAATTATGTAATTATAAGCTTTTTGCTGCCAAAGGCACCGAAATTAGAACGTTTGGCGTTATAACATTAGAACTTAACTTAGTTTTAAGACTTAGTCTTAAATGGCCGTTTATAATTTGTGACGTAGTTAACCAAGTAATAGGAGCAGGTTTTTTAAAGACGCACCGAATATTAGTAGACTTACATAATAGGAAGTTAGTAGATTCAGTTACTTATTTATATACTGTGGGCAGCATTGTGAAGTGCAATGAGTCAACAACCAAAAGTATACAGGAAACGCATCCGTTTCTTGTTGGAGGAATATTCGGATATTTCTAAGCCCGTATCATTTAAAGAAACATTGTTTATGCATTCGGTTAAGCACCACATCGATACGACCGGACCACTACGGAACGCGAAGCCGAGACCGCTCCCACCATATAAGTATTACAAAATTAAAGAAGTATTTCGCTATGTACGGGAACTAGGAATCTGTAGACCATCTAAAAGTCAGTGGGCCAGTCCCCTATATGTCGTGCAGAAGAAGGACGGAAATATACGGCCTTGCGGAGACTATCAGAGAATGAACGCGGTAAGAAAACGTGGACAGATAACCATTGTGTATTGGAATCTGATTGCAATTGTGATTTACCAACAAATAACGATTGTGGACTTTTGTGATGCAATTTTTTATGAGTGACCGGGTTTTCAAGCCCAAAAGCTTTGTTAGCCATCGAAGAGCCTCCGAGTCCGAAGGAAAACAATATTAGCCAGGATCGGTGCCATTGGATATTATGAAGGAGGACTGTGTTTATTATATATGCTCTCAAACAATATAAAATATGCCTACTGATTTTGTAAAATAATAAATAAACTTTATAGGTACATTTTTTTTTTTTTTTTTTTTTTTTTAAATAAAGCGTTGCCCCACACTAGGAATTTCTTCCTGTATCGTGGGTGCGTTTACAAACATATAAACTCACATACACAAACACCCAGAGCCGGAACAACTATATGTAGGTCATACAAATATTTGTTCCGTGCGGGAATCGAACCCGCGACACGCAGCGCAGCAGTCAATCGCTCAACCACTGCGCCAACCGTGCGCCCATATACCTTAGTAGTATATTATTGGGCATTCTATACCACTATCGGCAAGTTGCTCGGCGAGTGCGCCTCGCTGCCGATAGTGGTATAGAATGCCCAATAATTGATAATCGACTCGCCTTTCCACTCGACCGATAAACTCGACCGAGACAGTACATTTTGCTGCGTACTTGATGAGCAACGATGATCATCCATCAACTCTCCGTTTACTTACTCTCTAGTGTATAACTGTATACAACCAATGATCATGCGAGTTTGCTATCGCTCTGAAGGGTGGTACAGAATGCTTAGTAATGAACAATCCACTCGATCAATGACCAGTAACGCAAAAGAGGTTGTGGTAAGTTTATAAATGTTAACGTACTATATACATTCACTCATTTTTAATCGGTTCATTTCCAACAGTAATCATGAAATTTGTAAAACAACCGCAATCGCTGCATGTTGATACAGTCTGCGATGATATTTGTAAGACTAGTTTTCGTCATGGGGAATTATTACCTAACTCAGTACGATGTATCATTTGTGGTCCATCCAATTGTGGAAAAACCAATTTATTAATTGGCCTTCTTATACACGAAAATGGATTAAGATTTGAAAATGTTTATGTTTATTCAAAAACTCTGCACCAACCTAAGTACATTTTCTTAGAAAGAGTTTTGCAACGGGTTCCCGGTATTTCCCTCCAGAAATATCAGGGAAATGAGGAAGTACTAAGCGTTCAGGACGCAAAACCCAACTCCGTGATTATTTTTGATGATGTTGCTTGTGAAAATCAAAATAACATGCGTGATTATTTTGCAATGGGAAGACACAAATGCATAGATTGTTTTTATCTGAACCAAACATATAGTAAAATCCCCAAGCAGTTAGTAAGAGATAATGCGAACTTAATCATACTTTTTAAACAAGATGAAATTAATTTACGGCATATTTATGAAGAACATGTCAACACTGATATGACATGGATTGAATTTCGTGAAATGTGTTCGAAAATATGGAGTGAACCTTTCAATTATGTAGTGATTAATAAGGATTGCTCCAAAAATAAAGGATGTTATAGAAATAAATTTGACACTTTTGTTGTCTTTGATTAAAAATATTTATATTTAAGAGTGTTACCCTCGCGATATTATTATTCTTCAGACATCGCTTAATCAATCACGAACTTTTTGTTACTATGGAAAAATCACTGAAAAGACAAATTGTTGAGGCTGCAGATGCTGTTAAGAAGAAGGTGCGAAAGATGAGAGATGCTGAGCTTAACAATCAGCAAGTACTGGAATCAGTTTTCAAGCCGGTAACAGAACCACTCAACCAAATTGCTAATGTCAGTAAGCAGGCTTGTGTTCCGCATAATATAGAAAATGAAGAAACCGAAGTTCCGTTTATCGATAAAACTTTGCAAAAAGAACCCACAATTAGTAAAGGAACCAATGATAATAACGACAATGAAGACGAATATGAATCTGATATCGAAAGTGACTCTTCGTACAAATCATTAGTTGAAAACAACCAAGGTATTGATTCGTCATCCTGGTCAGTGTCCTCAGAAGCTCTGACCGATATTCCGTTTGGTGTCAGAAAAGAGGGCGGAAAATTGATGTTAGGTTCTGCTCGTATAACGATCAGTGATGAGTATATCATCGTAGCTGGACGCAAATACCGAAATACGCCTGGTTTAAAACAGTTGCTGTTGAAAAAGAATGCCGATTTAAGCTTGGTTACAGAGAGTGATATGAAACATTATAAGTCGATGCTACTTGACACAAACGCACATCGACGGGACTATGAGCCCAGTAAACCAATCAAAAGTAATAAAGGACAAAAATATTTGCAAATTATTAAGCCTCTATTCCAACTACGAAGTACAATTCAGGACCACCAAACGAAAGGAAAAGGACTACCCTTTACAAAAATGTGGAAGAAAAATGTTGATTTTGTTTATTGGGACGATCCAAATGAATTGGTAGATAGGTTAAAATTACTAATTGCATCTCGAGATGCTGGTAACACAGGATTAGATAATGAAATTATATCTATCATTGAAGAATTGCGTGAAAGTAAAGTTATAAATAAATAAATATTTTAAAATGTGTTTATTTTATTATCAGCTTCTCGATACAATACACCTTAAATATGAACGTAGACAAATTCGGACACTACATTCACAAAAGAATGCGTTTATCAGAGTTATTTGAGTTTAATGAGAACGCATTGTTAAAATTAGAAAACGGAGATTTTGATTTAAAAACATCAAGATTAAGAGGAGTCCGATCTCCAGTAGAAGCAGGCGATGCTGTGAACAAGGATTATGTAGATCGATTGAATGCTAACATGTTAAAAGAATTAAATAACCTGACCGTGAACAAGGATTATGTAGATCGATTGAATGCTAATATGTTAAAAGAATTTAATAACATGATTGGTTCATTGCGCTCTCAAATTATAAAAGACACAAAGGACACAGTTCAGGCTACTTTAAAAGCAAAGATACCTGAGATTTCAACTCATTTGGAAGATAAGTTTTATACCAAAGCAGAGGTAGATAAATTACTACAAAAAACTCCGTAATGGCAAAACAGCAAATTGTTAATGAAATACATAAAGCAGCACGAAGAAATTTCGTCAGACGTCCTGTCATTCTAAAGGGGATCGATGACTTGTGGCAAGCTGATCTGATGGACATGCAAAATTTAAGAAAATATAATAAAGGTCATAATTACATTTTAGTGGTGATTGACTGCTTCTCAAAGTACGCTTGGGCAGAGCCATTCAAATCAAAAAATAAACTTGATGTTACTCATGCATTTAAACGAATACTGATTAACAGCAATCGCAAACCGGTTAATTTACAAACTGATATGGGAACAGAATTTTATAACAACTCATTTCAAACGCTTATGAAGACTTACAATGTTAACCATTACTCAACGTTTTCTACCAAAAAAGCTTCGATCGTAGAGCGACTGATTAAAACTCTTAAAAATAAAATATATAAATATTTTAGTCTGAACGGAAACTATATGTGGTTAGGTATACCGTTAGAGGTTACGTTAAAGATATATAACAACACAAAACATCGTACCATTAAATTTAAACCAATTGAAGTAAATAAATCTTGCGAGTCTGTTATAAAAGAAAATATTAAAAAAGCCTTAAATCATGTAACCGTCCGTAGAAAACCTAAGTTCAAAGTAGGTGACTTTGTTCGTATCAGTAAATACAAACACCATTTTGAAAAAGGTTATACACCTAATTGGTCAACTGAAATATTTACTATAAAAAAAATTAACCATACCATACCAGTAACATATCATATACAAGATCAGCGAAAGCAGGCCATAATGGGAACCTTTTACGAGCAAGAACTTCAGAAATCTTACTATCCTGGTATTTATTTGATAGAAAGGGTTTTAAAAAGAAAAGGATCAAAAATGTTTGTGAAATGGTTGGGTCTAAACAACGAAGAAAATAGTTGGATCGAGAAAACTGCAATAGTGGATTAAAATAATTATATAACGATTACTTTTGCATCATTTCTCTCATTACACATTAGACAATGCAAGGAGGTGAACTTGTTAATACCTTAATTAATAATCTACCGTTCGAACTTCATTTACCCGGCTACAATTATTGCGGTCCCGGAACTAAATTGCAGAAACGTTTATTACGAGGTGACCGAGGTGTAAATAAGCTAGACGAAGCTTGTATGCATCACGACATTGCATATGCAAACCATACAGACTTACCCAATCGCCACAAAGCTGATTTGCAACTACTAAATATGGCTAAACAAAGACTTAAATCGAGCGATGCTGGGAAAGGTGAAAAACTTAGTTCATGGTTAGTGAGCAAAGTTATGAAAGCCAAACTGAAATCTGGTTCTGGCATTAAAACGTTTAAAAGTTTCGTGTCAAAAATAAAAGCAAAAATAAAGAAACTGAATCCAAAGGACAGTAAAGCTTTAATTAACGCTGCTTACTCAGCAGCAAAAAAAATAATCCCATGCATTCAGAAAATTCGAGTGCCGCGAGTGATACCCTTACCAAAGACTGGAGGTATTCTACCTTTAATCCCAATTTTTGCGGGTTTATCAGCTTTAGGAACTTTAGCTGGTGGTGCGGCTGGTATTGCAAAAACTGTTAACGATTACAAAGCAGGTCAGCAAAATTTGCGAGAAACACAACGACATAATAAGGCTATGGAGTCTTTAAAGTTAGGTCAGGGCTTGTACATTAAGTCACATAAAAATGGTAATGGTTTATTCATTAAGTCTTCAAAAAACTGAAAAATAAGCTACCTAATCGTCCTCTCACTAATATAGACATCCAAAGGTATGCACGCAACATCCCTCACTTTCGAGGAGTATACATGAAGGATCAGTTACCAAGGACGCCAAAACGGGTTGAATGTGGTGTCGTTAACTTGGACGACTCTAAGAACGAAGGCACGCATTGGGTAGCTTATGTAAAAGTATGCAATTATTGTGAATATTTTGATAGCTTTGGAGATTTAAAACCTCCAATGGAATTAATGCGATATTTTAAGAATTGTAATGTTTTTTATAATTATACAAGATATCAGAAATTCAACACTGTAAATTGTGGACACTTATGTTTAGAATATCTATGGAATTTTTGGAAATAAAACGTATAAAACTTATGCTTTTCTTTTATTTGAATCATTTGCAAGATGTCACTCACATTATCGATAACTGGAAACTCGTCAACTTTATCTACTTACTATCCTAACACGTTGCAACTATATGAACAGTATGAGTGTGCCTTATTGCATTTCGCAACATTTAATTCTATTCCAAACATTGACAAAACGAATAATAAGTTCTATTATGGTTCTAACGAAGTTATTGAAATACCTGACGGCACCTATGAATTGCAAGATATTAATGATTATTTAAAATCTGAAATGAAAGATGCATCAATCAAACTACAGTGCAATAACAATACTTTAAAAGCTGCTGTATATTGTACAAAAGACATAAATTTTAATAAAGAAGGTACGTTTAGGAATTTGTTAGGGTTTAATAAGCAGATCTTAAAAGCAAATAAATGGCATGTATCGCACTTTCCAGTCAACATTTTACCTACAACAGTGATCAGGATCGAATGTGATATTGTAAGCGGCTCGTACACAAACGGAGAACCCAGTCACATTATCCACGAATTTGCTCTCAACGTGCCTCCCGGATATAGAATTATAGAAATCCCGAAAAACGCGATATACTTTCCAATTAACCAAAACAACATTAGCTGTATACATATCAGGCTGTTAGATATAAATAACCGCTTAATCAATTTGCGCGGTGAAGAAGTGCAGCTGTATTTGCATCTCAGAAGAAAAAAATGATTGACTACAATAAATATATGCATCAACAAATCAAAAATATCAGTTCCGCTCAAGCTTCCAACCAAATAAGAGCTCGCTCTAAGAAGAAAATTAAATTAACTAAAGAAAACAAGGCATTTCTCAAAGCGATCGGTTTGCTAAAATGAATATCTTAGACGTTTTATCTGCTCCGACTTATGACAACACTGTTGAAGGAATCGAATTTCATTCTTACAAGCCCTACGTAACTAGTTTCAATAGAAACGATGAAATCCGCATACCTATTAACCAACAGGACTTGTATATACTTCCCTCAGCTAGTACCTTGTATTTGGAAGGAACTGTTGTCGTAAGTAAAAAGGATATGAAAGAGAAAGCCACTAGTGTTAATTTTACGAATAATGCTCTACTCTACTTATTCCAAGATATAAGATATGAGCTGAATGGAGTGGAAATTGATAGAATAAAAAACGCTGGCATAACTACCACCATGAAATCGTTAATATCAATGAGTGAAGGTGAATCAAAGATAGCCAATGCATGGGGCTGGAATATCGATGGAATAAAAAATATTAATGGGGGTAGTTTTTCTGCTTCTATACCCCTCTGTAACATTATCGGTTTTGCAGAAGATTTCAAGAAAGTCGTGATAAATAGTAGGCACGAACTGATATTGCTACGAAGTAACACTAATCTGAATGCTGTGAAACTTAACACCGGGGAATTTGTAGACGACGTTCAGATAAATAAAATCATCTGGCGTGTACCGCATGTTAAAGTGTCCGACAATGAAAAAATAAGTTTGCTAAAACTGTTAGAAAAAGATCGACCACTCCAGATGATATTCAGAAATTGGGATCTGTACGAATATCCAGCTTTACCTAAAACTACAAAACATACCTGGTCTATCAAAACTTCGTCACAAATAGAGAAACCAAGATACATAATTATGGGTCTACAAACAAATAGAAAAAACAATTCAAGTTCTGATATGTCCCAGTTCGATCACTGTCATGTTCGTGACGTTAGAGTATACTTAAACTCAACTTACTTCCCGTATGAAAACCTAAATGTCAGCTTCGCGAATAACAGAATCGCTTTATTATACGAGCAATACATCAGATTTCAACAGTCTTATTACGGACGTCGCTCGGAACCCTTATTAAGTGAGAAACAATTCAAAGATTTGGCGCCGCTATTTGTCATAGATTGCTCTAGACAAGCTGATAATGTAAAGACAGGTCCTATTGTGGATGTAAGAGTGGAAATTGAGAGTGATTCCGATATACCAGATCAAACTTCTGCATACTGTCTTATATTGAACGACTGCATAATTGAGTACAAGCCATTGAGTAATACTGTGAGAAAAATATCATGAATCCGAATACTATTATTTTAGATGTTCAAGGGTTTAAAGACCTGAACAATAATTTTATAATAAAAGAATTAGCTTTTGCAAGTCGTGATTATACGCAAACATTTTTAATAAAACCGCCATACTTGTTTAAATACTTAACAAGTGACGAAAAGAGACAAGTTAAATGGTTGGAAAGAAATAGAGGTATTTATTGGAATGAAGGATATATTGACTATAGAGAATTTCGGCGTATAATCGTTCCATATCTAGAAAATAAGGAAATTATTGTAAATGGTTTGGAGAAGGTGAATTGGATAAAGGAACTGTGTGTGAATTGTAAAGTATCAGACCTTGGTACAGAACAATGTCTTAGTTTCTCTGTTTTGCATAAAAAATACTGTGAAGGAAGATCTAATTTTAATTGTAATAAACATCTAAAGCAATGTGCTCTTAAAAATGTGCTTTGTTTAAGGAAATATTTAGAATGGGTATAAATGTATGTACTCATATGTGTAATGTATTTAGATTATTGGTTTTAAGGTTTTTAAATAAAAATCAAAATAATGTAAATTTGCTTTTATTTTGTTAAACACCCCCACGCTACTCCACAAATAACACAACCTAATACAAAATTAAATAAAAACATCATAATGAAAATACAAATATTAACTACTTTACAAAAACGGTTAATAAAAGTCAGTACCTATTAAAGATTTTGATATTTTCTTAACTAAAGACTCAGTTTCGTCCATAACACTGTCGATGGGATCTTGAACAATATATTGAGCGTTTATAATAACGTTTTCACTGTCACTATCACTGTCTATGGTTTGAGGATTGTTGTTACACAGATCTACCACTGAAATTTTTATTAACTTAATCCCTTTTCGATGTAGTCGACTCATAACGAAGGATTTTGTAGGATTTTGCTTTATCGATTTTTCCCTGCACCGTTGTTTTGGTTTTTTATCTTTCGTGACTTGTTTGCTTTGCCCGGGTTCACTGCGAAACATCTCGGAGAATCCCTCGTAAGGATCCTGAGCATACTGGCTGAATACAATCTCGGTGTCAGAATTCTGGAACAAAATATAAACACAATTTATACCACTATTCCGCTAGTATAGCGTTTTAATTGGGTTTTCAATCGAGAAAGTCTAGATTTACTTTAGATTAGTGACAAAAGGCTCTGGAAAAATGCAACACAACACAGCTGCGAACACAATCTCTAATTATAAAACAATCATTAAAAAAACGAATTAAAAATATTTTACTCACCGACATGATAACTTTTGATGGAAGTTAAAAAAATATTAAACAGGTGTTCGCGCCGAATAATATTTCGTAAATGATGACAAAATAACTAAATAATTTACAAGTCATACTAATATTGTCAACTAAGCGTTTGTGTCTCAAGACTAAGGCCAATGAACTGCAACGTAGGTAACACTTATACAATGACAAACAACGCCTTGTAAGCATCACACTTTATTTCATTTTTTGTATAATATTAACATTTATTATTTCCTAAAACTAAACTATGAGTAGGTAACACTTAACTTAAAATTATGATCAAAGTAATTCATTCTTAAAAATAAATGCATGCCCCCAGGCTCGGGTTGATATTTGATCCACAGATATCGATCGTTTGTCATCATTTCTAGATAAAGCAACTTTGTTGACAGTCCGAGTAAATATTTCGTGCTTTATTGATTTAAACATATTATTTTTTCTCCGGATTACTCCACCATTAAATAAAATGGTTTCATAGTCTGATAAGTTTAAATCCCTGACCACGCATGATTTTACTCCTTTTGCTTTTTTAATGATACTATTAGGGGTTCTTATAGAGTAAAGTTTCGATCTCAAACCAACAAAATCAGTAATATATTTTCCTCCCATTTCATCTTTAAAGAGACCGGGAACCTTTTTATTTTTTAGCGGTATCTGTAAATCATTTGTGATTTCATAGTTACTGCTGTCAAAATATTGTAAAAAATTATATTTCAAATCATTGTAAAAATCGTTGGTGTATATTTTATAGACAAAGGAATCGGTATCTGTGTAACATAGCTGCACTCGATCTTTATAAAAAGGCTTTACAATATTGTAATGAAAGTAATACATGTGTGCTTTTGAAAGTTCTAATACAGTGAAACCTATGTATATAGGTTTATCTAAAATAATTTGATCAGGTTTCATTTGTATTGCAACTAAATTTTCTGATAAAATAGATGCACTGTGGAAATAGGGGTTGGCTATAAGTTTCTCAGCGGATATAAATTTCTTAGTTCGATTGGACTGATCGCACCATTGATTAACTAAATGTACGGTTACTCTATTTTCAGTATTTTCTAATGTTTTTCCAAAAACACTGTCATTTAATAACTTAAAAAAGTCTTGTTCGAAGGAACTTTTTGCTTTCTGTCTTAATTGAGTATTTAACTCTATGTACTGTTTTAAATACGGACTCTGTCTAAAAGTAATTGCTCTATGAATTTTACGTAATATTAAACCATGTTCTAAACATTTTTTTAAATGAACGTAGTGAATCACGTAGTTGTACTTATTATACAAATTTGCTATTAATTTCTTTGTTTTACCTCCCGGGGGTACACATTTTTCGGGACAAAATGGTAAGTCATTATGGTCATTATGTAAATGCTCGGGATACAATAGATCGACTTCTAATATGAAGCCCCAGTTTGCGTTATCCTCTATAGTGGTAACATTAAAATTTGCTAATTCGTTATCACTTAAAAATCTGAAACTAGAGTATGGTAAATACTGACACATGCTAAAACCGTAAAGATTATTACAATCTAAATATACTATGAAACTCTCAGGTTGTGATGGATTATATTCAGGCATGTATTTGTGATTGGCTCTAGCATGCCGATGGGAACACATGCACAAACCGCCGCGTATACCGCTTTGTATCATTCTGATGATAGCTAAGTCCGACACGAGTTCTAACTGAACGCCCGTTTTTAGCAACATTGCATCGAAAGATAAACTAGGTGCAGTAATGTAAAACGCTGGGTCAAGACTGTAATATTGTTTACAGGTTTTCCGAAAATTTTGAAATATGTCTGTTAACAAAAGCACATCCGTTTTTAAGTATAGATCCGTATACTCGCCGAGGTTATTAATATTGAATTCAGCCCAAACAGCCTGTGCGTGATTATAATCCTCATCTGTAATGTCTTCGTTAGTCAAATAATTATAAAAATTACCCTTAGACGGCAATGATTTTTGATCGTAACATTTCCAATTGGTCATGTAATCATAAGGATATATACCTTTTCTTGTCAATAAATTAAACTGTCTGTCTTTAGAAAAATGAAATCGAAGATTAACAAAATCTTCCACCTGCAATGTTTTAGCGAGCTTGTCTAAACTTGTCCCTAAAAAGTTGAATGAATCTAAAAATCTTATACAAATAAACTCATTATCAGCAATAGGAATAAATTTGGTAAATGCGACGTATTTTTCTTTAGTCTTAGGGATTATTTTAATTGGGCCTGGAATTTCGCCTAACTTTTTTATAAATAAATGACAATCGTACCCGGATAAATTGTGAAAAAATATTGGTATAAATTTTGGTACTTTATGTTGCAAATTACAGTGTCGATGTGCTGCACCTCGATACAGGCCTGTAATATGACAATGATCTCTTACTTTATCGGTCAAGAGTAAATTGTCGCAAATATGACACCTAACGGCACGTTTGAACTCTAGAGAATTGTCATCAGTGAATATCATAGGCTCGCTTTTGGATATAATCTGATGTATTTGTTTTACATCCTCAGTAAGAAAATTTATAAATTTTGAAACACAATCATTGCCGCGATAACTTCTATAGCCTTCAACGCTATCATTTTTATTTGATGACACGACATTGTAAGCGAATGCAGCCGGCACGTGGCGTTTAGAGTATGACGTATTAGCGGTGTTGAAATCATCGCCGGAAATGGGTTCAAGTAACGTTTCGAAATCAGCGTATATGACGAATGGAATGTTTTGTTTCCTATCATAATTTTTAAATTTTAAAAATGAACCTTGTTCTGGTAAAACTGTGACGATCCCCCCACACAAGTGGGATTCAATTTGACTAAGCGTTGGAAAAAACAATAAACAAGTTTCACAGAAATATAGTTTACCATGATGTTTGGTCATCTGATTTCTAACTAAACGAGATAAATCTTTGATAAGACAGTAATGAGAATTATTATTGTTTTCTATAAACAGTAGATGGATACTTTTATTAGACTTATTATTCAACGTTTTATAAAGCGGTCCAATAATTGTCTTCTCGTTTTTTAAACCATACACATATATATTAACAGAAGGATTATTTTTCTCAAAGATAGCTATGTCCGAAAATGTGATTGGAAATGTCAAATTATTAACATTCAAAACATCCTGAAAGCGGGGATAAGACGAAATCCTATCGGGATGTCTATTTGTGGGGTACAATGCCGCCACAACACACCACAAAAAGCAATACTCATCATTGTTCCGAATATTCAAACAAGCTCTTTTACTTTTTATGAATTTCGGCAAAGTTAAAAATTTAGATCCGCTGAGAGGTTGATATTTATTAATATTTAATTCTAAATGTGAATTGCATAAAAAAGTCCAACCACTATCCCTTTCCTCAAATTCTTCAATTTTTTTTAGTAGTAAATCAATAGTTAGTTTATAAATAGAATCAAAATCGTAATTAAAATGTGTAATAATGTTGTTTGTACGGAATGATTTTATTTCTTGTTGATCATTTTTATACATAAGAAACGAAGCAAACAGTTCAAAATTTATTTTGACAGAGGTGTGTTTCTCTATTGAATTGTCTATTAAATGTTTGACTTGTGTACTAATACTTTTGAGAAACACCTCAGGAAAACTATGTATTTGTTCACCTGTCGCTATGATTTTGTAACTTTTGATTCGTTCTTTAAAAGAAGAATTAATAATTGCAACATTATCATACATAGGGATAGAACTATTGTTTTTATGTACATTGCTACGTAAATGACCAGACCATCGACGATTGTCTACAAATACTTTACAATCAGAGCAGTGAGGCATTATATTATTGTTTGAAATCAAAGAACACTTGAAATTATTAGTTCAATAAATTTGGATTAGATAATACTTACAACTAATATTCACCGTCTTAGGTATACCAGACAAAATATTTTATATAATTAGTACAACTTGGTCAGGACAATTTTACGCTGATTTCAAGATCCTTGTGTAATTTTTCACAGGCAAGTCGGTAATTATGTTTAGGCAGGATGTATCTGAAAAAAAAAATGGATGCATTAGGTACATAATCTGATTAGGTAAGATAATGGTATATTCTGGGAAGAAAAATATATTTCATAATTACCTGCAAAATATGAAACTATGTATACATAAGAGTACGTGTATCTGCGTGGTCCAAATATGTAGTTATACTTCAAGTAATTTAATAATTCTTCACAGGCAAGTCAGTAATTAATATTATGTTTAGGCAGAATGTATCTGAAACTAAAAAAAATGGTTTATTGGTACCGATGAAGAATTAGGTAAAAAGCTGTAAATTCTAGAATGAAAAATAGTCATAATTATTGTAATGTTCTAAATAGTTATCGTATTATTGTTGTGTTATATTTGATAATTACCTGCACAATATGAAATGATTCATACATAAGATTATGTATTTGCGTGATCCAAATATGTATGTATATTTCAGCACCCCGATATAACGAACACAGTTGCTCCAGTAGCTGAAATTGTTGTTGTTTCTGGTGTGAGATCAATTAAATATTTATTTATAATAATTAACTTGATTGTACTGTAACAGTTTAGAAAGGTGCTCGCTCCGAGAGACTTTGAGGTAATAAATAATATTTTAGGGATTTTTTTTTTGTTTTCTTTTTTGTCTATAAAGCAGAAAAATATTTCATCATAAAAGTTGTTATTGCCTAATTGTTACACGTGTGCTAAACATAATTATTTATTTCGCAATCACAATAATCAGCTATTTTGGTTAGGGTTGGTAACAACTTGGTAGGCATTCAAATATACAAATTTCACACAATGCACTTAATCGATTAAAATATATCATAGTATGTCGATAGACGACATGACGATGACGATATCATATAACGTTCATGGTTTCGTCATGCCCGTTACCGTAGTTACAGGAATTATATTATCTATTTATTTTAGGAAATCTAGAGAAGTACGCGGTAGACGGCAGTAAGTTCATTTTTTCTACACGAAACCTAAATGTAGATGATGAAATAATTACCTTGGAAACATTTATTTACTTCTTTAAAATAATAAAATCTATCTGGTTTGTGGCGATTCCGTTCACGCTATCGTTTGGTCAGCCCTAGCTTATTTCGCTGCATCGACATTCGATACAGTATAAAATTTTCCTTCGTCTTCATTTTACCAACGCGTATAATACGACTATAGAAAAAGTTACTTTAACAAAGCAATACCGGATTGATTGTAGTGGATTTAACATTCCTAACTTATAATTCGATTTTAACTTATAAGCCACAAGTTTTTCTGTTCGGTACAAAGTTTTCGCAGTCTGCAAGTGCAACGAAGTGCTCTTGTATAATCGGTCTACAAACACTCCGTGTCGCCTACAATATCAGTGACGGCATTGTCGATAGCCATCCGCTGCTGTCATCACCAGCCAAGTCATCAAACCGAGTGGAACTTCTGATCGGAAAATAATGTAAGTCTGATAAAATAGTCTGTTCGTTTTCATGGATCACACTTGTGATTAGCCTGTCATTTATAACTACATATATTTGTTTGTGAGCGCGTTACTTCACAGATCACCCGATCTGTACATAGTTAGCTCAGTCTCAGTGCTATCCCATTTAAATATTAGAGAACCAGTGTTTGCCCGAACACTTGTGTCCTATAGTATGCCCAGCGCAATGGACATTACTCCATTGGATTAATTAATAATAATTGTGTGACTACATTTCCTCTATCTTTATTTCAGGTCAGACTCTGAGTGTGATTACTCGCAAGCATCGATCACTGGACACAAAGTGAAGGCCAGTCGCAATCCGTCTGCAGACAGTAATGGGAAACGCAAGATGCAGTCACAAACAACAACCGTAACTCGTAGCAGGTGAATAATATTTTGAATTTATTATCTCCTAGTTCTGATTAAATTAAAATAGTAAAGTAGTACTGTAACGGGATATTTTCTTGGGAACAATAAAGCACCATATACTGAGAACGATGTTTATTATATTTAACCCTTGAACACGTTACCAAAATAAATAAATTTAAAAAGGGTCGCTGGTTGCAGTTGGCTGGTCAACTTTTCCTCGTACTAAAATATTTCCCAACTAATTTAGAGTTGAGGGTGGAAGAACAAAAAAATAAAAATAATAATATAACGGAAGGGCCAGAAAGCCCGTCTCCTGAACCGTCGCGTAGCCAGCCAACTCCACACTGCGACAGCCTGCCTCGAGCAGATAGCCTCCGCCAGGCAATCAGCCCCAACCAGACAATCAGCCCCAACCAGACAGTCAGCCCCAACCAGACACCTCCTGAAGTTACAGAATAAAAACTTCTTAGCACAAAAACTCAAATTAAACACAAAGGGTTTTGAGTATATAGCACAGACAGGTCGCTAAAACACGGTAAGTAACATCCTATACACCGGGCTTTACATAGGCGAGCACAATGGGTGAGCCGTCCGGCACTCTTCATGATTAAACACACAGAATTTAGGGTTAGACGGAGCAGACAATTCGCTACACATGGAAGGTATTATCTTACACACAGGCTTTACATAAGTGAACACAATGGATGAGCTGTCCCGCACTCTTCATGATTAAACACACAGATTTTATTGTTATACAGATCAGACAAATCGTTGGGAATATTATCTTAAATACCGGGCTTTACATAGGCTAACATAATGGATGGCCCTCCTGAGTATATGGAAATCATGCCTAAGGTGTATGTAAGTAGGTATAATTGTATGGAGCTTGTCAACAAACACCCACAAAGGATAGGCCAGCCCAAATAATATAAATGTATCGGCCGCCCTAAGAAACCGAATACCAACTGACAGAGCCTTTAGGAAGTCAAACACGTACCTTTCGGAGGAAGAAAACCCGTAGGGTAGATAGGTCGGCCCAATTTCGACCCCACGCCACGTTGTTCTGAAAGAAACCAGCAAGTCAGCACACAGAACTCACAACGAAATACGATGGGGTCAATCCCCCGAGCAAAGCGACTTACCGTGAGGGATTATGAGCCCGACGTGGGAACACGTGGACAACGGGGCCAGTACCTGACCGAATCCCCGCTGCCACAGGAAGAAGCCCACGTTAAGATAACTCAGCAACACTATCAGTCAGGTCGCGGTCGCACGGACCTCACGGTTCCACGTGGACCAAAGCGACCTGATCAAAGCACAGCCAGGAGCAGCTTTTTCGGTCGCCGGGACGCACTCACGCGTCCCAATGCGGATCAGGCTACTCACACACACCAACTTCAGCACCACAGATTATTGGTTAGGGCTTCGGCCCAACCAGCACGTTAGCAGGCGGGTGACCGAAGATCCGGTCGCCACGCCGCCTCGCAGAAAAAGCAAAAAAGATCACCGCACGCACAAATCAAAACGTCAAATCACCCAGTGCCGTTCGGATACAAATCGCACAAAAATCAAATCACTTTGATTTTAACTACCCCACGAAACAATTTCAATCCTTGAAGAAATGACAAGGAAAAATCACCCTTCCGTAAAATACACCATCCCAGGTTCAAATCACATCCGTCAAATTATTCAAATACAATTTACAATTAAATTCTATAAAAACACAATCACTGACTAATAAAAATTATTTTAAACATGCACTGCGTCTAACTAACGATTTGCGCGTTTCCAAACGCAAATGCGGCACTCACAAATGACAGCTGGCAGTCTGTCAAAACAAACAAATAGAATTAAGTAAATATAAATTTCGGAGGACGAATATCAAGTGATTTTAAGTTATTTAAGTGAAATTAGAGTGTTTATAGGGAACTCGACGTCCCAGGGTGCGGTTCCAAAGTGGTTCCACCACCCAGCGGCAGTTTTAAGGCGAATGAGCAATACAAATACGGCAGAAATAGGTAACTAATTTTCTTTTGACAAAACTTTTATCTACCACAAAAAAAGTGTTACAGTATCCCCTCACCCGCCAGAATTTCGCGAGGTAACAAGCGAAATTCGAGCTGGTCCCCAGCTCTATGACCCGGTGGAGGCATAAGGCATGGCACAGAATGCGCCTGCTAATTTGCGGGACTGTTTCTTCAGCCCGTCTTTGGATACACACATACAAACACATGAAACTAAGGGTAGCCCCCATGCCAGCTACTCTGCAATACATATCAAAAAAATAATCAACACCCCTTGAGGCCCACAGTACTGGACATGACGACGCCAAATGCAAAAAATAAAAAAAACGCCCAAATGGAGGATCAATCGGCACTCTTTATGTCTTTCACATGGCAATCACTCCTTCTACCATTCTCATCTTCCAACAAGTAAACCAGATTAGACAACTTCCGCACAACCTTACATTTCTCAAACCGTGGAGCCAGCTTGTAGGAAAAATGTTTCGAGGCATCACTCCGAACATGAGTGCGCCGCCACACAAAATCATCCTTCTCAAAAACAGCGTCCCTTCTACGTTGATTGTAATACTTTGCATTACGCCAATGGGACTTTCTCAACTCTTGGTCAACTTTCACGAACACTTCTTTCAGGGTGCCCGACTTGTCAACGTAGGCTTCACGGGAAGTATTATCAATCTCATGGTTGGATTCAACAGAAACATCCTCAAACACCTTGCAACCATCACCAGCCAACTTTTTCGGCCCCCCAGACAACGCATCAAAAGGGTGCAACCGACTCACTTGGGACACTATAACTTCACTGGGTTTCCGATAAGATAAATCGGCCCGACCCGTCAGACTCAATACGCCAGGTGCAAGATTAAAGGCCCTCCAAAAATTTATTCCGAATAGCAGAGGATTGGACACCTCTGGAATCACAAAAAACTTTATCACCCGCAAGACATGGTTCACCGTCACCGGCAAATACATATACCCAAGAACAGGGGAAGTTGAACCATTCGCGGTTCTCACAACATCTACATCATTCGACTTATGGATCTGGGCCATACCCGAAAAATGATCCACAACAGAACCACCAACAATCGAAATTTCCGAACCCGAATCTAAAAGGCCGGAAACAGACAAACCACAAATATCTACGTTTAAATAAGGACGGGTATCATCACCAGAGGAACGGACCGTCGCTACTTGTATTTTTGCATCCGGAGTCACCTTGTTTTTAGGAGAACACTTCGGACAATTCTTGGTTTTTACACCCTTCTCCCCACAGCGATAACAGATCATGACGCGGGGCGCCTTACACTCAAGGAGGTTATGATCCTTCACCCGACACCGTACACAAAACTTCTCCACCGCAGTCTCTACAGTCTCACAAACAGGGCGATTACCCTTACTAGCCTTGTACGCAAGATCGGGGGCAACAGCGTGTTGAACATTGCGTGGGGGTTCGGTAAAAAATTCCGACCTAACCTTCGCCGCTTCCAACTGCCGGCAGCGCCTTTTCAGTTCCGACCACGAATCAATATCAACTAAGGCCAGTTGGAGGGTATATGCTGGTCGGATATTAAACTTCGCGATGCTCAGCTTTTCTCTCTCACTCAGGGGACACCTCAAACGGGAAAAGTAGTTTTGTAGGATGCTGAGGTAATGGACTATGGACTCATCCGGACCCTGCGTCCGGGATCGGATCTCCTGCAGCAAGCGGTGGTCATAATCCGAAGGCAAATATTCCTCCAACAGCAAATTCCTTAACTGTTCCCAATTCTCAACCTCATCCCTGATACCTCGGTACCAGTACAATGCATCATCAACAAACAGCTCAACAGCAGACCTAAATAATCGATCCGAAGAGATACCACGTGACAAACAAAGCTCCTCAACTCTTTCCAGAAACTCATGGACGCCAACCTTACCATTGAATTTAACGTTCAGGGAATGGATATTAGCCGTGCGATCACACGTGACACAACGTTTCTCCGCCTCAGCACCCCTAGCGGCTTCCACGGGGTAGGTCGGCTCGGATCCGCCTACTTGTGGTTTAAACTCAAAGGTACTGGAAAAAGCATGAAACATTTTGTCTATTCGCCGGAGAATAACCAGGAGGCTTGCATCCAGCTCCGTCTTCAGCTCCATGTCCCCCTTCTCCACCGGATCGACACGGGTTAACCTATGAAACAAGTGGTTCCCTAAACCTTGGATGCGGTATAACCGCTTTAGCAAAAGTGGCTTTTTATCCAACAGTTCCTGCAGCTCTGCCAGTTTAGTTTTAACAGTCTGTAATTCCAAATGCACATCGCCTTCAAACATGTTAACCTCATCAGTGGGTATCTCTTTGGACAGAGCCCTGATTTGAGTACGCAATCGACCAACCGTGGCCTCAGGTACACCATCACGGATGGCAACCTCATACATCAGCTCATCCTTGTTTAGGATATGAAAACGAATGGGGCGTTCCTCCATTTCAATAAATAACTACCAGTCTAAGTTATGAAGTTACACAATTCAACTTATAGACTAACACAAACACACATCAAAAATTGACCAGCCAATTCGTCCCTGAGCATAAGACCAGGGCCGAGGACCTGCACCAACAATGTCCCTGTTCGGGCGCCAATGTAACGGGATATTTTCTTGGGAACAATAAAGCACCATATACTGAGAACGATGTTTATTATATTTAACCCTTGAACACGTTACCAAAATAAATAAATTTAAAAAGGGTCGCTGGTTGCAGTTGGCTGGTCAACTTTTCCTCGTACTAAAATATTTCCCAACTAATTTAGAGTTGAGGGTGGAAGAACAAAAAAATAAAAATAATAATATAACGGAAGGGCCAGAAAGCCCGTCTCCTGAACCGTCGCGTAGCCAGCCAACTCCACACTGCGACAGCCTGCCTCGAGCAGATAGCCTCCGCCAGGCAATCAGCCCCAACCAGACAATCAGCCCCAACCAGACAGTCAGCCCCAACCAGACACCTCCTGAAGTTACAGAATAAAAACTTCTTAGCACAAAAACTCAAATTAAACACAAAGGGTTTTGAGTATATAGCACAGACAGGTCGCTAAAACACGGTAAGTAACATCCTATACACCGGGCTTTACATAGGCGAGCACAATGGGTGAGCCGTCCGGCACTCTTCATGATTAAACACACAGAATTTAGGGTTAGACGGAGCAGACAATTCGCTACACATGGAAGGTATTATCTTACACACAGGCTTTACATAAGTGAACACAATGGATGAGCTGTCCCGCACTCTTCATGATTAAACACACAGATTTTATTGTTATACAGATCAGACAAATCGTTGGGAATATTATCTTAAATACCGGGCTTTACATAGGCTAACATAATGGATGGCCCTCCTGAGTATATGGAAATCATGCCTAAGGTGTATGTAAGTAGGTATAATTGTATGGAGCTTGTCAACAAACACCCACAAAGGATAGGCCAGCCCAAATAATATAAATGTATCGGCCGCCCTAAGAAACCGAATACCAACTGACAGAGCCTTTAGGAAGTCAAACACGTACCTTTCGGAGGAAGAAAACCCGTAGGGTAGATAGGTCGGCCCAATTTCGACCCCACGCCACGTTGTTCTGAAAGAAACCAGCAAGTCAGCACACAGAACTCACAACGAAATACGATGGGGTCAATCCCCCGAGCAAAGCGACTTACCGTGAGGGATTATGAGCCCGACGTGGGAACACGTGGACAACGGGGCCAGTACCTGACCGAATCCCCGCTGCCACAGGAAGAAGCCCACGTTAAGATAACTCAGCAACACTATCAGTCAGGTCGCGGTCGCACGGACCTCACGGTTCCACGTGGACCAAAGCGACCTGATCAAAGCACAGCCAGGAGCAGCTTTTTCGGTCGCCGGGACGCACTCACGCGTCCCAATGCGGATCAGGCTACTCACACACACCAACTTCAGCACCACAGATTATTGGTTAGGGCTTCGGCCCAACCAGCACGTTAGCAGGCGGGTGACCGAAGATCCGGTCGCCACGCCGCCTCGCAGAAAAAGCAAAAAAGATCACCGCACGCACAAATCAAAACGTCAAATCACCCAGTGCCGTTCGGATACAAATCGCACAAAAATCAAATCACTTTGATTTTAACTACCCCACGAAACAATTTCAATCCTTGAAGAAATGACAAGGAAAAATCACCCTTCCGTAAAATACACCATCCCAGGTTCAAATCACATCCGTCAAATTATTCAAATACAATTTACAATTAAATTCTATAAAAACACAATCACTGACTAATAAAAATTATTTTAAACATGCACTGCGTCTAACTAACGATTTGCGCGTTTCCAAACGCAAATGCGGCACTCACAAATGACAGCTGGCAGTCTGTCAAAACAAACAAATAGAATTAAGTAAATATAAATTTCGGAGGACGAATATCAAGTGATTTTAAGTTATTTAAGTGAAATTAGAGTGTTTATAGGGAACTCGACGTCCCAGGGTGCGGTTCCAAAGTGGTTCCACCACCCAGCGGCAGTTTTAAGGCGAATGAGCAATACAAATACGGCAGAAATAGGTAACTAATTTTCTTTTGACAAAACTTTTATCTACCACAAAAAAAGTGTTACAGTACGTTTCCACTAATTGAATTATAATAGTGCAATTTGCATAAGTATTCCATTCGCTGATTAGTCACTTGTAATATTTTCTACAGAAATATCCGTGGTGTCGTTCATAAAATATTATGCGATTGTGTGCGCTGCTTACACACCGTTGTTATTTTTTGTTTGCCCCTGCATCTCTCGTTGTAAACATTAACTAATAACAGTTTTCGTTATTATTTCAGTAAAAAAACCAACACTGGCATGGACATATTCGGCATCAGTAAAAACCGCGACATCCCACACAAAGAACATTCATCGGATCACCTAACTTCATTCTTTGTGAACCGCGTAGCCAGCGGCTGTGAGCGCCGAGCAACGAGCACCGACGGAGAGTACTACATCGACTGCAAGGTGTACAAGGCTGACGACGCTCGCCTCACCGACTCCGCCGAGCTGTGGAAGAAAGCGCTCGTCCGAATCAAGTTCCAGACCGACGCGGACTCTCCTCAGTGGCGAAAACTACAAGAGCTCGTGCGTGCGGCTGATATTTTGTTTCCAGACAAACCAACATTTTATGATAATTAAACCAAGTACCTAAGTTACAGTTGTTTATTATTTACAGTAACAACCCGTTAACGCTTTAGTCACAAGCTTTGGTTTGTTACAATCATCGGCCACCATCACTCTCGCTCGACATTCTGTTAACAGCGAATACAAACTCGAGTGATCGGTCGAGTGCAGTAAGTAAACGGAGAGTCGAGTTGATAGTTGACAGTTCATCGTTCTCCGAAACGCCGCATACTGGTCAGACGTATGGAATATAGTGGTAAGGAGTAAGTTACTAGTCAATGGTCGAGTAAAGCTCATCCAGTACGCGACAAAATGAACTGTCTCGTTCGAGTGTATCGGTCGAGTTGAGTGGCGAGTCGAGTATCGATTTGCTCGAATTATCGTTCCAAATCAAGTTCTCAGTACAATGTACTGTCTCGGTCGAGTGGAGAGGCGAGTAGATTATCAATTATTGGGCATTCTATACCACTATCGGCAGCGAGGCGCACTCGCCGAGCAACTTGCCGATAGTGGTATAGAATGCCCAATAATATACTACTTACCTTATATGCGATGTTCTTCAGGAAGGCCAGGTGCGCAGTACTCAAATTCAAATTCAAATTAAATTTATTGCATCCATAATGTACATACAGGTGGTAAATATAAGTTACAGAAACAATCATGGACCTTTCGGGCACAGCAACATTCTAGATACAGTCAGTGTCTAGGAGAGAGGAATTGCGCTCAATATTTCCTTATCTATTAACATTTTAGCTATCTGTTCCCTTTCTATCTGTTTTTATTTGGTTTAATGCACTAATACGTATCCCTTTTATTTTATGTCGAATTAAATATTAATTATTTGTTTAAATTTTTATATTACAATTAGTATATTTGATTTAGATAGTTTATATTTTTATTCTCGTCCGTGCATTAGTCAAAGACAGACCTGTTTTACGTTGTTACGAAAATCTCAAAGTACAAATCGAGTCCTTGTATCTTAAGTGATAAGCTTCAATTTCCATTGAAGACTGTGTTTCACATACGCTTATATAGACTTGAATTCGTTTCGACCACTTTATAGTAAAGGCAAAATTGTCAGATAAAAATGCAGTGTACTCCAAAATCTGGACAATCAATAAAGTTCTCGTCGCATCCGGATTTGTCTAAGGTGACACCAGATCAGGATATTATCCAAAATATCAACATAAGGAAGCGGAAAAACCCTGAACAGGAAACCCTGGCGGATCTTAAAAAACAGCTTATGGAATCTTTCAAGCAAATGATGAATACTGAGATTAGCGAGATTAAGCAACAAAATAGCCAGATACTTGAGTCAAATTCGCAGATTATAAAACTTCTTCAACAGAATGCTGAGAATTACAAGGAAATAGCTGGTAGGGTACGGAACCTTGAAACTAAATACGAAGCAGAAAATATACGGGTTACTAATTTGGAATTTCAGTTGAATGAATTACAAAAGCAACTTATCAAGAATACTGTTGAAATAAGGAATATTCCACGCGATGATAAAGAAAATGTGTATGAAATAGTCAAGAACATATACAGTACTCTAAATTTATCGCCTATCGATGCAACAACAAATATATACAGAAGAGGTAAATTTGATGGTCCAATCGTTGTCGAGTACAAAGAAGCCAAAAAGAAAGAAACAATTATTAAGGCTGCTAAAAAGTATAACTCCGAAAACAAGGAAAGACCACTGAATACAGAAATTTTGGGATTTAGTGGCATATTTTCGCGAGTTTACGTATCTGAAGCACTAACGCCATTTTCAAAAAAGATGTTGGCAGCAGCTCGAGAACTAGTGAAGAATAGAATGTACAAGTACTGCTGGGTATCCCGAGGAAATATCTTACTTCGCAAGGAAGAGGGCCAGTCTGCCATAGTCATTAAAACTCTGAGTCAGATTAAAGATTTAGCAACACAATGACTATATAGTGGCATCTTCTCCATCAAATTACGGTATTGTTCTGCGTTATTTTTGTTAGTTGTTCTTCTACATTATTGTGCCTTTTTTACTTTTTTTAGATTAAACCTAGATTATGATGTCACACACCATATTATTACAAATATTGTTATTTTTTGTTACCGGATTTTTATATATATATACATTACTACCGTGATGTTTATTGTATATGCATATATTTTATATTGTTTTTATTCATATATCACATTACTATATTATTATATTATAATTATATGCTTCATGTCCGTTGATAAACTATTTTGTATCTACTACTACTGTTACGAACATCAGAAACTATATCCCTCAGCCAAAATTATTTGTATCCTTAATATTTATATTATAAACAATGTGTAACAATATAGAGGATGTGATCGCCGATGTTGATAATAATATCAACGCTGGTGATTCGTTTTTGGTTGGGGATCCGGAGTCGTTTTTGCAATATAGAATGAATATTGAACCATCACTTAATATAATTGTACAGAACATTCGAAGTATACATAGAAATTTTGAGGATTTTAAGCTTTTTATGGCGAGGAGTAATATAGACTATGACATTATTATTCTAACTGAGTGTTGGCTACAAAATTCAGACTTAATTCCAGGAATAGAACAATACGATTCTTACCACACTCAGAAACATATCAATCAGAATAGTGGTGTGGTTGTATATGCAAAAAGTAATTTGGCAAATGTCATAGTGTATGAACCCAATATTACAGATGCTGATTGTTTGGTAGTTGAAATAGATAAAAAAAACGCCTTTATTTGTTTGTATAGATCACCATCTTTTATCTCAGTAACCAATTTTCTTTGTTCTTTAGACGAGCTTTTAATTAAACTGAAACACATACCCAATGTGTATTTAACTGGTGACATCAATATAGATATTGCTACCGGTAACGATGAATCAAAATCTGATGAGTATTTGGATCTACTTGCAACCCATTGTCTCTTACCTAGTCATTCTCTTCCTACTCGTCTTAACAAATGTATTGATCACTGTTTTGTTAAGTCTAATTCTAAAATGTTGACTGTGATTTGTGAGTCGTCTGTGACTGATCATAGCAGCTTATTTTTAAATATATATTTATCGCAAAAAAGTACAATTTTCAACAAACATAAAAAAACCTTAAAAACACTTAATTATGATATGACTAACACCCTAATTAATGAAATAGATTTTTCAAGTATAACATCTTTACGCGACCCTAATAAAGCAACTGAAATGTTTATAAAAATTATATCTGAAGTAATTGAGAAAAGCACGCAAATAACTGCAATTCCAAACAGACAACAAACTCGACAAAAATGGATAACACCCGGATTATTACGTTGTATGAGATTTAGAGACACATTACATAAAAGACACCTAAAATCACCAAATGACATAGATCTAAAAACTACCTATAAACGATATCGTAATCATTGCAACAATATTCTACATAAGCTAAAAAATGAACACGATAAACGTAACTTATATGATAGTAAAAATGACATAAAAAAGACTTGGAACGTTATAAAACGTGTATGTAATTTGGATGTGTTGGATAAATCTAAAATACCATATGAGTTGTTAAATATTAAGTCGACACCGCAGGAATCAATTAATTATGCTAATAATTTTTTTGTTAATGTAGGTGCTAAACTCTCAAACAGCATTTTACAGAAATTAAAAGTAACTGAAGATGATATAGTCAAAGATTTTAAGTACAATCACACTCCATTGAACTCATTCATGCTTTTGGAAACAGATGAACTAGAGGTACACAAAATAGTTATGTCATTAAAAAATACTAATACTACTGGTTGGGATGGCATATCATCACTATTTATAAAAAAATATATTAATATACTAATAACACCACTAACGTATTTACTAAATTTATGTTTGTCTACTGGCAGGTTCCCAAACGCACTGAAGGACTCCATTGTTGTGCCTATATTCAAGTCAGGGGAAAAAGACAGTATCACTAACTATCGCCCGATTTCACTACTACCTACTTTGGCCAAAATTTTAGAAAAAGTAATGAACCACAGACTAGTAAATTATTTAGAGAAAAATAATATTTTGTCCAAAAATCAATATGGTTTTAGAAAAAGCAAATCAACTGTGGATGCTGTGGAAAATTTGGTTACCAATATAACTGAGAATCTTGATTGCAAAAAGAAATGCATAGGAGTATTTTTGGATTTAGCCAAGGCTTTTGATACTGTCTCAATTTCTTTACTGATTCGTAAATTAGAGTATATAGGCATCAGGGGGATGCCACTGGAACTTTTTAAAGATTATCTTAGTAACAGGACACAAACATTAAAAATCGGAGACATTACTAGTTCAAAATTAAAAATAGATTTTGGAGTGCCTCAAGGATCTGTGCTTGGGCCTACCTTGTTCCTAATTTACGTTAACAATTTATGCGATACTGAAATACCTGGATCAAAAGTAATTACATTTGCTGACGATACGGTGATTTTATTTCAACATTCAACATGGACACAAGTTAAAACATCAGCTGAGAATGGACTTCGAAAAATTATAAATTGGCTTGACTGCAATTTACTCACTTTAAATTTAAATAAAACCAAATATATAACTTTTAGCATCAAAAACAATCTACAGCCCCCTTCTGATTTCCTATTGAGAGCGCACTCTTCTAAGTGTTCTCTTCTTATTGGAGATTGCGATTGTCATATTTTATCTGCAACTAGTAGTACTAAATACCTTGGTATTGAAATTGATAAAAATTTGAATTGGAAACCACATATCAGTAATCTTAAATCTAGAATTCGCAAACTAATTCCTATTTTCAAAAAAATTAGAAATCTAAGGGACAGAAAGACTAACAGAATGGTTTACCTAGCTTTATGTCAATCAATCGCTACTTACGGTATCGCCGCCTGGGGTGGTGCACGAAAAAGTACTCTTATAAAAATTGAGCGTGCCCAGAGGTGTATTCTAAAAGTTATTAATTACAAACCCTTTAGATACTCTACGTCGAAATTATATGAAGAGTTTGGGGTCCTCAATATTCGTCAACTTTACATTAAAAGTATTGTTCTGAGACAACACTTCTGCCAAAGACCTGAGATTCAATCCATTAGAAGATCACATGAAGTTTATAAGGTTCCTTCATGCAAGACTTCTTTTGCTCAATGTTTTTCTTACTTCCTGGCCCCGTTACTGTACAATCGGATAAGTAAGGTAATGACCTTAAAAGACATGACAAGCTATAATTGCGGGAGGGCACTGGATGAGTTTCTGAGTAGTTTAGATTATAAACGGACAGAAAAATTTATACAAATATGCAAGTAAATTATATGTATTCTTATTTCATAAATAAACAAAATATACATGCGCATCTATTTTATTACATTAATCCTCATTTATATATAAATGTTATATTTATTTATATATATGTTGTATATACATACATGTGTGTGTGTATGGGTGCTGTACATGGTACATTCATACAACTGTGTGGATTTCGTTTTGGGATTGGTATGTTGTTTGGAAATTCCATGTACCTACTACTATTGTTATGATATCATTTTAATATGAGTTTGATATGAAGGTAGCCTTCCTATTGTTAAGTAACATTGTATTTCATTTATAGGCTGATAATAACATTTATGGTTTGTTATAAGTCATGTTGTCTGATATTTTTGCATGTACTACTTGTTTACGCCTAGCTCATTAGTTGTTATCGCATCTTTTGTATACTTTTGTATGACTATAAACAATAGAAAACTGTTCTTATGCCAATGAATTTACAGTCGGTTTTTCTAGAGCGAGAATCCTTACCTTGCCGTAACACAGTCTTTGACTAGCGCGGAAGGTAAAGAATTTTTATCTGTATACCGCCAATTGGTTTATCTTTTCCTTAAATGGTATATTAGTAAGAAATGTTTTGCAAATTTTTATTGTTTAGGAATTTTTATTTGTTTTGTAAACTTACTACTAGTACTTATTTTGATTAATACCTAGTCTTAAGTGGTGGTGTACAATGTAACACTTACGTTTGGAAATAAATTCTATTCTATTCTAATTCTATTCTATTCTATTTAATAAAATTAATACATAATAAAATTTAAAATGTCCATATTATATTTTGAGTCAATTATTTATTAATGTCATTTCACTTATCGAGTTAACAGTAGTCATTATTTTTAATTGAATTTATCCGTCAGATATTCGTCAATTGTGTAATAGCTTTTACTAATTAAGAATTGTTTTAATTTATTAATAAAAATATTGGTTTTATTTATTTGTTTTATGTATTCCGGTAATTTGTTATATATTTTTACCGACATAGCATACGGACTAGAAGAGTGTAATTTGAGG
This sequence comes from Anorthoa munda, assembly GCA_945859665.1. NCBI lineage: Eukaryota > Metazoa > Arthropoda > Insecta > Lepidoptera > Noctuidae > Anorthoa > Anorthoa munda. The sequence continues at coordinate 7,666,360 of OX243894.1, read as the reverse complement.
TGGGAGGAGGGTAGATCAAGTCTGTTTTTGTGGCGCAACGAATAATTATTTTGCATGTCTTCCCGTGTGTTGTAAGACTCTGGGTATTTGCGGACTAGTTCACACAATTCTAAAATATAAATATTAACTAAGGTGAGGATTTTATGTTTCTGAAAGCAAGGCTTGCAACTATCTGTTTGTTCTATGTTAGTTATTATTCGTATCAGCTTTTTTTGTAGTATAAATAGGGAGGGAGCGTCCGTGCTATTTCCCCATAATATTACGCCATAGGTTAACCAAGAGTGGGCATATGCGTAGTATGTAACTAGTGCGGTTTGTAGATTGGTAGTTTTTTTTTATTTCTCGTAGGGCATAAGAAAACTTTGAAATTTTCGATTTAACTTTCTGTATGTGGGTTTTCCAGTTAGTACTCATAACCGGCGTGTGTGTATGACTAGATGTATGAATGTGAGTGAAGCAAAAGAAGTATGTAAGGATCGTAGCAGGTGGCGTTCTGTAGTTTCTGCCTATCCCCATGGGAAAAAGGCGTGAGTTCATGTATGTAAATAAATGAGACTTATCATGTTGTTTTTATCATCTTTATTGTACTAAATTTACTGCCATATTCTGTACACAAAAAGTTTGAAGAGATCGGTACAACGCTGGAAAACCGAAAATACAGGCGACCAAAGTCATCAAGAACGGTAGAAAACGTGGAGAGTGTTAATCAGTATGTTCGTGTCGACCCGAAACTTTCAATTCGGACCCGTCATAAGTAATTTAACTGTGCGATGAGTGCCGCGACCGCGAGGGTCTACATTTGGACGATTATATTTTTATATAATAATATAAAAATAAGATCGTCCAAATACGACGATAACGTTTTATATATAATTAATAAACATTTTTTCGATACACGACTTACTTTTTTTTTAAATCGATTCACTAAATATAAAGTTTCTTTTGGGACAGACACCTTGTAGATAGGTATGAAATTCTGTATGTTTAGATGTTTGTTAATCATACCTTGTTAATCATAACATATAATATGGAATATAATTACACAATTACCAGAATTAGAACCTAGGATATAATAGTAAAAAATAAATATAGTAAAATAGATATAATAATAAATAAACGGAATAACAAAGCCTATATTGAATTCAAAAATATAAAATTGAAGTATATACAATACAAAGTTTATAAAATCTACCTAATCTCAGTATGCCTTTTGGCATAGGCATCCACTAACAGTTTCTACTGCGGTCTGTCCTGAGCTGCTACGACTCGAACCAGAGGTCTTTCCCATATCCCATTCCCATCACTGACACTGTCTATCACGACTTCTTTGCCCATCTCTTGGATACCAGTTTGTCACTGCTTTGCTCCAATTCCCTTGGTTATCGCGCATCATATGACCGGTTTATCTCCACTTTTGCTGGACTTTGTTTCGTCTTGAGGTATTTCTGATCCTGTCCAGAACTTTGAACCCAGTTATGCTGCGCTTCATGGCTCTTTGGTATTTGGCAAGCTTGTCTCTAAGGCATTTGGTTAGTGACCAAGTGTTCACACCCATAGTTCCTGTTGAATAACTCTTGTTATTCGCGCAGGTAAAGTCACTGGCGACAACAAACACAAAAACTGGCACTTTTAAAATATTTTTTTTAAGATCTCACTCATTATCATATAGCATCCCTCTATCAGCAACCCTTCTGCAGCTGCTCTAACCCTAAAGGGGCACCTTATAACGCCTATTTAATAGATCCTAAAGAGATGAATAATAGCGCTTGTAATTACTTACAACCGCTACTTTCACTCCTTAAGCACCCTTATGAAGTGAAAATAGCGGTTGAAAGCTGATATTGACACTAAATGAATGAACGATGAACGTCACATTCACTCATTATTTAATTCATCCAAATCGTAGATTGCAGCTTGCAGTGAAATATTGTGTTGTGTTTTTGTTGTTGGTGATTTTATTGTAAGTATTGAATTTACATTTACAATAATAAAATGGCGACATATTTATAGTGTAAATAAAGATTTGAGTTACGCAGCTTGTTTAGGTGAAACACATCGGCAAATTTGCAAATGTATGGTGTTTTCGGCATAAAATTATTGGGCCCTTAATTAATTGAAGATCTTATGAAAATTTAATGAATTTGTAGCTACAGGTCCACAATGTTTGTTTTAATTTTGATAATTATAACGCTGATTTATATTTATATAAGGATAACTAACGATATAAATAACTATGCGATCTTACTAAACTGTGCTGTGTGTTAAATAAACAAAAAAATATGATCAAACACAGTCATTGTCTCATACAATGGCGTCAATATTATTGCTACTTTTTACTCTCTACTTTTTTTTGCTACTGTAGCTCCCTTTTGCAGAACTGGGTGATCAGTGTTTAGAAGCTCTAAGTTCCATTCATGCTGCTAAATTCTTTGTTCTAGAACTTCGACCTCAATACAAAGCCCAGTAGAGTGAATTATAACCAGGAGTGTGAATTTTGATATCATATAAAGCTCTGCCCTCATTGCAGTACATACAATAAAAGTAATTTAGGGATCTGCAAAATGCTTGAAACCCTAGCTTTTCTTCTGGTATATTTAACTATTTTTGAGATCTGAAAATCAACTTAGAGGGCAATGCACCTACAGGTTGTAATTTAAAAATTAATCGTCAAAAAATACAATGTTTGAATATATAACTATTTTTTTTTTTTTTTTTTTATTTGGTATAGGCTCGCGCTTGACCATCATCTCACCTGATGGTAAGCGATGATGTGGTCGATGATGGAGCACGCTTGCCTAGAAGTAATTCGGAGACCCTATCACATGATACTTAGCGTATTTTAACTTATTTTCAGAATGCCTTTAAAATTGTTGAGACGATTGAAGATGGGAAGCCCCAATTATGCGTATTTCCAAACAGTTGGGAAAACGGGGTTCGAATTAGCTGGCCCCCTCTGGGGGCTGGTCTGGGATCTTCAGCGACAGGCCTCGTAGGGCTTGGCTTTGCAGATGCAGTCCTACCTTGTCTGGCTCCTTCAGAGACGGCAAGGTGGCGTGGTTTTGAGGGTGAGCGCTACGGTCGTGTAGATCATCAAGGCAAGTGCGGTGATTAACCTTCTCGTGGTTGCCGCCCTGTTATTGGTCTAATTCCGTATGAAATAGACGTAAGACGTAACAGAAAACACCGGGCGAAGTATCACAGGGGTGGCGAGGTCATGCCCCTGGGTGTCCACCATTGAACAATTACAATGTTGGATAGCAACTCCTGCGTGTTTGTGCCGTGCGCGGGGACCCGTATGGAGGGATGAAGGGGTCCTGGTGGTTGAGTGGAGCAGGTTGCACACAACACGCCACTTTGGCCTGGATTTCCTGCGACACGGGAGGTGTTGGGAGTAGTTACCCACGGTGTAAGGGAGGGTTGTTCTGTTCAAGCCAGCCCAAACGAGCACCTGGTGTCGCACTGTAAGCCAGCCCTGCGCACCTATATCTCAATGGTAGTCCTAACGGCCCACCTTAAGTGGTGGGTCTTTCCCAGTTGTGGGCTCGATGGAGGGTGGGAGCCGGAGATGAATTTTTTGATAAATGTGGTCATGGACTTTATAAAAGACTTGAGTACATTAGGGGTGGTGTCGGCGAAAGCCGTCAACACCCCTGCCCCTGGACCTGCGGTTAACTCCGCAGAATCCAGCGCGGGTGCCCCCAAGGCTGCAGTGAAAACTGCTGCCACCCCTCCGGCTGCGGTGAAAACCGGAGTCAGGAGTGATGTTAAGTCCATTGGGCAGGTCCCAGTAAAGGTAAGAAAAATAAGCGGGGTGCTCCTAGCACCTCGCGTGTACCTGGACCAGCGGCCAAGGCCGCGGCCTCCAGCGGAAACTTCGTGGCTCCTCTGACCACATCCTCCGAAGTCGCTGCCTCCTGTACAATGGAGGCTGCTGGCGTACCCGTTGGCGAGGCTGCCTTGACCTGGCGAGTGCAAACCCGCAAGGGAAAGGGCAAGGGTAAGCGTAGAAATACGCAAACCCCTGTCCCCCGCCATAGAACGGGCGAGTACGACTGGACCAGCTCAGGGCAATAAGCCCATGAACAGGAGGCAGCAACGGCAGGAGCAAAGGAGAGGCAAAGCAAAAGCTCCAATCAGCTTCTCGAAAGGGAAAGATGCTGATGCTTGATGATCAAATTTAAAGATTTTTCTCGCCTGAAAAATCAAAAACTCAGTCTGCCATGGCTAGTTTTTCTAAGGTAGTATACTACACCGACTTGAATATGTTAGAAGCAGGTAAGTTTTGTATTATTAATAATAAATTTTACTCCGCTGATGGTTATTGTTACCTGAGATATTTTTATTTATTACATATGTCGCATCAAGGCTGGCCGATAGATGCAAACCATCGGGAAGTCAGGATGTATTGCCTTACGTTAAGACATCGTGTGTGGGCAGGTCGTTGGGTACAATCGTGAAAATGAAATCACACAAATTATTCGATACACTGAGTATATTCAAATAGACACAAGTTACATTCTTGCTTACTAATATTACGGATCGACACTGATTCTACAGCGTGTTAGCTCTACGGCTGTCAGTACTCAACTGCCAGTACATTTTAGCTCAACTGCTACATTCTATTATCCCCACCACGCAAGTGGTTAGAGAAAGCGCGCCAAAGCATAGTTGTTCTTGCTTTGCTGCCAGATGGCGTGCTTGCGATTTGTTTTGACGTCCGTACTATTGACTAAACCCGACACGGCCATCCTGCGAGACAGGCGTCCTCGTCTGTTCCTCATTGTCAGGTTCTAACAGTGTATCGAATCATGTGGAAATCCTCAATGGATGTCCTCAGCCCTTGGGGAAAGCTGATGGGTCTGTCAGACTCCTACTGACTAAAACCACATGGTGTTCTCTAGGCCGTAGTTCCTCTTGAGAGGCGAGCGTGGAACACACACGTCGCCTTCTCGGGCCTCTCTCGGGTGACAGATCCCCAAATCTATCACCCGCAGGCTTCATCATCTTGTCCTTGCTCCATGCCACCTCATGTCGTGTTGCGCCACACGTCCTCTTAGTCTACTCCGACCCGCCAGTCTCCCATCATACAAGGGATGTTTTTCTGAAACACAAAATTTCCAAACAGTATTCACTCGTCCAACCCTGACACATACTTTAAGTGAGTGAGGAAACATTTTGAATCAATCAAACATGATCATTTGAATGTCTCCTTTCACCTTTGCAAGGAAAGAGTAATTCTATTTCCAATTTAAAGAAAATAGTAACTCAATCATCGATTTGGTACCTAAAAGCACCCAATCATAGTGATTACAAAGTCTAAGTACCACTGATAGTCATTAATCTCAAATTAAATCCGGCAAAAGAAACCATCAGGTATCATATTCACGATATTTAGCTATCTCATAGCTCTCTTAGCAATCACAATTGCTCTACTCTAACATCTCCACGATGTCGAGTCAACTCAACTCTCTGAACTCAGAAACTGTTCACACAGATTTAGTCTGTCCTATGTTACGTCAATTCATAATCTACTAACTCATTTGGTACTTGAGCTTCGTGTGTCTTACTAACACGATCTACGCAAAGTAATCAAAATTAGAAAATCAAAATTATTTCAATTTTCGTAATGAGGGCTTGACGATTCGAACGTCATCAAAATTATCATGGTGACTTCACCAAACGCATGACTGCGAGTTTACTTTCTTTTAACCTCATGACTCAATAGGAACTTTCTGTAAGGTTCCTAACACAAACATGAATTTTCCCACCAGACATAGTGTCACACAGGCTTACCGCCAGCCATACAGGCCACACAGTCCTACCGTTGCCATACAGGCCTACCGTTGCCACACAGGCCAATAGTTGCCACACATGCCAACAGTTGCCACACAAGCTCGCAGTTGCCACACAACGCTCGGCTATTCCTGACCAAACTAGATTATTGGGTTCGTAAAAATAAAGATTTTAGAACCCTACTCTTTAACTAAACCGTTACCCTGGGCCATGTACCACAGTCATTCCAAACAAACTTTAAAACTTATTCTGCAGCAAAAACTGCCAAGCCTACAGAAACTCTCGAGTAAAACCTCTAACGCCACGGCTCTATAGCTGACTAGCAATTGTATTGCTCTCACACAACGGTCTCACTAGACCCCGACCTCCGCCAGAATCCACTGGTACGGTCAAACATAATATGGCTGATAGACTCAATTACTCGACACCTTAAGCGTACTCATCATTATCAAAATCCTTTTGACATCAACATCGACTGGTACATAGCCCGATGGCATCTTCCTTAACCTACAGTGTGCATACTTGTAGGTTCTAAGCGTACCTTTTTAAAGCTTTCGGTGTATAACGATCACTGTTATATCATGATCACCTATCGCGGACTTAATACAGGGCCTATTTAGTTTTCGTGTTAGAGTTTCCCACACAACACTATTCATTAGAAATGTCCAACGATCAAAAAGTTCAACAACTAAACAAAGTAATTGTATCAATTCTGTTACTCTTTACCATAATTCAAAGACAATGCATACTCAACTCGTAAAACTTCTTCGTTGACCCATCGCCACATGTTACGCATGAGGTGCGGTCCAAAGTTTCTAGTATGAGTAATGTCAATCAGATTTGGTTTAACTACCACTGTCATCAACTATGACGGTTAACTGTTGAGGAACCTTGCGATCGGGGATCCTTCCCATAAGGTTCGCGCTTTTTACTTTAAGATTTTGGAACATATCGACTGTTAATATGAGGGAAACAATTAAGACTGATAATATTTGCGTCTTAATAGCTCGTGTGAAGGAGCTTCAAGAATTAACTCGAATCAAGGTCGTTAAAATCAAATTATCAACAGTAACTCTTTACTATCGCTCACTAACTCAGTCCTCATGTAAGGAATTTCGGGGGGCTAAGTCACCCGCGTCCGTAGGAGAGTTACCCTTATTGCTGTTACCCTACACGTGGTCCCCGGGTGGTGCTAATCAGGTGACACTACTGGTGGTAGGCTTCGGCCGAAGGCTTGTGACCACCCACCGGGCAAAGACGTACCGCCAAGCGGCCTAGCCGTGTTCCGGTACGATGCTCGGTGTAGCCACTAGAGGAGTTGGGTCGAGATAGTTGTTCCTCTGCATGCTGACCAGCCTGACTCGCACTGTTTTGGGCGTATCGGGAGACTAGTTGCGGAGGGTAGCGGGATCCGAGGCACGGTGCGCCGCTGGCCGACCGCAGGTAGTTGGGGGCCCAAGTAGTGTGCCAGCCACACACGAAAGGCTGCCCCGCCAACTGTCGAAAAATCCCGGAATGCACCATCGTGCTGGTTGGCGACCAGATGGGAGGGCCTGATGGACATCTCCGGGGGGGCTCGGGCGTCCCCGCAGTCTCCGGACTAGTGCCCCAATGATGGCGTCCTTTCAGTGTCTGTCTGTAGGTTAGTAGCGTGGAACCTCATCTCACTTCCTTCTCCTCACCTTTCACTCTTAAATAAAAATGGCAAGAAGTAAAAAGAAAACTGGAGTAAAACAGCGGCTGCACCCCCTCCCTCACAAAGTGCACCTCACTAATATTAGAGGTCTGCACTCCAATCTCACCTCAGTCCACCATCATCTGGAGACTGAAAAGCCAGCACTGTTTTTCCTTACGGAGACGCAGATAGGAAGTCCGTCTGACGTGTCGTACTTATCCTACCCAGGGTTTACCCTGGAGCACAATTTCAAACCACGTGCGGGTGTATGCATGTATGCCCGTGACGACACTTGCTATCGGCGTCTCCGTAACCTTGAAGACTCCAGGTTCTCAGTGCTGTGGGCTCTGGTGGACACAGGGCTGGATAAGATTATCTACGCCTGTGTCTACCGCTCGCACAGCGGTGATCAGGAGACGACCAGGCTCATAGAGTACCTCAGTGAGGCGGCTGATGCGGCACAGCAGCGGTATCCTTCCGCCCAATTAGTGCTACTGGGGGACTTTAATGCCCACCACCAGGAGTGGCTCTTCCCATACCAGTGCACTGACCATGCTGGTCGAGAGATGCGCAAGCTTGCGCTAGCGCTAAATCTCACCCAGCTGGTCCAAGGGGCAACGAGGGTGCCAGATGTTGATTCGCACACAGCCAATTGCTTGGACCTTCTGCTGACAACAGATCCAGACAGATACTCAGTGTCGATATCTTCACCTTTAGGTAGTTCCGACCACCGTCTGGTGAAGTCTGTATCCGACTACTCCCCGCCCGATCCCAGCCCAAGAGGCACCCGGCGGGTATGGCGGTACAAGTCAGCAGATTGGGATGGGATGCGATCTTTTTTCGCATGCTATCCTTGGCAGCCCACTTGCTTCTCTTCGGACGATCCATCGGCATGCGCTGACGCTGTGACTGATGTGTTGCGTCGGGGGATGGAGTACTATATTCCATTCTCTGACGTAGCAATGTCTAACGTCGACCGACCATGGTTTGGAGCCGAGTGTAACCACGCCAACGCGGTTAAACATAAGGCCTACCAGGCATGGGTTGACGCTCGAACGCGCAAAGCAAATGACGTGTGTCAGAAGAAGAGAGCCTTTAACACGGCTGCCAAGTCCTGCAAAAAGGTGATGCGAAGAGCACGGTTTGACCACATTAGCAGAATCGGGAACAAACTTGCTTCATACCCAGCGGGTAGCAAAGCGTTTTGGTCCCTGGCTAAATCGGTCGAATCAAATTTCTGTCGCCCCTCACTACCACCACTGCTGAAACCTGACGGGTCATTAGCCCACTCCGCTGAGGAAAAGGCAAACTTGTTTGCTTCCCTTTTTGCGTAATCTTCGCATCTGAATTCTGATGGCGCGCAGCCTCCTCCTTTTCCTGATGGATGTGTGACGAAAATGTCGGACATCCGCATCCATCAAAAGGACGTCCGTAGGGTGCTGCGTAGCCTTGATGTGAACAAAGCGAGTGGCCCTGATGGGATACCAGCAATTGTACTTAAAACCTGTGCGCCTGAATTGTCTCCGATCTTGACACGCCTGTATCGCCTTTCCATAGAGACTGGAAAAGTGCCGAAGGCATGGAAGCAAGCCAACGTACAGCCCGTGCCCAAGAAGGGCAGTCGAGCTGACCCGGCCAACTACAGACCCATATCTGTAACGTCCATCCTCTGTAAGAGTATGGAACGTGTGCTCAACGGTAAGCTCCTGGCATACCTAGAAGCGAACGACATCCTCAGTGACCGACAATACGGCTTCCGCCGAAATCGGTCCACTGGGGATCTTCTAGCGTATGCCATTCACATCTGGAGTGAGGCCATCGAGAGACACGGGGAAGCGCTAGCCGTCTCCCTCGACATCTCGAAGGCTTTCGACAGGGTCTGGCACGAAAGCCTCATTGGTAAACTTCCTTCCTTCGGTCTGCCCAGTGGTCTGTGTGATTGGATTGCGGACTTCCTGAGGGATCGATCCATCCGAGTGGTTATCGATGGCTGCTCGTCCGGTCAGTTAGATATCAACGCCGGAGTCCCTCAGGGGTCAGTGCTCTCGGCAACATTATTCTTGCTGCACATTAATGATCTGCTAAAACCCGGAACCTTTGGGTACGCAGACGACAGCACTGTTGCTGAGAGATACGTGTCTAGCGCACGGGCTACTGGGCCTCAGATTCGGTCTCTCCGGGAGGCCATGGTTGAACGCTTGAACCTGTCCTTGAAGGCGGTCTCCGAATGGGGTGATGCCAATCTGGTCAGTTTCAATGCTGCTAAGACCCAGGCGTGTCTTTTTTCCGCTAAAAAGAGCCGATTCCACCCGGCTCCATCTTTTCGTGGTGTAACCGTGCCGTTGACGGACCATCTCGAACTTCTCGGGGTTACTTTGACATCGACCCTCAACTTCGGTCCATTCATTGAGGCGAAAGCTCAGTTAGCTGCAAAAAAGTTGGGGATTCTTGCAAAGGTGAGACGGTACTTCACGGCTGCACAGCTGCTCAACTTGTATAAAGCGCAAGTTCGGTCTTGCATGGAGTACTGCTCTCACCTTTGGGATGGATCAGCCAAATACCAGCTTGATGCACTTGAGTCGATTGACAGACGGGCCAAAAGGCTTATTGGCAACGATGCACTGGTCGCCTCAAAGCTCCAGAGCCTCGAACATCGACGCCGAGTTGCCAGCCTGTCGGTTTTTTATCGGTTACATTTCGGGGAGTGTGCGACGGAACTGCACAATTTGATTCCACCTAGCCCTTTCCATCATCGGACTACAAGACGTACGGCTATGCGCCATCGGTACATGGTGGACATCCCTCCCATACGCACAAAGCGTTTTGCTAATACTTTCATTGTACGCACAACTAAGGAGTGGAACTCCCTTCCGGAGTCTTTGTTCCCTGATAGCTACAACCTTGGGGTCTTTAAGTCAAGAGTGAATAGGTTTCTTCTAGGTAAGCGTGCTTCACCGTAGACCGCATCATCGCTTAACATCAGGCGAGATAGTGGTCAAACGCGAGCAAAAAAAAGGAAAACGATCGCGAGATCTACTATGCTATCATAATATTACTTTGAAAGTAAGCAAGTGAATTCAGATCTGAAGACGGCTGTGTAAGTCGTACACAACAAGATCTTTTCTGAGTACAGGTAAATGACCAGTACCGTTACTAACTCGATACAACTTCGTTACCCCACGACATTACCAACTCGCTTTGCCACTGAAAATTACTAGTTATTCAGTCATTTTGGATATCTCAACTCCTTCATATGGGATATCTCATCCTAAGGTTCGTACTAAACCTAATATTGAAACTAGGAAAGTACTAACTAGCCAATAGGAAACTCATTAGCTACTTGCTTTTTACCAAGTGTGTCTTAATTACCTAGTGATAGTGCAAGATATAACCACGACCAATTCAATGGTCAAACATGAAAAATTAATACTCGAACTAGCATCTCTTCACTAGAGAACCTTCGACCTCACTATCGAAATAACATGGAAGCGACTCACCGAGTATTCCATTCCAAACTTGCGAGCTCCCGACTTCATAGCTGTTGCCAAAACGTTTGGCTACCACCTGCGAACTGCTAGCCTGCAGTTCCTCTTAACCTCGGGTGTTGACACGTCAGCCGCATACAGCAACTGAATCTCTAGACTGCAGCAGAGGCTCCACTGCGACACAATATGGTATCAGAAACATGAAAAGCACTACGAGATTACATGATCACACAACTCAACTTTGATGGAAATTTAACCGGTGCCCCGGTGTAGTAACCTAAACCAATCAATCTGCCCAGTAATGCCCAAAAGTAAATCAATCTGCCCAGCCTTTTCCCAACTACATTGGGGTCGGCTTCCAGTCCTACCGGATACAGCTGAGTACCAGTGTTATACATGGAGTGACTGCCTATCTGACCTCCACAACCCAATAACTGGATAACACGGTACCCCTTGGCAAGACTGGTGTCAGATCTCAGGCTTCCGACTACCCGCAACGACCGTCAAAGATCTTCAAATGACAGCCGGGACCAACGGCTTTACGTGCTCTCCGAGGCACGGAGGAAACCAGGTATGTTGAAATGGTCACCCATCCACGGACCGACCTCGTGAAGCATTGCTTAACCTTAATGATCGACCAGTGCGGCTGTTATTATTTAGCCACGAGCTTCTAGTAGTAGTAGTTACCAAAACCGGCATGGCCAAATAGGTTATTATGGACACCGAATGTGAGTGCAGTTCCTGTCCAAAACATGAACCACACATTACAGTGTCCTAAGTGCCCAGGTCGCTGTCGCTAGTCGATGGTCTTTAGAGAATCCAATGAATGTCATAGCGTCGGTAGTATTTTAAGTCACAATTAACGAGGTCTGGTAGGGTTTTAGATAGTTTGGCCCTTCGACCACAAAAGAAGAATACTATGCTCCTTCTCAAACTTTGTTAACTCTCACTACATAGAACTATCACACTACAAAACTAATCAAAATATTTCATTTGGAACAAGGTAGGTACGTTATTTCCCAGACTGAAGTGTAAGGCAGGCACCATATCGTTCCAAGGCCATCGGCGTCGTAACCATAGTCTGCCAAAGCTAGTCAAGGGTCATTGCCAGTGTTAGCAGCATAATAACTCTTCAATAACACCAAAACCTGACCAGCGATAACTAACATGAGAGTATGGACCCGACACGGGCCACCCCGACAATCCACTGGCCGCCATACCGTACACAAAACCAGAATTTTAAATAATGAACACTCAGTCATAACAAAATGAAAACGACTCACCAGATTCGCATAAAGATCCGTGTGTATGGAATTCTCCACAAGTCCACACGCTCCTCCTTGACCTGTCCAGCTCCTCGGTTGTAGCTAGCTTCCTTGCTTCTCCGCTCCGTTATTGATTATTCAAGACTGAGGGTAGTCGCAACTGACACCGCGATTTTTTTGCAAGAATGTAACCGCCCTTTTCACTAGCATTGTTTTACATGTGATCTCATTAGCACGACTGAATCCCAATTCTGATGTCGCATCAAGGCTGGCCGATAGATGCAAACCATCGGGAAGTCAGGATGTATTGCCTTACGTTAAGACATCGTGTGTGGGCAGATTGTTGGGTACAATCGTGAAAATGAAATCGCACAAATTATTCGATACACTGAGTATATTCAAATAGACACAAGTTACATTCTTGCTTACTAATATTACGGATCGACACTGATTCTACAGCGTGTTAGCTCTACGGCTGTCAGTACTCAACTGCCAGTACATTTTAGCTCAACTGCTACATTCTGTTATCCCCACCACGCAAGTGGTTAGAGAAAGCGCGCCAAAGCATAGTTGTTCTTGCTTTGCGGCCAGATGGCGTGCTTGCGATTTGTTTTGACGTCCGTACTATTGACTAAACCCGACACATATATCATTGGCGGACTTATGTTATGTAGCTGATAGAGTCGGTCCGTACCCGAAGGTTAGACTCATTACTACGATATTAGACAGTTTAATGGACTCCGACGAACTTATACCGCGACCATACGTGGAATCCGATGGAATTATACATGTTTCTGGTAATAATAAAAAAAAAAATATGAATTTAGGGAAATATATAGACATTTAAATTATAGAATCGGTGGAGAGAATATCCCACACTCCGCAATACCAGGTTTAATGCGTAAAGCTGGTCTAGATTATGAGTATGAGGTAAAGAAAGTTATTTCCAGGGATGTTGCAAATCCTGAGAGTGCAATAGCAGATATGGTCCGAAACGCTGTTATTCATGATGCTAAGAGGTTGGTTGATCCTACTACAAAAGAGGATAAAATTGTCATTAAATATAAATTATCAGCTGACGACGAAGCAGCGTTAATAGCGTCATATCCTGAATTAGAGATCGAATTTAAGCATAATTTGCATCATACACATTCTTTCGCTGCAGCATCACGTGTATTAGAATATCAAATAAATGTCATGACATTAGGTATAAATAGTAATATGCGAATTCCTGAAGGGTTTGATGTTTTGGTGAAGGATTCAGGAGGATGTGCTTTCAAGCAAATGCAACGTGGTAGGGATAAATTTCATTGTTGTTCTTCAATTTTAGGCATTCATGATCAGCAGCGTCATGCAAACAGAACTAGTGCTATTCTTCTGTTTGTCCCAAGAACAAGAAAACAAAAGCAGTGTCACAAATTATATATGATTGATATAAAAAAAAATGGTACTAAGAATTTCTTTTGTGAAGATATTTCGGAAAATTGCAATGTGACAGCTCCTTTTCAATTGTTTATACATTCGACTTACGATCGAACTGCAACACAGATTGCTGACAGCATGACTAGAGGAAATTCTACTGTTGGTGCAGGTTCATTTATTTTTGATCCTTTGATGTTGATTGAGAGTTCGGGAATTATCAAATCTTTGAATGCTCATTGGAGAATTGAAGATGATAATGGAATTAAGAAAATCTATATGAATTTTGTACATGACCATTCATGGTCTTATTGTCACACTATGTCCACTTATTTGGAATTGTTGACCAGGCCAGTGATTTTTGATTCTAATAACCACCCATATTTTGTTAACATACAATCTACGAGAAATAGTATTGTATTTTTTAAAATTGTTGAATGTGCGAGCAAGGGTTTAATCAGTGGGTTTATCAGGACGTATTTATGGTTTAACAATTTCGATTACGTGGCCATTATATATTTATGGGAGGCTGAGGGTTTTGATACTGATAAAAACCACATGAGGGTTGTAAATTTTTTTGCACCAAAGAAGTTAGTCAAAGATACTGTCATGTACGCTATGGGTCTGGATCATAATAGGTTTGAGCAACCAAATCGTCTCAACTCCGATACAGACCGCTGCACCGCCAGCCACTTTTGATGTCCCGCTGCGGTCCAATCGTGTTGATGAAGAGGCAGATGATAGGGTTGTTACAGTAAGTAGCCAGTGCAATGATAGATTGAGGAGCGCACTGGAGGATGCGCTTCGCGAGTATAGGTCCACTCCATCTGAACTTAGGCCCCGATTACCACGGTTGCCTATGCACAAAAAGAATAGGGCGCTGGTGTGTGCTTTGGACTCGCTGCTTAAGAACATCTTCGAGAGCAGTGAGAACCTCGTTGATACGCACTCAATCTTGTATTGCGGGGCTGTTGCGGCATGTCGTTTAGCCAACGTTAAGTTTCCAAACGAGGCTATTCGACCAAAGCCTGCCGTGCCAGCCTGGCAATGCAGGATCGAACGGCGTATCGATGGGGCCAGGGTACTCATCGGCAAACTATACTGTTTCAGGGAGGGCAATACACGACTACGTGTGATGCGCTTCGTGAGGCGAGCGTTTTCGGGGACTGGATTTAGTCCCCGAGAATACATTTCCCGTGTCACGGAGCGCATCGACTTCCTGAAGCAAAAAGTTTGTGCATGGGCAAACCGTATTCGGCGGTATAAGCGACGGGTTGACCGGTACTCGCAGAATCGCATGTTCCAGAGCGATGAGAGGTGGGTATATAGAGCTTGGGAGCGCCCTGAACATAATGTGACAGACGCGTGCCGCCCGGATGATGTCGCCACGAGTACATTCTGACGAAGCATCTGGTCGGTGCCCGTCTGTCATACTGAGGGTGGCTGGATGCGTGATGTCGAGCGCGTGTGTGAAGCTATACCAGAAATGGAAAAAGTAGTCATCAGTCCATCTGGTGTAGCCAAAGCAGTTCGTCCGCTACCGAACTGGAAGTCTCCGGGTCCGGACGGACTGCATAACTTTTGGCTAAAATGGTATAGCAGCTCACACGCACTACTGGCATCTCAATTTCAGTCATGCTTAGAGTCTGGGTCGCTGCCGCAGCTTTTAACAACTGGTGTTACCCACCTGCTCCATAAGACAGGTAGTCCCGCGGAACCTAAGAATTATAGACCAATAACATGTTTGTCGACGGTTTATAAACTTCTTACATCCATCCTGAGAGGAAAAATTAATGTGCACATTGAAAGTAACATAATAATGTCTGCCTCTCAGAATGGATGTAGGAATGGGTCCCGTGGCACTAAGGAGCTACTCCTCATTGACATGGCCATAAGCCAGCAGGTTCGTCGTTCCCGTAAGGATCTGTCGACATGCTGGATAGACTACAAGAAGGCATACGACTCTGTGCCACATACATGGCTCATGAGGGTGCTGGAGTTGTACAAAATAGACGCAACTCTGCGCACCTTCCTTGAGTCATGTATGGGGCAATGGAAGACTGTCCTTTGATATCCGGGATGTCGACCGATTCAGGGGGATGATGAGCCTATAAGGATTAAGCGGGGGATATTTCAGGGCGACAGTTTGAGTCCACTTTGGTTCTGCTTAGCCCTGAATCCTCTAAGTACACTGTTGGAGGATTCAGGTCTAGGCTATCGGTTGAGAAGAGGTGGTCAGGTCATATCTCACCTTCTTTACATGGATGATCTGAAACTCTTTACCCCCAATAAATTCCAACTGACGGAGCTACTGAAGGTAACTGAAACCTTCAGTAACTCCATCAGGATGGAATTTGGTGCGGACAAATGTGCAGTCATGCATGTAAAGCAAGGGGAGATTATGGAATCCGAGGGAATTCAACTCTCTGATTCCATACACCTTAGACACCTCTCCTCGACCGAAACTTACAAGTATTTGGGTATGTCGGAAGCGTTGGGCATCAACAGTTCTGACATGAAGCAACTGCTGAAGGAGCGTTTCTTTGGCCGCCTGAAAAAGGTATTAAATAGCCTTTTGTCGGGCGGAAATAAGGTGGGCGCCTTCAACAGTTGGGTCATGCCGGTTTTGATGTACTCTTTCGGCATACTCAAATGGACTCAGACCGAGCTCGACGCCCTCGATAGGAAGGTCCGGACACTGCTGACCGCAAACCGGATGCATCACCCACGATCATCGGTGATGAGACTGTACATCCCGCGGAAGTGTGGGGGTCGAGGCTTTTTAAACGCCAAGACTCTTCACAACCGCGAGTAGCGCAGCCTCAGAGAATACTTTTTAAAAGCTGAAGTGGGTATGCACCGGGATGTGGTCGTAGTGGACAAGGGACTCACCCCGTTATCCATGGCTAAAGAGAACTGGCGCAAGCCTGTAATACTATCGACTGATGAACGCAAAGAGGTATGGCAAGGCAAGGAGCTACACGGGCGCTTCTATCGGGCTCTCCATGGGCCCGATGTAGAAAATTCAGCGTCCGTATCCTGGCTACGTTTCGGCGACCTTTTCGGGGCAACTGAAGGTTTTGTCTGTGCAATTATGGACGAAGTCATCCTGACGAATAACTACCGGAGATATATAATGAAGGACGGGACGGTTGACGTGTGTCGGGCATGCCACTGTCCTGGTGAATCCATCAGACATATTATCTCTGGTTGTTCTCGTCTGGCTAACGGCGAGTACTTACACAGACATAACCAAGTGGCCAGGATTATTCACCAGCAGCTTGCTTTGAAATACAATCTGGTGGATTCTGAGGTACCGTATTACAAGTATGTGCCCGACCCAGTTCTCGAAAATGACCATGTCACGTTGTACTGGGATCGGTCTATCATCACTGATAGGACTATTGTTGCCAATAAGCCGGATATAGTGGTGATAGACCGATTAGCGCGCCGCACAATGATAATCGATGTCACCATCCCGCATGACGAGAACCTCGTGAAAGCTGAGAAAGAGAAACAAATCAAGTATCTTGACTTAGCACACGAGGTTGTCGACATGTGGAATGTGGACTCGGCGATCATTGTGCCGATTGTCGTTACGGCCAACGGCCTGATGGCCAAGAGCCTCGACGACCATCTGTCGAGGCTGTCGTTGGGCGGTTGGATCAAGGGTCTGATACAGAAGGCAGTACTCCTCGATACGGCTCGCATTGTGAGGAGGTTCCTGTCTCTGGAGCCCTAACCACCGGTAGCTTGGACCCTGTTCCCGATACCGGTTGGCCTCTATTTTTATATTTTTAAATGTTTTTAAGTTTTCATTTTTAATATTAAAAAATGTAGTAAATAAGAATGAAGAAGAATAAAGGAATAATAATAAAAAAATTAAAAGAATAACTGCGGTAATACCCACATCTAACGGTATGGGAGAAATTTATCAAAATGAAATTAGTATTATTTGTGATAGTGATAAAAGTGAGATTAAAAATTTGGTAATTTAAGAATCACGTGTAACTTTTGATATTGAACGTGATTCGCCTAATGAAGAGTCGGCATATGGAAGTGAAAATTTAGTAGTTGAAGAACCACATGTAAACTATGATATCGGTCATGGTTCATTTAGTGAGGAATCCGCGTATGGAAGTGATAAATGTGATAACAGTAGTATCGATTTAGACGTATTATCTTCGTATACACTTAAGAATATGGACTCTGAAAAGAATTAGATTTAAATAATGAAATTTTGGTACCTAGAATTATTATAACACCACCTGAAGATACAATCGAAATTGTTAATACATCGGGATATATTGATTTGAATGAAAGTAATATGAGAGAATCTTTCATTGATTATAATGATGAAAATTTTTCGGAATTTTATAATGATGACATTTTAAATTCTACTGTCTATTCAAGTATTCAGGATATTTCTGTATATGAAAAGATCAAAACTGTAATTAATAATTCATTAATAATCGAAGAGACTTGTGATGACAACAATAGTATTATTAAAGTAGATCCGGAAGAATTTGACAATACCTTGAACGAAACCAAAGAAAAACGCGAAGAAAATGTTTTAAGAGAATTAATAATTGAAAAATCTAAAGCACTATTAGACGCAATACCGGACATAGATGATACAACTTCTTCACTATGTAGAGGTATGAAGCGGCTATTAGGAGTTAAAAGAAAAAAAAAACAGTATTGAAACCTGAACCTAAGGTCAGAGGCCCTCGTACTATTAAGAATATGTGTTTAAATTTCATCAGTAAAAATGGTAAAAGTACCAATCAGTTAACAGCAAGTGAAATATCGAAATTAGCTTCACAGGGTGGACCTAAGGTTCTTGAAAAGATTTTATGCACAACTTGCGCCGGACACAAGCCGAGCATCAGAGACGGGCAGACCAGCACAAACGGCGACCTCATCGCGGCAGACCGCTCGGGACGGTCAGGTCAGTGCCAAGTGAGCTCTCAACGAGACTTTGTCACCTCGTGGAGAGAACAAGCGGCAGCGGCTTGGTCGGTCCGGGAGGGTTGGTGAGATGAGCTACGCCCGGGCTGCCAGTGCCCACCTGTGCGTCGCGGTGACATGCAAACGCACGGGTGCCATCAGCAAGGAAGTGTCGGCCTTGGTGACCCAGCTGATCCAAAAACGGAACATTGACGAGGCTCTCTCTCCCACGATGGAGACACCTGAGCGGCAGATACCGTCCTTCACCGCTAAACCGCAATTTGGCAGCGGCGCACTCAAGCTGTGGTGTTGCGACGACTTCACCCTGGCTTGGCTGAAGAGGACGATCCCCGGTTTGCCCCCCCCCCCCCCCCCGGATAGCACCTCGCTAGTCGTGAAGGGCCAATCGGAGTTAACAGAAATGGTACGCTGTGGCTCAACTACGCAAGTGGCTGGAGGTTCAACAGACTGCCATCGCCTTAATCCAGGAGCCGTGGATTAGAGGTGGCCAAATCAGAGGACTATCCAACCTTGGTGGTAAGCTCCTTGTTACTTCTAATCATGATCACCCTAGAGCGTGTATCTTTGTTACAGGTAACCTCAAAGCACACCTTCTAAATGATTTCTGTTGCAGAGATACCTCTGCAGCTAGGCTGTATATGCAGCGCGGTGCCATTGATATGCCGATTGTCTTCGCCTCGGCCTACATGCCTGAGGCGGAGGCACCGCCCCCACATGACCTTGTCCGCCTCGTAACCTTCTGCGAGATCAGCGGGGAAGAGGTCATCATTGGGACCGATGCGAACGTACATCACCCCCTGTGGGAAATGGAAGCGCCTAATGAAAGAGGTAAGGCACTAGTAGACTACTTGTTTACTACTAACTTGTCTCTACTAAATACAGGCGCCGAACCAACGTTCGTAAAGAGACGCAGTCGCACAATTATTGATCTAACTTTGGCGACGGAAGGCGCAGCGGAGATCACTACTGGATGGCAGGTCTCCAACGAGGCCTCCTGCTCGGACCACAGATGGATCCGCTTTGACATTCAGCTCTGGATAGCACCTACGTCCCCCTGGCGTAATCTGCGCAACACGGACAGAGCTGTATACACACGCACCCTAGAGTCGAAACTGCCGCCCATATGTGAGGCGCGGACTATAGGGAACGAAACGCGGTTAGACATGCAGGTCAGTCAACTTACCGAGTGTCTGATAAGCAGCTACCACACCACTTGCCCTCTGACTACCCCACGCGATACACCGGGCAAACAACCATGGTGGGGAGCGGAGTTAAATCGCAAACGCGGGAAGGTAAGGAAGGCCCTAAACAGGGCCATGAGTACAAGCAGGGATTAGGAATGGGACGCTTACTACTAGGCCAAATCCAGCTATAAAAAAATCATCAGATTCAGGCGTACCGCAGGATGGCGCAAATTCTGTGGTAACATCGAATCTTGCCAAGAGGCAAACAGGGTAAGGAAAATAATGGCACAGGCGCAAACACCTGAGCCTGCCACACTCCGTAAACCTGACAACTCACTCACCACATCACCTGAAGAGGCTAGACGCGTCCTGATAGATAGTCACTTCCCAGGTAGCGTTATCGCCCAGGTAACTGACTGGATAGATACTACCCAGGTACCAACAGATGATGATTGGCTCTACGCATCACACACACACACATATCACATATGATCACGATGGAGAAACTACAGTGGGCCATCCTAAGCTTTCATCCTTTCAAGGCGCCCGGTCCAGATGGGGTGTTACCTGCGCTGCTGCAGTGGGGAGGTACGTCTGTTGTAGAGAGACTAGTGCCAATAATGAGGGCGTGCCTGGCGTTTAGATACGTTCCGAAAAGATGGAGGGAAGTGAAGGCGATATTTATCCCTAAGCCAGGCAAAGGTGACTATACTAACGCCAAATCCTTCAGACCCCTAAGCCTGACCTCGTTTTTACTCAAATCGATGGAGAGGCTGTGCGACAGGGAATTACGAGATGGCGTTCTTAAATCATTACCTCTCCACGGTAACCAACATGCCTACAACTCGGGTAAGTCAACGGAATCTGCTCTCCATCTGGTGGTAGGCCAGATAGAGAAAGCAATCCATCAAAAGGGTACATGCCTGGGCATAGACATTGAAAGGGCCTTCGACAAAACCAACTTCTCCCACATAGGTACTGCCCTCTCCAGACACGGAGCTAACGGGTACTAATTGACTGGATAACTAATATGTTAAGCAAACGTGCGGTTCGGCTGGAGGGCGAAAAGCAACTGGCCCTGATAGCCAGGGGCTGCCCTCAGGGAGAAATAAATTGTTTAAATAAATTGAAATTTCATTGGTTAGTCACTTCTATTGACATACTTCCCTTCTGTAGACACTAAGTCTAGAGTAAAGATGTCTACACGAGAGACAAATTTTCATAAATCAAGTCTAAATTAGTCACTTCTGTTGACATACTTCCCCTCTGTAGACACTAAGTCTACAGTAAAGATGTCTACACGAGAGACAAATTTTCATAAATCAAAGAGTGCACCCTACATTATGAGGTTAGAATTTAAGCAATGTGATATTTGCATACCGCGCCTATACGCATATACTATCTTGATGTTTTTATTTATTTGCAAAGGCTACTTACTCAGGTATCCTTGACACAGGAAAGAAACACTGATCTCGACCGAAAACTTGTGTAATTAAATAAAATTGAGATTTTTTTATGTCACACGCACTTTACATAAAAATCACAACCGAGCAAATGACAGAGAATACACAAAATAATAACGATGCGTTCAACTTTGGAAAATTTTGGTTTATTTTATGCGTCTACAGAAGTAGACCTAAAATCTGTGAACAACATGTTTATACGTTTTATTTCAAAAGTTTGAATTATGTATTTTTTAATACGTTTTGTTTTGTATATTTGATAATATAACTGATGTAATGAAACGAAATAAAAGTACCAAAAGTATGTGTATATATTTTTTACCATCACTTAAACTCAACTACTTGGCATCCGAACAGTCTATAGAAGGAGATTTTTTCCTGTTGTCGTTATAATTATCGAGCAAAAAACGGCAAAGATATCACGTTTGTTGTATGGGAGCCCCCCTTAAATATTTATTTTATGCTGTTTTTAGTATTTGTTGTTATAGCGGCAACAAACATACATCATCTGTGAAAATTTCAACTGTCTAGCTATCACGGTTCATGAGATACAGCCTGGTGACAGACGGACAGACAGACAGACAGACGGATCGCGAAGTCTTAGTAATAGGGTCCCGTTTTTACCCTTTGGGTACGGAACCCTAAAAACGAAAAATAAAAAGTTCATGCAACTTAAAAAATATATTTAAATTAAATATCAACATTAAATACATTTTATAGTTATTTCTTCCTAAAAACTTGTCATGTTTCATAAAAAAAATACGCTTTACTGTCATTTCCTATGTTTTTTTATCTTTTGAATCATAAAAAATCTCCTTCTATAGACTGTTCGGATGCCAAGTAGTTGAGTTTAAGTGATGGTAAAAAATATATACACATACTTTTGGTACTTTTATTTCGTTTCATCCGTTATATTATCAAATATACAAAACAAAACGTATTAAAAAATACATAATTCAAACTTTTGAAATAAAACGTATAAACATGTTGTTCACAGATTTTAGGTCTACTTCTGTAGACGCATAAAATAAACCAAAATTTTCCAAAGATGAACGCATCGTTATTATTTTGTGTATTCTCTGTCATTTGCTCGGTTGTGATTTTTATGTAAAGTGCGTGTGACATAAAAGAATCTCAATTTTATTTAATTACACAAGTTTTCGGTCGAGATCAGTGTTTTTTTTCCTGTGTCAAGGATACCTGAGTAAGTAGCCTTTGCAAATAAATAAAAACATCAAGATAGTATATGCGTATGGGCGCGGTATGCAAATATCACATTGCTTAAATTCTAACCTCATAATGTAGGGTGCCATCTATGATTTATGAAAATTTGTCTCTCGTGTAGACATCTTTACTTTAGACTTAGTGTCTACAGAAGGGAAGTATGTCAACAGAAGTGACTAACCAATGAAATTTCAATTTATTTAAAAACAAAACATTAGTGTTATTCGCTTTTTAACCGCTTTATAAAATAGGGACGTTCTCAATTAGAATGTTTTTATTTCTATATAATTTTTAGCTAAATAGGGTCATTGGTCAAGACCTGATGATGAATTTCATAGATAATTAAAGTAGGATTTGTAAAAATAGTTTCTATGCGTGGTTTCGAAGTTAAATAATGAACCTATATATATATGTCGGGTTTAGTCAATAGTACGGACGTCAAAACAAATCGCCGGCACGCCATCTGGCGGCAAAGCAAGAACAACTACGCATTGGCATGCTTTTTATAAGCGGTTGCGTGGTGGGGAAGAAGGCAGTTGAGTACTGACAGCCGTAGAGCTAACAAGTCGTAGAATCAGTGTCGATCCGTGAAATTAGTAAGCAAGGATGTAACTTGTGTCTATTTGAATATACTCATTGTATCGAATAATTTGTGTGATTTCATTTTCACGATTGTACCCACCGACCTGCCCACACACGATGTCTTAACCTAAGGGAATACATCCTGACTTCCCGATGGTTTGCATCTATCGGCCAGCCTTGATGCGACATCAGAATTGGGATTCGGTCGTGCTAATGAGATCACACGTAAAAACAAAGCTAGTGAAAGTGGCGGTTACATTCTTGCAAAAAAATCGCGGTGTCAGTTGCGACTACCCTCAGTCTTGAATAATCAATAACGGAGCGGAGCAGCAAGGAAGCTAGCTACAACCGAGGAGCTGGACAGGTTAAGGAGGAGCGTGTTGACTTGTGGAGAATTCCATACACACTGATCTTTATGCCAATCTGGTGAGTCGTTTTCATTTTGTTATGACTGAGTGTTCATTATTTAAAATTCTGGTTTTGTGTACGGTATGGCGGCCAGTGGATTGTCGGGGTGGCCCGTGTCGGGTCCATACTCTCATGTTAGTTATCGCTGGTCAAGTTTTGGTGTTATTGAAGAGTTATTATTCTGCTAACATTGGCAATGACCCTTGACTAGCCTTGGCCGACTTTTGTTACGACGCCGACGGCCTTGGAACGATATGGTGCCTGCCTTACACTTCAGTCTTGAAAATAACGTACCTACCTTACACTTCAGTCTGGAAAATATTATAATTCCAAATGAAATATTTTGATTAGTTTTGTAGTGTGATAGTTTTATGTAGTGAGAGTTAACCAAGTTTGAGAAGAAGCATAGTATTCTTCTTTTGTGGTCGAAGGGCCAAACTATCTGAAAGGTGGTAAACCCTACCAGACCTTGTTAATTGTCACTTAAAATACAACTGACGCTATTACATTCATTGGATTATCTAAGGCCCATATAATGTGTTTCATGTTTTGAAAAGAAAGGAAAAAAAGACAGAAAAATAGTTTATTCTGCACAAACTAAACGCACAACAGGACAGGAACTCTGCACTCACATTCGGTGTCCATAATAACCCATCTGGCCATGCCGGTTTAGGTAACAACTACTACTAGGAGCTCGTGGCTGAATAATGGCGACCGCACTGGTCGATCATAAAGGTTGGGCAGCGCTTTACGAAGTCGGTCCGTGGATGGGTGACCATTTCAACATACCGGGTTTCCTCCGTGCCTCGGAAAGCACGTTAAGCCGTTGGTCCCGGCTGTCATTTGAAGATCTTTGACAGTCGTTACGGGTAGTCAGAAGCCTGAGATCTGACACCAGTCTTGCCAAGGGGTACCGTGTTATCCAGTTACTGAGTTGTGGAGGTCAGATAGGCAGTCACTCCATGTATAACACTGGTACTCAGCTGTATCCGGTAGGACTGGAAGACCCGACCCCAATGTAGTTGGGAAAAGGCTGGGCAGATTGATTTACTTTTGGGCATTAATGGACAGATTGATTGGTTTAGGTTACTACACTGGGGCACCGGTTAAATTTCCATCAAAGTTGAGTTGTGTGAACATGTAATCTCGTAGTACTTTTCATGTTTCAGATACCATATTGTGTCGCAGTGGAGCCTCTGCTGCAGTCTAGCGGTTCAGTTGCTGTATGCGAAAGCTGATGTGTCAACACCTGAGGTTAAGAGGAACTGCAGGCTTCACAGGTGGTTGCCGAACTTACGAGCGTGCACAAGTTTGGAATGGAATACTCGGTCAGTCGCTTCCATGTTATTTCGATAGCGAGGTCGAAGTTCCTCTAGTGAAGAGATGCTAGTTCGAGTTTTAAGTTTTCATGTTTGACCATTGTATTGGTCGTGGTTTATATCTAGCACTATCACTAGGTAATTGAGACACACTTAGTAAAAAGCAAGTAGCTAATGAGTTTCCTATTGGCTAGTTAGTACTTTCCTAGTTTCAATATTAGGTTTAGTACGAACCATAGGATGAGATATCCCATATGAAGGAGTTGAAAATGAAATGAAAATGAAATTCTACACATTTCAGATAATTAAGGAAAATGATGACCCGCAGCGCTACAATGAAGGAGCTGGAAGCAAAATTGAGAGCTTCACTGAATGAGCTGCAAGATTCCAAATCACTGAATAAGAAACTGCTTCAAGAAATTGCAGACAGTGAGGTGGAAGTTGAAAAGGTGGTTCATAAAAACACCTTCCTCAAGAATGAGCTAGCTGAGCTACACATTCAGCACCTTGACTTAGCCGAACAACACCGGGCACTTAAGCACCAAGCGGCATTATACCAGAAGTGCAATGACACGTATGAACTAACTTTAAACCGTGTTTCTGAACTTGAACAAGCATTGTGTGATGCCCATAAGGCACTATCTTACGCAGAGTCTATTAGAGTCAGTGAGCAGTTTAATAACACTAATAGTTTATTTAGTGAGTTGGTTGGCAGCATTCAGTCGGAATTAGTGTGTGAGCCAGATTTTATAATAGATTTGACTGGTGATGACACTAGACCATTATGTCCTATTGTCATGAGTCATAATAAAATAAAGAAATATATTAAAATCAAAAAAATTATGAAACGTTCACGGAGAGCAATCAAAAAACAAAATCTCCTAAAATTAAATATTTCTCTTAGAAAGGAACGTGTTAACCTAACTAGTAGACTAAATACCTGCATGGGTGAGCTAGATAATTGTAGGCAAAAGTATGATAAAGATACACAGTGCCTCCAAAAAGATTTATTATACAAGGAGAGTTTACTGAAGAATATTTTTGAGAAATATGAAATTTCACAACAGCAATTGAGTGAGCGCTTGATTGAGGCTGGGGAATTGTTGGACTTGGTGAAGCACAATGCAGAGAGGTATGAGTCTCTGACTAATTTCTCTTGCAGCTGTGTCAACTACCCACCACCTCCCCAGCTACAAGGTGACTTGTTTCCACCAATGTTGGCTTTTCCTGAAAAGACATGTGTACAAAATGAAAAGGAATGTAAAACAATATTATTTAGTGATGAAATAGGTTCAGGCTTTGGAAAAATATTACAAAATTACCTTAGCCATAGTTTTACAAATCATTGTTACCATAATATAAGTTTTAAACAAATGATCAATAGAATTATAAATTCAAATATAGATAATTGTTCTACAATGGTTTTGCTTTTGGGAAATAGTACTGGAATTACCAAAAAAAGTTAATTAAAAAAATCAAAATACCCGACTGCTTAAAAAGCGAACTAAAAAGACGTAAACAAGAAGAAAAGCATGCTGTGCAGTCGGAGGATACATATTCGCGAGCTGGCTGACCAAAACCAGATGTATCCTCCGACTGCACAGCATGATTTTCTTCTTGTTTACGTCTTTTTAGTTCGCTTTTTAAGCAGTCGGGTATTTTGATTTTTTTAATTAACTTTTTTATTTATAACTTTTTAGTTAACATTTTTTTCGAATAAGGTACATTTAAATATATAAGTGTTATATATTTTTGAAATCACCTCTTGAAACCCTTTATTTTGATACCCCACACGATGGGTTTGGAAGAAAAAATAAAATTGCCACCCCACAATATGGCGCCCAAAAGCCGCTATTTTTCTATTTTCCAATTTTAATGTAGCCTATGACACTCGCAAGGTTAAGACGAATCGATTGACGTATGAATCATCAAAATCGGTCAACGCGTTTGGTCTCTGGAACGCCACATAGGAACAAACATACATACATACATACATACATACATACATACATACATACATACATACATAGACTGATAAACACATTACCCTCCTTCGGCAGTCGGGTAAAAAGGGACATAATGGCTGGTATTGACACCTTGTTAGGGTTAAATGTAGGAAAGCTCATGGTTTGTGCTTTTCCTTATTCAGATAGCTTCTCAGAAGATGAGAACAAGCGGATTTTTAAATTAAATAACATTTTACAAATGTTGACTTGTCGTAGTGACAAATTATTGTTTTTTGACACTAATAGATTTATTAGTGGACTTCAAGTAACGCAGAGAGCTTTCTCTCTGTCACGTAGATGTAGACATAAGATTGCTATGTTGATAGCTTATTCTATTAATGAAGTGATAGTAAATCTATCAAATTCTATATTAATTGACAACCCTGTGTTGCCTAGTTCAACTAGCAACATAAATTTAAACTAGTCCATAAGGCAATAGAAGTTACCCCTGCAAATAATCAGTTATTATTAGTAAATAGTATGAAGGTATCTTCTGGCAATCCATTTAGTAGTACAAAGCTGAGGAGAGAGCAATACTCTTTAAAATTATTAAATCAGAACATTCAAGGTTGCTCTTCCAAATTATTAGAAAGTGAACTATTTCTAGAAAAAACCAAATTTGATATTATTTGTCTAACAGAACATTGGTTAAAAGATCACCAAGTAAGGTCCATTAATTATGAAAATTATTGTGTAGTTAGCCATTTCAGCAGAAAACGTATGATACATGGCGGATCATTAATACTTATTAAAAATTCTATTAAATCTAAAGAAAGAAAAGACATTGTTAGACTGTCGGTTGAACACACCATTGAATTATTGTCCTGTGTTGAGCTTGATAAGCATGTTGTAGTTTGTGTCTACAGACCTCCAAGTTACCAGAATCTATCTGTGTTTGACTCTATAATGGAAGATGTGTTAAAAAAAGTTAGTACTAGCAGTAAATCAATCATCATATGTGGCGATTTTAACATTAACTTATTAGAAAATAACTCTAACAGTATTAGGTTGTTAGGTCTTTTTAAATCATTTAATCTGGCAAATGTTTTTATGGAGCCAACTAGAGTGACAGCTTCTTCTGCGACTTGCATAGATAACGTTTTTTGTAATTGTGATTACCTAAATAAAGAAATTGTAAATAAATTAACATCTGATCACAGTGGGCAAACAATAACGTTTAGCACCTACATACCTTTGCAAAAAATGCAAATAAATTAAAAAAAAACCAATTACAAGTAAAAATTTAGAAAAATTTAATAAAACCTTGACTAGTAAATTATGTGTTCAAAACTTGGGCGACTCCAGGCATTCGTAAAAGCAGGGAAAAGCTATATGAACTTTATGGCCTAAAGCAACATATGAATAATACAAGTTTTGATAAGTATGTTGCGAAATATTCAAAAACTTTTAAAATTGCATGCAAAATAGCTAAAGCGCTGTATATTAGCAATAAAATAAAATCAGCAGACGATAAAATAAAAACTACCTGGAAAATAATAAATAATGAAACAGGTAGGAAAAAACAGCGTAATATTGAATTTAATTTAGCGACTGCACATGGCCCCATATCCTCAGATATAGAGGTAGCTCAGGAATTTGAAAACTTTTTTGTTAATATTCCTCTTAAAACTACAGCAGCCTTAAACTCCTCACCCACACTCTCTGCTGCTTTACTAAGAAAGAACGTAAATGCGTGCCCATCGGAGTTCAAGTTTCAACATACAAATCCCCAGGCTATTTTAAAAGCTTTTAAAGATCTTAAAATTAAATCAACGGAAGATCTTTGGGGACTATCTGTAAAAGTGTGTAAACCAATCATTGAAACTGTTGCACCCTATTTAGCTTTCATATTTAATACTAGTATCGATCAAGGAGTTTTTCCGGACCTCATGAAACACAGTAAAGTAGTTCCATTGTTTAAATCCGGGGATAGCAAAGAAGCCAATAATTATAGGCCAGTGTCAATACTGCCAGTTCTCAGTAAGGTCTTCGAAAAGTTAATGCTCAAGCAATTGTTGCGTCATTTTAACAAACATTCTATCTTTTATGATCAACAGTACGGTTTTACCAAAGGGCGTTGCACAACTGACGCCGGTGTCACCCTAATAAAGAACATCTTTAACGCCTGGGAGGAAGCACAAGACGCCATTGGAATCTTTTGCGACCTCTCGAAGGCGTTCGATTGCGTTAACCATGAGACACTATTGTTGAAGCTCGAGCACTATGGAATTAGACATACTGCCCTTGGGTTACTTAGATCATATTTAAAAGCCAGACAAGTTAAAGTTCAGGTAAACGGCGTAAACTCATTAGCCCTTAAATGCATGATTTTAACTTTTTAACCAAATTAAATTTATTTGGACGTAAGATTAGCTCTATAATAAGGAAAAAATATTAAAAAAAATATATTTATAAAAATACTTTATTTATTTAGAAAAAATGGGTTGGTGGAAATTTACATCATTATGTAATCAGACTAACCTACTGAGAACAAAATGTGCAGTGAGATAATAAACTTATTCATTGTGGTATTTGCTGAAACAATTGTTGTTTTTGTTGAGGCAAAGATTAATATTACATTTGGAACAGTGTATAGTTGAATATCCCTTACAGTTGGGGTATTTGCAACGCAAGGATCCCCCTACCAAAGGCCAATGATCTTGCCCATCCCTGCGAACTTCTTTTGGTGGGGCAACTGCTACAGCACTTCTTTTTTTTTTGGCCTGGATTTCATTTTCTAGAAGACTAGAACTTGGACGACCTCTTTTTTCTTTTGCTGCTCCCATGTTACAAAGGACGAAGGCCAGTTCATTTCTAAAAGTACCTAAATTGAGAATATCTTTCTTAGGTACATTTATAGCATTTTTTTTATATATTATCCATGCATTTATTACTGCCAGGTCTAAAAGATGATAAAAAATACGAATATACCATTTTCTTGACTTGATCCTTATTCTGTACCTTCCCAGAAAACTGTCCATAAGGTCACAGGATCACCAATTTCCTTGTGGTGGTCATTGTTATTGAAGTGCAATATTTTTTTCAATTGTTCAAACCTGTTATTAGACATCACTGAATAAATTGGTTCATAGCCATATTTTGGAGACCAGTATGCTCTTATATTGGGAAAATGTTGGACTGACATATATATAAGTATTCCAAAAAACTTTCTCAAGTCTGATAAATTGGTTGCAGTTGTATTTGCTGGATTTTTTTGTGTGGCATACAGGTTCGTTTCTTCCACTATCCTTGCCATGAAATCTTCTGAGAAAAAGTAGTTGAAGCATGCATATGGAGTATCTAATGGTGACAACTCTGGTCCTAGGTCTGAATTGCCTTTGAATGTAATTTTGGACTCATCAAATTCTATGTTCTTTTTTTTCCAGATCAATTTTCGTTTATCTAATAATGCTGAAAATATGCGTCCTGTAGGGTCACTATTGTCCACAACCTGGTTATCCATTACCTCATTTTCAACCAAGGGTGGGTCACTTTCGTGGTTGTGTGGGTTTTCTGTGTCCTCCTCATCACTTTCTAACATGTTCAGTAACTCGTCTCTGTCATAAGTTCCAGGCACATTTTCTTCCTCTTCATCAGACTTCTCCATTTCATCTTCCGACAGCCACCCACCTTCCAAAGATGCTAAATAATGTTCAATATCTCTGTCATTCATTTTGCTAGATATCAACACCTGGAACCAAAAGATAAACGAAATCAAATAAAACAATAGTATTTTACTAACTTTCATACAAGCTAAATGAACGTCATTACATGATGATGTAAATTTACATCAAAACAATATTGAGTTTGTTTCTTCATATTTTTCTATTTATGAACAAAATTATATACATAAATTAAAATACTGACCTCCAATCCATCAATTACGAATAAACTGAGAAGTAACCGTGAGAATTTTATACCACTTTTTTCCAATCACATTAGCCGAAATCTTCACCGAGCAAACTAGCGCGTAATGATATTTTGAAATGACATTTGACAGCTGACATTGAAGAATGAACTTTTTTTTTCGCTCGGAAACGATACTATGGTTCCTTAAAAGTTGCCATGTACAAAAAATATAATCCAAATACCCTGTGGAAGCGACAAAAATTACATTGAATTGGTTGATGGAAATTTCCATCACAATGCATTTAAGGGTTAGGGTCTGAAATGACGATGGGTGTTCCTCAAGGTTCGATATTGGGTCCATTCCTCTTTTTAGTTTATATTAACGATTTACCCCAATTACTACAAAATCAACCGAAAATGGTGTTGTTTGCTGATGACACATCTTTGATATTTAAAATAGATCGGCGGTCACAAAATCTTGATGATGTGAATAACTCGATTCATCAGGTCCAAAAATGGTTCACGGCAAACAATTTGGTACTAAATGAAAAAAAACCAAATGTATTAGATTCACATTGCCGAATGTTAGAAGTAGCGAATGCGACATCATATTGAATGGCGAAAAGCTGGACTTTGTAAATCAAACGGTTTTCCTGGGAATCACTCTAGACGACAAATTGCAATGGAGTTCTCACATAACATCTCTTGCGGGTCGGCTGAGCTCGGCCGCTTATGCTGTTAGAAAGATAAGACAGTTGACGGATGTGGAGACCGCGCGTTTGGTCTATTTTAGTTACTTTCACAGCATTATGTCATACGGTATTTTATTGTGGGGCCGAGCGGCTGACATTGAATCCATATTTATATTGCAAAAGAGAGCTATCAGAGCCATATATAATTTAAGTCACCGAGAATCTCTTAGGGAGCTATTTAAAAATATTAATATTATGACAGTTTCTTGCCAATTCATTTATGAAAATATTATGTATGTAAGGAAAAATATACATCTCTTTAGTAAGGTCAGTGATAGACACAATTGTAATACGAGAAATAAAGATAAGTTAGATCAACCATCTTATAGACTAGCAAAAGTACACTCATCTTTCATGGGGTACTGTGTTAAATTCTATAACAAAATACCTTGTGATATATTAAAACTAAATGAAAGTAAATTTAAAACTTTAGTTAAAAGCACACTTTGTAAACAAGCATATTACAAATTAGATGATTATATTCAAGATTCTTATCTTGAATATAATCATCATGCTTGTGTTAGTATTGGAAGTACGTGTGACGTCATTAAATCATGAATTTACACGTTTAAGCACAATGGAATTGCTACAAAATACAAACTGTCATATTTATTAAGCATCTACCGACAAATGTCGAAGTACCTGCCTAAATTATTATTGAGTTGTCAAATACCTACAATTGTTAGAGTACCCACCTGAGTAAATATTGTTGTGTGTACAGGAAATAACTCTAAACTTACATATAAGCCATAGTGATGATATTCCTATAAAATATTACGTAATTTATAATGATCATTGTGATGTATCCTGGATTTTATATTGCTAGTTTAGTATTATAAGTCTTTTGAGACAATTAATACAAGACTGTCAGTTAGTATCAATATTCTTTCGAATATTGATTAAGAATTACTAAATAGGCGATATTAAATTCCTTAATTGTCTTGATACGTTTTAAAAAGGTTTCATTACTCAAGAATTGATTATTAACCTAATTGTGAGATTATTTATAGAAATGTAGAAAATGGTGGGGACATTTGACAGGTCAACTCGTTACTATAAATAGTGTGAAATTCGTAAGCAACACACTTCGTTGTGAACTACAAGCCAGTACAGACCAGTTGTTATATTGTGATATTGATATTGTTTTCCTGAATTGTTATATTCTGTGAAAGATGGACTACACAAGCTTCACGTAAGTTATTTGGTATTATAACTTGATTATTGCTAATGGTTGTGTTGAAACTCTATTTTCATATTGTGGCCTTTATTCATAATTATGTTGAATTAATTTAAGGGCTAGTCATGTTCTTTGCCTTATCCTTGTTGTTTTGATTATGTAACATTGTGAAATGTTACAAGATTCATAATGGCCATAATAGAATTAGATCTTTATTGTGATAAACGATATTTATATGGTGGTAAAAGATGTCTATGAATACTTTTACAACCATAGTTGCTTCCGTGGAGTTTCTTGCCCTTCTTCTCCACGAAAACTAGGTCTAGCGAACGGGCGGTAAGCTATCTGAGCCTCAATATGAATTAATTGACAAGCCTAATTGAAATAAATACCTAGTCTTGTCTTTCTGTGCTTTTATTCATGAAACCATTCCCTTATACACCACATACATAGGAACTCTGATACACAGTAAATAACCATCTTGACATATATCGATACTTTTACATAGAGTTCCTTTATGATTCTAACATCAGAAGTGGGATCCAGCTCTAGCTTACACAATAATTCTAATGAATTTCATTTTGTCATTTTCATAAACGACGTGTCGACGAGTCGCTGACTCCAATCGCACCAAGGCAATGTCCTAGCAATGCCGCTCTAGCCCATGGCACTGCGAGCTGCATAGCTTGCGGATCTAGAATCTGTACGACCATTTGAACTGCGGTTCTTCATGCTACCGTAAGAGCAGTTGGTCCATGGATCTGCAAACTATGGTCAGAGCATCAGATTTTGACTATGGACATCTAGCTGACAGCTGCAGCACGAAAACTGCTGAAAGTGGTAAGGCCGTCAGAGGCTTTGTTTTTATTTACTTTTGAATATATTTGAAAGAAAGAAAGAAGAAAGAAAGAAAACATTTTTATTTGTGACCCGCACAGGAGACACGAGATAAGAAAAACACAAACAATAACAAAAAAATAAAAATAAATAAACCCGTGCGAGACCAAAAAGGCTCCTATCTCAGCATGTGCAACGATATTAAAAAGAAAATAACGCTGCGCTGATATTCTGATAGGGCCCACTGTTGATGCCACGGACAAATTTACGGAGACGGATCATACTTAAGAAATAAAATAGAACAAAATAAATAATAACAAAATAGTATAAATAAACACAGAAGGTGAGTATGTATGCGTATAACATATAAAACAAATATCTAAGTAAAATAACATAAATATATATACGACCAAAATCCCTACGGCTCAATGAACGTTTGTCAAAACCGTAGACAAACGACAGAGCGCGTGTTTATCTGTGGTCGGCGTCGCGTCGGCTGTCAAAATGAAAAAAATAATAATGGTAAACTGGTAAATTATGTAAGACATTACTGTAAATAAACAAAGTGAAAAGATTGCTAGTATACGATAAAACAGAATTGTGTGAATATATGTGCGTGGTTGAAGTGTTCGCCAGAAAGTTTAAAAACCAAGAACAAGAATCATGACAGTAGATAATATAACTGCGTGCAAACCCCGGCCGGGTAAGTTTATACGCTAGCTTCCTTTTGTTTGAGTAATAAGTATTGCTCTTTGCTATTTGGTATCAGATTATGTTTGAATAAGCGTAAAACGATAATTCCTAAGGTTTTAGTTTATTTATCAGAAACTTGTCTAGAATTTTTATCTGAGGGTATTTTTGCAAAAATGTACCCAACTCGGTAATAATACAGTTAGTGGCTACTTACATACTTGAGAGATACCAAATATTTGCAAAGAATCATTAGTAGTTAATGGAGGCAGAATAGTAGTTTTCACCAATATTCTTACATTTACAAGAAACTCTCTGCTCTGGTTTTCTCTTGGCTGTTTTTAGAGTAAAATTATAAAGGAATCTTATTTATGGCAAAAGCTCTTCAACAATTATTTTCATGAAAAGTCTGAATTAATTTAAAAATAAATATTCTAATTTTCAATAATATTAAAATAAACAATCCAATTAATATTTTCTTACCTTTATAATTGTCATGAATAAACATATGAAAATAAAATTTTTGAATAATAAAAACCATGTGGGTGTAACTTACTGTTGAATAGTTAAAGAGACATGACAGGAGAAAGACAGAGAAGAGTTATAATAATGCCAGGTCGTTCCAGCAGCATGGTGCATTAGAAAAAAAATTAAGTTGAATAAAATTCTGCCAAAACAAGTCCAGACGGGCCTCTGAATCTTTATGATCAAGCAGCGATCTGCAACCTCTGAGTTTGACAGAATTATTGTTTGAATAAGATTCTGTCAAAACAAGTCGAGACGGGCCTCTGAATCTTTATGATCAAGCCGCGATCTGCGACCTCTGAGTTTGGCGGAGTTAGTTGTTTGAATAAGATTCTGTCAAAACAAGTTGAGACGGGCCTCTGAATCTTTATGATCAAGCAGCGTTCTGCGACCTCTGAGTTTGACGGAGTTAGTTGGTTAAATAAAGAATTTAAATATATACCCTCAGTGGATCTGATTTTAGTCAGAAGAAAATATCTACGTTCAGTATAATTTGCAAAGATATTGTCAGAATTGGCCGAGCGATGTATTGTTGGTTGGTGAAATAATATTGAGTTATTGTCAATTGTACCACTGAGATATAAAAAAATGAAATGGCTGTGCCTAAAAAAAAAATGGCTGTGCCTGTGGCCTTGTGCCTGTGGCTGTGCCTTAAAAAAAAAGAAATGGCTGTGCCTGTGGCCTTGAGCCTGTGGCTGTGCCTAAAAAAAAAAAGAAATGGCTGTGCCTGTGGCCTCGTGCCTGTGGCTGTGCCTAAAAAAAAATGGCTGTGCCTGTGGCCTTGTGCCTGTGGCTGTGCTTAGAAAAAAAAATGGCTGTGCCTGTGGCTGTGCCTAAAGTAATTTTCCCTCTCCTTTACCCTCTCCTTTTCTCTTTCCTTTTTCCTTTCCTTTTCCCTCTCCTTTTCCCTCTGCCCTTTTTTTAGAATATTCAATTGTACATATGTTAATATATTTGTAACTTTAAAGTAATCGATTACCAGAAATGAAATTCAAGCAGGATGACCAAATGGTCACCAATAAATAACAACAAGTTTGTTATATTGTAATAAAATTATGTAAAACTTGTCTTATCAAAAATGTACTTCGAGAACGAAGTACATGTCAGAATGGCCGTGTTAGTATTGGAAGTACGTGTGACGTCATTAAATCATGAATTTACACGTTTAAGCACAATGGAATTGCTACAAAATACAAACTGTCATATTTATTAAGCATCTACCGACAAATGTCGAAGTACCTGCCTAAATTATTATTGAGTTGTCAAATACCTACAATTGTTAGAGTACCCACCTGAGTAAATATTGTTGTGTGTACAGGAAATAACTCTAAACTTACATATAAGCCATAGTGATGATATTCCTATAAAATATTACGTAATTTATAATGATCATTGTGATGTATCCTGGATTTTATATTGCTAGTTTAGTATTATAAGTCTTTTGAGACAATTAATACAAGACTGTCAGTTAGTATCAATATTCTTTCGAATATTGATTAAGAATTACTAAATAGGCGATATTAAATTCCTTAATTGTCTTGATACGTTTTAAAAAGGTTTCATTACTCAAGAATTGATTATTAACCTAATTGTGAGATTATTTATAGAAATGTAGAAAATGGTGGGGACATTTGACAGGTCAACTCGTTACTATAAATAGTGTGAAATTCGTAAGCAACACACTTCGTTGTGAACTACAAGCCAGTACAGACCAGTTGTTATATTGTGATATTGATATTGTTTTCCTGAATTGTTATATTCTGTGAAAGATGGACTACACAAGCTTCACGTAAGTTATTTGGTATTATAACTTGATTATTGCTAATGGTTGTGTTGAAACTCTATTTTCATATTGTGGCATTTATTCATAATTATGTTGAATTAATTTAAGGGCTAGTCATGTTCTTTGCCTTATCCTTGTTGTTTTGATTATGTAACATTGTGAAATGTTACAAGATTCATAATGGCCATAATAGAATTAGATCTTTATTGTGATAAACGATATTTATATGGTGGTAAAAGATGTCTATGAATACTTTTACAACCATAGTTGCTTCCGTGGAGTTTCTTGCCCTTCTTCTCCACGAAAACTAGGTCTAGCGAACGGGCGGTAAGCTATCTGAGCCTCAATATGAATTAATTGACAAGCCTAATTGAAATAAATACCTAGTCTTGTCTTTCTGTGCTTTTATTCATGAAACCATTCCCTTATACACCACATACATAGGAACTCTGATACACAGTAAATAACCATCTTGACATATATCGATACTTTTACATAGAGTTCCTTTATGATTCTAACACTTGCATGCTTGGCAACATGTTGGTCCCGCTCCGTAGGGCAATCTTTGGTGTGGACATAATCAAATTTGCTAATTTGTATTCCTATTCGTAGTTATTGTATTCTTATGTTATTTTTTATATTTTTCCAGAATTTGACTCACACACGGTTCCGTTGTTGTTGAATTAGGTATTTTACCTATGTTTGGAATATTTGTAAGTATGTGAGAACCATGTTCCTATTTTTAGAAAAATTCTGGACCGCACCTCATGCGTAACATGTGGCGATGGGTCTACGAAGAGGTTTCATGAGTTGAGTATGCATTGCCTTTGAATTATGGTAAAGAGTAACAGAATTATTACAATTACTTTGTTTAGTTGAACTTGTTGATCGTCGGACCTTTTTTTCTAATGAATAGTGTTGTGTGGGAATCTCTAGTACGAAAACTAAATAGGCCCTGTATTAAGTCCGCGATAGGTGATTATGACAGGATGGTGATCGTTATACACCGAAAGCTAAAAATAGGTACGCTTAGAACCTACAAGTATGCACATGGTAGGTCAGGGAAGATACCAGCGGGTTATGTACCAGTCGATGTTGATGTCAAAAGGATTTTGATGATAATGAGCAAG
This sequence comes from Anorthoa munda, assembly GCA_945859665.1. NCBI lineage: Eukaryota > Metazoa > Arthropoda > Insecta > Lepidoptera > Noctuidae > Anorthoa > Anorthoa munda. Next base: position 7,628,823 of record OX243894.1, on the reverse strand, counting down.
CTTAAGGTGTCGAGTAATTGAGTCTATCAGCCGTATTATGTTTGACCATACCAGTGGATTCTGGCGAAGGTCGGGGTCTAGAGAGACCGTTGTGTGAGCAATATAATTGCTAGTCGGCTATAAAGCTGTGGCGTTAGAGGTTTTACTCGAAAGTTTCTGTATGCTTGGCAGTTTATGCTGCAGAATAAGTTTTTAAGTTTATTTGGAATGACTGTGGTACATGGCCCAGGGTAATTAATTAGTTAAAGGGTAGAATTCAAATTTTCCCTATTTTCACGAACCCAATAAACTAGTTTGGTCAGGAGTAGCCGAGCGTTGTGGCAACTGTTGGCCTGTGTGGCAACTGTTGGCCTGTGTGGCAACGGTAGGCCTTTATGGCAACGGTAGGCCTGTATGGCAACTGGAGGTCTTTATGACAACGGTAGGCCTGTATGGCACCTGTAAGTCTGGTGTGAAAATTCATGTTTGTGTTAGGAACCTTACAGAAAGTTTCAAATGAGTCATGAGGTTGAAAGAAAGTAAACTCGCAGTCACGTGTGTGGTGAGGTCACCATGATAATTTTGATGACGTTCGGATCGTCAAGCCCTCATTACGAAAATTGAAATAATTTTGGTTTTCTAAATTTGATTACTTTGCGTAGATCGTGTTCGGTGTTAGTAAGACACACAAAGTTTAAGTACCAGTTGAGATTGTAGATGAAGTAGATAATGAATTGACGTAACATAGGACAGACTTAAATCTGTGTGAACGGGTTCTGAGTTCAGAGAGTTGAGTTGACTCGACATCGTGGAGATGTGCGAGTAGAGCAATTGTGGTTGCTAAGAGAGCTATGAAATAGCTAAGAGACCTATGAGTTAGCTTAGGAGAGCTATGTGATGGCTAAAGATTGTGAATAAGATACCTGGTGTCTTGTTTCTTTTGTTTCATTTAATGTGACATTAATGACTATCAGTGGTTTTGGACTTTGTAATCACGAAGATTGGGTGCTTTTAGGTACCAAATCGATGATTGAGTTACTATTTTCTTTAAATTGGAAATAGAATTACTCTTTCCTTGCAAAGGTGAAAGGAGACATTTAAATGATCATGCTTGATTGATTCAAAAAGTTTCCTCACTCACCTAGGCTATGCGTCAGGATTGGACGAAAGAATACTGTTAGGAAATTTTGTGTTTCAGAAAAACATCCCTTGTATGATGGGAGACTGGCGGCTCGGATTAGACTAAGAGGACGTCCTCTTAGTCTAATCCGACCCGCCAGACCGCCGATCTCATGTCGTGTTGTGTACGATATGAGGTGGCATGGAGCGAGGACAAGATGATGATGCCTGCGGGTAATAGATTTGGGGATCTGTCACCTGAGAGAGGCCCGAGAAGGCGACGTGTGTGTTCCACGCTCGCCTCTCAAGAGAAATTACGGCCTAGAGAACACCATGTGGTTTTAGTCAGTAGGAGTCTGTCAGCTTTCCCCAAGGGCTGAGGACATCCATTGAGGATTTCCACATGATTCGATACACTGTTAAAACCTGACAATGAGGAACAGACGAGGACGCCTGTCTCGCAGGATGGCCGTGTCGGGTTTAGTCAATAGTACGGACGTCAAAACAAATCGCAAGCACGCCATCTGGCGGCAAAGCAAGAACAACTACGCATTGGCATGCTTTTTATAAGCGGTTGCGTGGTGTGGAAGAAGGCAGTTAAGTACTGACAGCCGTAGAGCTAACAAGTCGTAGAATCAGTGTCGATCCGTGATATTAGTAAGCAAGGATGAAACTTGTGTCTATTTGAATATACTCAGTGTATCGAATAATTTGTGTGATTTCATTTTCACGATTGTACCCACCGACCTGCCCACACACGATGTCTTAACCTAAGGGAATACATCCTGACTTCCCGATGGTTTGCATCTATCGGCCAGCCTTGATGCGACATATAATTATTTCATTATTAATTTCGCCCACTTTTACCTATGACTTTGGTTTGTTTTGCTTGCAGCGCATGACGGTTTGGGTCTTTTGTTTTAGTAACTATGCCACGAACGAGTCGATCAGGGCAGCTTTCCGAAGAAGAAAAAAAGAAACGCAGTCACGAACAGAAAAAACTAAGTATACGCCGTGCTCGGGCAAAAATGGATGATGCAGCTCTCGAAGAAAGAAGAAGGAAGGATAGGGAGAGATACAAAAGAAAAAAGCAGCAAGGTCTAATTAAGACTGTTAAAGACTACACGCCAAGAGAACAAAGGCAGATAAGAAAAATATGGAGAGAAAAAGCAAAAAAGAAACGCGATAATGAAAAAATTAAGAAAAGGGAACGTGAATTTGTGCAATAGAACACACCTCCATCAAGTCCTTCATTTTCGTGTATACATGTTGGCAGGGCGGTGGCTACATGGAATAGACGACGACTTGCTGCAGAAAATAATCAGTTAAAGAGAAAAGTTCTTGAATTAGAGTCTAAAATTGCCAAATATATAATGAGATATATAAGAACAAGTAGTAAACTTGAAAAGAAAACAGAAAGTGCTAATAGAAGAATGAAAACGATGAAGACTCAAGAGATAAGAAAGGCAATCCATGACTTTTTACTGCAAGATGAACACAGCAGATTAACGTCTGGAAAAAAGGACACAATCACGAGAAGAAACATTAAAAAACAAATTCGCTTTTTAAATGACTCCCATTTGAATTTGCATAAGGCATTTGTGAATAAGACTAGTATGCCTATTTCCTATGAAACATGCCGAAGAAATCGACCATTTTGGGTTTTATTCCCTAAAGTAGATGCTAGGAACACTTGTCTTTGTTCCATACACACAAATAATGATTATATTATTCGAGCACTATATCATTCAAAAATAATTCCGTATGTATCTGCTTCTTCTTTGATGAATTATTTGTGTTGCAATAATGCCCTGGCAGTAATCTGCTTGGAACGAAATTGCCCTGATTGCAAAGACAAAACTATTGAGTGTAATGACTTTGTTGATAATGATACTATAACTTTCGAGAGATGGGTAACAAAAACTGTAACTGTAGTTATAAAGGGAGAAGCAAAACAGTGCAAGAAAACTATTAAAGAAAAAGTACAAACTACGAAGAAGGCTCTTTTAGACATATTTAACTCTAATTTACCGGCTTTTATGAAACATGTTGCATATGTGATGCATCAATTCAAGGCCATTCAAAATATAAAATCACAATTAACGCCGATAGATGGACTTCTCCATATAGATTTTTCAGAAAATTATCAGTGCAAATACGGTCAAGAAATACAATCTGCTCACTTTGGAGGTTCAAAGATACAATTATCCTTACATACTTGCGTCTACTACTCTACCCAATTAGAACCTCCACACAATTATTCAGAAAGTACATCCATTTGCACCGTCTCAGAAAATGTTAGGCATGATCCAGTTCTCATCTGTGTTCATTGGTAAATAGAGTTAAAGAGTTATCTCCAAATCTGAAAAACTTGCACATTTTGAGCGACGAGCCTTCCACACAATATCGGAACAAATCTATGTTTCACTTGATAGCATCATACTTAAGCAAAGAGTTTAGCGTTGATTCTATCATTTGGCACTATAGCGAACGGGGACATGGCAAAGGTGCACCTGATGGAGTGGGTGGTTGCATCAAACGAACTTGCGATAACCACGTTGCAAGAGGCCATGATGTGGCTAGTTTGGATGAGATGATGTTATGCTTGGAGAATAATTGTAAAGGAATTGAAGTTTATAGGATCAATGAATCACTGGTTCCTGAAATTCAACAACTAAAAGACAGCACTACACGTCCTTTTAAAGGTACGTTTGGAATTCACCAATTAACATGGAATGTCAAAGACCCAGGACTTACCTACGCGAAACGTTTAAGTTGCTTGGTGTGTGCCCCTCACCAGATATGTCCACATTACGAAATGGGTCAAATCCAAATTAACCACTTAAGAGATTCGATAATGCCTGGCACATCTAGAAACATAGCAACTCCTGATTTATCTTTGTCCTCCAATTTGACACCTGATCGCCCTGAAAGATCAGAATCACCAGACTCCTCATCTGAGTATTTGCCTACCCGTAATTCTTCTGTGGCTCCAGATTTTCCTGCGGCTCTAAATTCCCCTGCAGCTCCAGATTCTCCTGAGGCTCCAACTGAGCCAAATTCACCAGGACTCTCAGATAGACTGACACCAGATCTTTCTATCGAAATATTTAAAAAAAGGCATAGACCCCAAAAGAAAAGAATCTATTCAGACGACTCTGATGCCTCTTAAGATTCATCAAAGAGACAACGGCCGACGAATTTTATGTGGGATGATTCTGACGAGGATAATATCTTTTAAATTTCTGACCTTTTATAAGTCTACAGAAGCATAATGTCTGTGCTGTAGACAATTACCGATTATTTTTTTGTACTGATTTCGTAAACATTTTTTATTATGATTTGTTTAGGGGTTAAGGAGAACTCCATGTTCAGTTTTTTTTAATTTTTTATATTCTTGATCTTATTAATATGATTATATAAGATCAATTTTTGTTCCCTTCTGTAGACAACACAGTATCTTCTGTAGACGTAAGAAAACTAAAAACGTGATTTTTTCTTAAAATATCCTAGACTGATCTATGGTGATATTATTGTAAGATTATTTTTTTCTAACTTTAATATTTATAAAACTAAAGGTCCACAGCTAGGTCGCGGGTACGTAAAGTCACTATTTTCTGTTCCGAGCACTATCACGCACAGTATATATAAAGGAAAGGTACCGTCCTTTGGCAGCACGTGGCAGACGCTGGGGGGAGCTGTCAGCACCGGCTCCGCGACCGACCGCCGGAACTGTAGCGGCTAGGCTGCGCTGGGTAGACTGCGCAGGCACCGGCTCGCGTGGCGGTAGACCGCTGGTAGGCAGGCCAAAACCTGGGCAGCGTGCGTGGATAGCGTGCAGGAAGCTAGCGTGCAGCAGTAGGCAAGGGGTCCAGCCCTCAGCCCCATACGAAGAGCCCTGAAAGCACCATTGGGTGCGCATGTTAGATGCGGTCTTCCCCTTTTTAAGCCAAGAAACGGTGTGTGGGAGCTCAGCACATCGCAGCGGTTTACAGGTAAGAACTTGCAAACAAAGCAAGCACATTGACAGATACGAAGTTAGGTTAAGTATGAACACGCTATCATTTATTAACATAATGAAAATGTTATCACTTACAATAAAACACTGAGGCACACCCCGATGCAGTAGAAATACACACTCAATACCATCTTCTATTTCCTGGATGACCCTTAGCCACGCGTCCAACAATGACAGCGCCAAATCTGATAATTATTTAGTGATGGAATCTGTTCGCGACGAGACTCACCAACCAATTGAATGGTTTTTGTAAATAAAGTATGTATTAGAGTCATACGCCTGCTCGCGCCTGAGCGCCATGTAGGAATGAAAATGTTGTAAACACGTCGGTCCTATTTATAAGCTCGGTTTGTAATGGTATTTTGAATCGCATTTTTAAGGTAGTAATATAACGTCCTTAACGTTTATTTATGCGTATTGGGTTTTAGTAATACCAGATTAATAGAATAGAAGCATTGAAATATATAAATATTATAGTTTTCATACTTAAAACGTAAAATCAATTTCATGTGAATGCGTGCGTTCGCTGCGCCCGCCTAGTTCCGAATGGTGCGCCAGATGGCGGCGGGTAGTTTTATATGTTGGCGTTTTGCGTACAAAAATTCTGGTAGCTTAAAATCATGTTTTGAGGGGTTATATTATGTATTAGACATAATTTTAGTACATAGGAATGATATAATGTGGAAAATGTATAGTTTCCACCATTAATATGTGAATATTGACGTGATGTCTCAGGAAGTGAATTTAGGACATTTAGGTCATTTTAGGGTATATGGGGGACCTAGATCAAGACGGGAAACCTATATACAGTTCAGAATTAGTGTACTGCTTTATATAAAGCCTATTTACCTGAGATATCATGTCGGTATATAGTGTAAAACGCGCTGTTTATGGGAGTTTCGACGGGACTATTCTTTTAGGTGCCCTAAGTACCTAAAAAATATGTAGGTGTACTGTTAAATTACTACCATTGGAAAGCTCGTCGAAGGGGCTTCCAGACGGTCTTTAGACGAGAAAGATCGCCCGGATAGTTTCCGACATACTCAGCGCGGAAAAATGTAAACAAACAAAATTGTTGAAATTTGAAGGTGGAATGTGTTTTTTGGCATTCCCAGGGACTATACACCCCTGAGACTTCCAAAAATAAGGAATTTTCGGAGACTTCCCGATGGCCCGATAGACGCGCCATCGTGTCGTCCCATAAAAATATAGAATCAGTTAAGTAGTTTAGGAGATAGCTAGACACAAAGGGAGTGACTAGCTGTCGAACTAACACTTTTTTGGGTACATTATGTACAAAATGTATATATATACTTATGGAGGCACTAGAACTGTAAAGTGCTCTCCCTCAGCCTCCAGGCCACCCATATTCGGTGGTGATAGCTTGGATGGTCTGAGTAGAAATTAAAGTAATAAAATAAATTGTTAAAAACGTTAAGGAGCGTGTATTTAAGGGATGATATCCCACGATAAACGTCCGATAATAAGCTTTTTTAAGCCGCCCATAGACGACTTGCTGAATTTGTCAGCAGGTCACCCCAACCTATAGTACTCTCTGGGCTAGGAATGTTGTTATACAACTTTCCGACATGAAAATAAGGGAACTTGCCCCTTTTTTCTATAGATATAGCCTAGGGACGCTATCAATGCCTGGATATAGATGTATGGATTAGATACTGAGATAGGGGGTGTTACTGTGCTACAGTACACAGAAATCCAGGCGTTGATAGCACCATGGAAGGGATAGTACTGACCTAAAACCCACTGTCGGGTAAGGGATTTTTTTGGCAAATAAAATTATTTTCGGCACAAAATCGCGGGGCTCTCGATAGTAGTAACGACCGAGGGTATAAAACACCCTCGGTCCAAAGATAGAATCGTAGTCATCGGCCATGGCCACTAGAAACAAGTCACTTGAACTTAATTAGTAGTTACTTGTTGAGAGCCCTAAATTCGTACCAAGTTTTAAATAATTGAAGTGTTTTATTTAATTAAACAATTATCATCCCTGCATCCAGCTCAAAGAAGCAAGTGTGAATTAATTTCACAAGTATTAATCAATTGAAGCTGCGCATCAACATTTAATGGTCCTGTCAAACCGGTTTTGATCAGCTGCTTGATTAGAAGTCCTGAGGCAACATTCCACAGAGGTTACCAGATCCAATCTGAAGAGTCAATGTTCTTCGGGCGTCCAGCGCGCCATCCGGGAGATTTACGACCTCCCTTCTCGGGGAAGGCGATCACGCTACGTCCGCAACATTTATTGGTCCTTCGAGCCGGATTTCACCAGCCTGGAACCTGGAAGAACAGCTCCAGGACGTCTAAGAAAAGGAAGGTAAATTCGTCGCAAGTTTTAATCAATTGAAGCTGCGCAACATTTAATGGTCCAATCGAGCCGAATTTCACCAGCCTGGAACCTGGAAGAACAGCTCCAGGACGTCTAAGAAAAAGAAGGAAGAATCGTCGAAAATAAAATAAATCCGACACTAAACAGAATTTGTGCCGGATTTTAGAAACCTGGAAAACCGGGAAGAAATACTGAAATTCCACCAGGGATAGAGGAAATTCAGCCGCACAATATGCTGCCTTCAAACTGAAGATTGAAGCCAGGAAAGCAGCTCCAGGACAGCGGGAAGAAATAGTGGTGGAATTAATTTGTCGAATTCCTGACGAATTAATTTCACAAGAAACAAATTGAAGTCGAGCACCGCAGAGAATAGATCCTGCGTGCCCAAGCCCACCGCTGGACCAAAGAGGTAAATTCCGGGAGACAGTTATTAGAACTACCCTCTTGTTTTTAATAACTGTTAGAAGATTGAATATATTTCCTGTGAGCTGCAAAAGTACCGTATGAAGACTGATGTGCATCTATGAAGCTATAAGAATAGTTCCTGAAGACTTACCGCTGAAAACCACCCTATGTTCTCAGTGATTTGTTCTGGAACTGAACGCTGGTTTAATTTTACCAAGAATATGCGTTTTTAAGCCTGAATTGCGACTTTTGCGTCGAGCAAATAATTCCTGAAGGCTTATCGCTGAAAACTACCCTTACGTTTTTAGCGATTTCGTTCGAATACTAAGCGCCCGTCTAAACAAATAGAAGACGTGCGTTTATGAAACTGATGTGCAGCTTTGATGTTTGAACAAACATATCCTGAAGGCTTATGACTGAAAGCAACCCTTAAGCTTTCGGGAATTTTCGAAAATTGAAATTTCGTCAAATCGAAAGAAGATACGTACTCAGAAGATTGAGTTACGACGCTGACGTCTGGAACAAGCAGTTACTGACAATTATCGCTGAAAAGTACATTCGACTTTTCGGTGATTGATATTTCGATTGAATTATAGTCAATCGTATTGAAGATACACGTTTTGAGAAAAAACAAACGTGTACTACAGATGTCTGAAGTTTCATAAGGACTTATCACCAACCGTGAGTTTTTGGTGATTTGAATTTTTGGAGATTGAATTATAGTCAATCCACTTGGTGAATTTTTTGAAAACTGACGTTTTGACCGTCGGAAATTTTGGGAATTAGGTCTTGTGTCGTAAATAGACGTTCTGACCGTCGCAATAAAAATATTGAACTGGAACTCATGCTGATAGGTTGACGATCTGACCGTCGAATATTAACTAATAGAAACAGACCAAGTAGTTTCCACAAAAATAACCAGTATAGAAGGAACTTCAGACTCAACATGGAAACCTTCTCGGAACGAGAAGACTTTAGAAGATAGACGTACAGCCATGCCGATGACTACCCGGGGTGACACCCGTATCGAACATAGCCGTCCGCCGTCAACTAAAATGACTCGGCCACGGAGAAAAATAGTTGGGAGCTAGCCAAGAAATACAACTTGTGCTTTCGCTGCCTATGTCGAGGCATCCACACTTGCAGGTCAAAGCGGTGTGGCCAGGAGGGATGCCACCAGAAGGCCCGACGTTGAAGGGATCGCAAGAACCCAATCGAGCCAGGCGTTCCTCAAGATAGTGCCGGTCCGGGTCATCGGACCGGCGGGAGAGGTAGCGACATACGCCCTCCATAACAACTGATGATGGCTTAGATCATCAGTTGCGCGAATTTTTCGCCATAGAATTGCTGTGCATAAACCCACAGCGCCCCGCCTCATACCCTGGGAAAAGGGCAGAGGATCCACACTTGCAGGTCAAAGCGGTGTGGCCAGGAGGGATGCCACCAGAAGGCCCGACGTTGAAGGGATCGCAAGAACCCAATCGAGCCAGGCGTTCCTCAAGATAGTGCCGGTCCGGGTCATCGGACCGGCGGGAGAGGTGGCGACATACGCCCTCCATAACAACTGATGATGGCTTAGATCATCAGTTGCGCGAATTTTTCGCTATAGAATCGCTGTGCATAAACCCACAGCGCCCCGCCTCTGACCCTGAGAAAAGGGCAGAGGACATTTGAATCAAATGAACGTCCAGTTAGCAAATGGACATATAGAAACCGCCACGTTATGGCGTAATGAGCATGCTGAGATGCCAGATAGCTATGAGACAGCTCTAAAGAGGCTCGTCTCCACTGAGAAGAAGCTGGACAAGAACCAGGTACTTCGAAGAAGATACTCAGAAACAATGTACTTACAGAAAAACACCCAACAGAAGAGGTGTTGTCCACACTGATTTGTGAGGCAGAGTACATTGTGAATAGCCGACCATTGACACATGTGTCAGTAGACAGCGATGATGATGAGTCCATCACACCGAACCACTTCCTGCTCGGTGGGTCAGCCAGACTACCTACACCTGGCGTATTCACTGAGCAGGATATAGACAGCAGGAAAGTATGGCGACGATCACAGATCCTCGCTGATATGTTCTGGAGCCGCTGGGTCAGAGAGTACCTGCCTGAGCTCCAAAACCGGCGGGAGCCACATAGTAGTGGGCCCAAACTTAATGTGGGCGACCCCGTCCTGATAGCCGACGGCCAGCTGCCTCGAAACACATGGCCTCGAGGCCGCATTGTAGCCGTGTATCCAGGAATCGACGGAGAAACCCGGACTGCTGAGGTGCGCACACTTGGCGGCATCCTGAAGCGTCCGGTGAAGAAACTCGTCCCACTGCCTCAGTAACCAGAGACGCCGGGGCGGCGATCATCCTTCGGTGAGCCTGGCGACGGCATCCGAGACTGCCACTCGTCACTCACCATGGGAGTGCAGCGCCGCGCCGACATCACTTCGAGCCAGCACAGCACTGCACGGCGGGAGATATGTTCGCGACGAGACTCACCAACCAATTGAATGGTTTTTGTAAATAAAGTATGTATTAGAGTCATACGCCTGCTCGCGCCCGAGCGCCATGTAGGAATGAAAATGTTGTAAACACGTCGGTCCTATTTATAAGCTCGGTTTGTAATGGTATTTTGAATCGCATTTTTAAGGTAGTAATATAACGTCCTTAACGTTTATTTATGCGTATTGGGTTTTAGTAATACCAGATTAATAGAATAGAAGCATTGAAATATATAAATATTATAGTTTTCATACTTAAAACGTAAAATCAATTTCATGTGAATGCGTGCGTTCGCTGCGCCCGCCTAGTTCCGAATGGTGCGCCAGATGGCGGCGGGTAGTTTTATATGTTGGCGTTTTGCGTACAAAAATTCTGGTAGCTTAAAATCATGTTTTGAGGGGTTATATTATGTATTAGACATAATTTTAGTACATAGGAATGATATAATGTGGAAAATGTATAGTTTCCACCATTAATATGTGAATATTGACGTGATGTCTCAGGAAGTGAATTTAGGACATTTAGGTCATTTTAGGGTATATGGGGGACCTAGATCAAGACGGGAAACCTATATACAGTTCAGAATTAGTGTACTGCTTTATATAAAGCCTATTTACCTGAGATATCATGTCGGTATATAGTGTAAAACGCGCTGTTTATGGGAGTTTCGACGGGACTATTCTTTTAGGTGCCCTAAGTACCTAAAAAATATGTAGGTGTACTGTTAAAAGTACTACCATTGGAAAGCTCGTCGAAGGGGCTTCCAGACGGTCTTTAGACGAGAAAGATCGCCCGGATAGTTTCCGACATACTCAGCGCGGAAAAATGTAAACAAACAAAATTGTTGAAATTTGTAGACCCTTCAGGTCGAATAACTCCCTGAAGGAAATAGATGTACTTATTATAGAAGTATTTTCGGATGGCCCGTTGGACTAGCTATCAGGCCATCCCTTTAGAGCGAAAATCGCTCATATAGTTTAGGCACAAATCCAGACATGGTAATCTGGACTTGTGATTTTTGGCCTGTTTTTTGGCATTCCCAGGGACTATACACCCCTGAGACTTCCAAAAATAAGGAATTTTCGGGGACTTCCCGATGGCCCGATAGACGCGCCATCGTGTCGTCCCATAAAAATATAGAATCAGTTAAGTAGTTTAGGAGATAGCTAGACACAAAGGGAGTGACTAGCTGTCGAACTAACACTTTTTTGGGTACATTATGTACAAAATGTATATATATACTTATGGAGGCACTAGAACTGTAAAGTGCTCTCCCTCAGCCTCCAGGCCACCCATATTCGGTGGTGATAGCTTGGATGGTCTGAGTAGAAATTAAAGTAATAAAATAAATTGTTAAAAACGTTAAGGAGCGTGTATTTAAGGGATGATATCCCACGATAAACGTCCGAAAATAAGCTTTTTTAAGCCGCTCATAGACGACTTGCTGAATTTGTCAGCAGGTCACCCCAACCTATAGTACTCTCTGGGCTAGGAATGTTGTTATACAACTTTCCGACATGAAAATAAGGGAACTTGCCCCTTTTTTCTATAGATATAGCCTAGGGACGCTATCAATGCCTGGATATAGATGTATGGATTAGATACTGAGATAGGGGGTGTTACTGTGCTACAGTACACAGAAATCCAGGCGTTGATAGCACCATGGAAGGGATAGTACTGACCTAAAACCCACTGTCGGGTAAGGGATTTTTTTGGCAAATAAAATTATTTTCGGCACAAAATCGCGGGGCTCTCGATAGTAGTAACGACCGAGGGTATAAAACACCCTCGGTCCAAAGATAGAATCGTAGTCATCGGCCATGGCCACTAGAAACAAGTCACTTGAACTTAATTAGTAGTTACTTGTTGAGAGCCCTAAATTCGTACCAAGTTTTAAATAATTGAAGTGTTTTATTTAATTAAACAATTATCATCCCTGCATCCAGCTCAAAGAAGCAAGTGTGAATTAATTTCACAAGTATTAATCAATTGAAGCTGCGCATCAACATTTAATGGTCCTGTCAAACCGGTTTTGATCAGCTGCTTGATTAGAAGTCCTGAGGCAACATTCCACAGAGGTTACCAGATCCAATCTGAAGAGTCAATGTTCTTCGGGCGTCCAGCGCGCCATCCGGGAGATTTACGACCTCCCTTCTCGGGGAAGGCGATCACGCTACGTCCGCAACAGAATCGATATTGGTCATCCAGCACAGAGAATCAGGTACAATCATTTAACTAATGAGGAACTCACCCTAGATCAGGGCACACAGAGTCGTGAGGATCGAAAGATAGTTTTCAGCTAAGCGAGCGGAATCCAAATGAACGAGCGATAGCGTCCCGGAAAATTATAGTTGTTCCGTGTTTTTACCCGACTGCCGAAGGAGGGTAATGTGTTTATCAGTCTATGTATGTATGTATGTATGTTTGTTCCTATGTGGCGTTCCAGAGACCAAACGCGTTGACCGATTTTGATGATTCATACGTCAATCGATTCGTCTTAACCTTGCGAGTGTCATAGGCTACATTAAAATTGGAAAATAGAAAAATGGCGGCTTTTGGGCGCCATATTGTGGGGGGCCAATTTTATTTTTTCTTCCAAATCCATCGTGTGGGGTATCAACGTAAAGGGTTTTAAGAGGTGATTTCAAAAATATATAACACTTATATATTTAAATGTACCTAATTCGAAAAAAATGTTTACTAAAAAGTTATAAATAAAAAAGTTTATTAAAAAAAATCAAAATACCCGACTGCTTAATAAGCGAACTAAAAAGACGTAAACAAGAAGAAAATCATGCTGTGCAGTCGGAGGATACATCTGGTTTTGGTCAGCCAGCTCGCGAATATGTATCCTCCGACTGCACAGCATGATTTTCTTCTTGTTTACGTCTTTTTAGTTCGCTTTTTAAGCAGTCGGGTATTTTGATTTTTTTTAATAAACTTTTTTTTAGTGATGTAGCTATCAACCGTACTTAATCATGATTTAACTATTTCCAGTTGAGAATATCACTTAACTATTTCCAGTTGAGAATATCACTTAACTATTTCCAGTTGAGAATCCCCACAACGCTACACTAGGTTTAACGTTGAAATTGTATATATCCCTAAGAATGAGATGATAGTAGATGTGTTCACCAAGCCCCTGGACTGTTTCAAGCACGAGGTGTTCACTCGTCAGCTTGGAGTGGCATGATGTCATGATGCCCACGTTATGGGTGAGTGTTGGAGTATAACGCTGGCCATTTGTATGAGAGTTTTCTTTTTGAATTAAGTACTCTATGTCAACGCTGTCTCTGTCTGTTTTAAAATATATATGTGTATTTAAAATATATATAATATGTGTTTGTAAAATAATATATTAAATGATTTTACATTATTTCCACTACGCCCGTATTGCATATTTCTAAAACCTAGTAAAATCATTGACTAAACTCATTCAAATTGATTCAAACTAAAACTTCCTTCGTCCTTAGAAAACTACATGAATGCACAAAAGTGTGTTTCGGATGGCTCCTGAAATTTTCAATAAACTGCCTAAAGAAATAAGGGCAATGTATACTACCTTATTTAAGAAAAATCTAAAGAGCCTTTTAGTTGATAAATGTTACTATAATTTGAATGACTACTTAAACGATAAATTTTCCAAACTTAAGACCTCACAGTGACATCTAGTAATAGAACAAATCTTCAAATAATTTATATGTTAATGTATTGTAATAATACTAGGAATGACATTGAAATAATTTGATTATTAATATTATTGAATGAGTTAAATAAATAATTATTGAATAATCTATGTTAATATAATTTTAAGGATGACATTACATTAATTTTACGTTACACGTTATGGGCATGGTCGCTGCCTCCGGTTACTGAACCGACCGAAGAACTGTTGTCACCTGTGCTTATTACACCTGCTCAAAATGAGATGGAGACAGAACTAAATACAGGTCTGTAAAACACGATGTTGTTACTTAAGATATCCATATTGTATTTAATCATGTAAACCTACAATGTTCTTCTTCAAACGCCTGGGTGATCCCAATAGAAGGATATGTTAACGACACCTAAGCGCCATCACATGCGAGTGGACACTGTCAAATCTCACAAAATACTTGACAAGGGCTATAACACTGCAGATTGACAATGTCAAAAATAAATTTACCCAGTGGAATACTATTGACTTAGCGCTATCACAAAGCGGACAGACATGTCTTCATCTTTTATGTTCATCTTTCAGAGAACAATTTACCTGATGAAATCTTACAAGCCCTGGGACACGGAGGCGAAAACATAACAGAAGTTGGAGAATCTATTCGTTCAGAACTAGCCCTCCGTTGGAAAAGGATCATACAGACAGGACGTGGCACAGAATCTCGAGAGGCCATCATTAAGAAATATCCTACGCCTATCAATTTCCCAAGGTCAGTGGTTCCTTTAATGAATGCGAAGATATCAGCTTCACTTTCAGATCCAACCATAAAAAGCGATAAAAGGATCAGCTATAGGCAAGATCTAACAGGAAAGCCCATGACTTGTCTAGGAAAATCATTAAGCATGGTACTATTGGGTAACATAAACAGTAAAGTCCTTGTTGAAGAAACAAGTAATACTGCAAAATTACCTACTGAAATTTACTATCTCTGACTCTTCTTCTTCAAGAAGATTTTTTGCTTTGGCTGGCGTCTACAAGGTGGTACAAGATGCTGAACGTACAGCAACACCAGATGATACATTATTTGGGAAAAACTGTGCTGAAAAAATTAAGGCTGCACAAGCTATCCATAAAGCAAGCTTCCTGATTAAGACAACAGAAAATAAAAAAATCAAACCAGGGACTCACAGGGACAGAAAAAACAGGTAAACTTGAGAGGCCCGCCGCGCTACCAATAACAGCAACGAGCTCGCGGCGGGCATCAGCTCAACAACACCAGCATCAGAGACAATCTCGACCGGATCAAACACGCTGGAAGACTCAGAAGCCAGCTCCATCCAGTTCCAAGCCCAGATACCACAGATAGACCCTCAGGTACATGCAGGTAGACTCAAGTAGTTCTAAAATGGATTAAAGGTTCTGAGATTCTGGGTAACTCCATCTCCTTAACAAGCTATGCTAGGTTGAAGACAAATCAAATAATTAGAAGGCGATCAAGTTTATTGAGTAGACCTGCATTCAGGTCATAGTAACACACATCTCCATAGTCAGTTATGGGAAAGATTAGTGCTTGGAATATTTTACAAATCTGTTGAGTTCGGAGATAATTAAAAGTTCCTTTACTCAATATAATAACTTTATTGAAGGCAAGGCAATGTTTACACAATGAACGTTGCAGAAAGAAGGAAATGGCCGACAAATAGTGTTGCCAGCTCAACGTAAATTTATGGTTCTTAACATAAGTTGGGGCGGCCAAAATGCCCTTAAATTCGGTAAAACAGAATATTACATCAAAGTGATAATTCTACTAAATTAATGAAAGTTGATTTTGACTCTATTATTTATAAATGAAAAATAAACAAAAAATTAAGTTACATAAGTATACAACTATAATGATGCGTGGAAACAAGTATCACGCTATGATAAAAGCTAACTTAATAATTTAAGATATCGATATAAGATAAAGATGAATTGAAGCAATACCTAGTACATATAGCAAGAACAGCTAATGTCCATGTTATTATTAATCCTCTATGGGTAAAATAACTACTTTAGACACAGCTCTTGTATGTAACTTGCCATCAGCTGTTCTTACCTCTATGACACGAACCATCTTATCTAATCCTACAAACACCTTTGAGACTCTACCTGTTGGCCATTGAAAGGGTGGAGTGTTTGGATGCCGTAGGAGTACCAACATACCTTCTTTGATATTAGGGTATTCCTTATACCACTTGGTACGCTTATTTAACAATGACAAATATTCATTTGACCATGCCCTCCAAAAATGTTGTCGTATCTGCTCACAACATCTCCAAAGGCGTAGTCTATTTGCAGGAATCTCCGTCAGATCTTCTTCAGGGTAGGAACAGGGCGCACAACCAATGAGGAAATGTCCTGGCGTTAGATATGAATAATCAGAAGTATCTTGAGATAACGGAACTAATGGTCTTGAATTTAATATGGACTCTATCTGACATAAAACCGTCTGAAATTGTTCGTAAGTTAGTAATCTAGAACCGTTAATCCTTTTTAGATGAAATTTGGCTGATTTCACGGCAGATTCCCACAAACCACCGTGATTCGGGCTGTATGCGGGTATGAATTTAAATTGTATGCCCTTAACTGATGCAAAATCTTGAACTTTATTTTGAAAATTATTATTATTATGTAATTGATAGAGCTCTCGTAGTTTATTATTGGCTCCCTTAAACGTGGAAGCATTGTCACAATGTATAATAGAAGGTAATCCTCTGCGAGAAATAAACCTCTTTAATGCCGCTAGAAAGGCCTCCGTGGTCAAATCTGAAACTATTTCAAAGTGTAGTGCCTTTGTTATGAAGCAAACAAATACGACAACATATCCCTTCGATATCACGCTTCGTCTTAATGATGATTGTTTTACCTCAAAAGGTCCACAGTAGTCCAAACCCACTCTTTCAAAGGCTCTACCTGGAGTGACTCTATCACGCGGCAGAGAGCCCATAAGTTGCTCTGCGCCTTTAGCTTTGTGTCTTAGACAGACAATACACTTGTGCAAGACATTTTTTATCTCGCGTATACCATTAACAATATGGTATTTTTGAGACAAGTTACTAAATAGCAATTTTAAACCACCATGTAATAATGATAGGTGCTCATTTTGTATTATAATTCTAGTCAAATGGCATTTGCTCGGTAGGATAACTGGAAATTTTCTTGCAAAGGAAAGGTTTGAATTTTGTAGCCTGCCCCCTACGCGGAGAAGGCCATCTCCATCAATGAATGGATGTAATAATTTTAAATTTGAATTAATTTGTTTTCTAAAATTTGAATCTCATTCCGAAAATAGAAATTTTGAACACCCTTAATTGCAATATTTAACGCTGATTTTAATTCCTTTGCAGTAAAATTCCCAGTATCGGTTCCAACGCGCCTGCACCTTTTAATAAATCGTAAAACATACGAAATTACTCTTTGCATTTTATAGAGACTAGAAAATTTTGTAAATAATGGAAAAATACATTCGTCATCATTAACACTATGATTGACGTTTACAATATTATAACATTGAATTGGTAATTCAATGACTGAAGTGTAAAAGTTGCAATTACTTTCACATTGTAAATAATCGGGGCCTTGCCACCATAGTTTATTTTTATGTAAGTCAAGGGGGCTAGCACCTCTGGATAATATATCAGCTGGGTTTAACACACCTGGCGTGTGATACCATGACATACCTACTGTCTTATCAGCAATTTCTTTGACTCTGTTAGCTACGTAAGCTGGTAATTTATTCAGACTGGAACTCAACCAAGCCAAAACAATTTTTGAATCAGAAAATAAATAAATAATTTTAATATTATGTAATATCTTAGAGATTTTAAACATAAGTTTAGCTAAGAGCAACGCACCATTTAATTCAAGTTTTGGAATGGTTAATTTGGAATTTAAAGGAGCAACCCTAGATTTAGAGCACAGTAGATGTGCATGGTATGCACCATCCAATTTTATTTTTACATAAATGCAACATCCATAGGCCTCTGCAGAAGCATCACAATAACCGTACAAGGCAGACTCTTCTGCTTCTGAAAGCTGCAAGTTACGCGGTATTTTTAGATCAAGCATCCTTGACACTTCAGACTGAAAGTCAGACCATACTTTGCTTAATGTAGATGGCAAGGGTGTATCCCATTCTAGGTTATATTGCCAAATTTGCTAAAGAATAATTTTAGCCCTAACTGTAATAGGCCCAGCAAATCCTAAGGGATCAAAAAATTTACTGACTGAGCTTAGAACACCTCGCCTTGTGGGAGTCTCAAGAGAGGTGACCATGCCACCACTCATTTTGAATACATCATCTCTGGCGTCGTAAGACAGTCCTAGGGTTTTTACAATAAGTTTGTCCTGATCTAGATCACGCTGAGAAAAACCTAATTTATCTTTTGGAATGTCTGATAGCAATTGAATGCTATTGGAGCACCACTTGTGTAATTCAAAGCCTCCCAGACCCATCAACCGAACAAGCTCACTCTTTAACTGTACTGCCTGATCATAACTAGCTGCACTGCATATTAAATCCTCGATGTAACTCGATGTTAAAATAGCTTGACTTGCTAAAGGAAATGTATGCTCATACCTTCTAGCCAACTCGATTAAACATCTTGTTGCTAGAAAGGAAGAACTTTTTAAACCGTAAGTTATGGTTTGCAGCTGTAAACATTGTAGAGGCTGTTCAGGACTGTCTCTCCACAAAATGTTTTGAAGCACCCTATGCTGAGGATGTACATAGATTTGACGAAACATGTGTCTTATATCACACATTAAGATAATATTAAAGATGCGAAACTGAATTAGAATATCAAATAATTGATTTTGTACAACTGGTCCATTACACTGTATGTCATTTAAACTTGGATTGTCATGACTCTTAGCACTGCCATCAAACACTACGCGTAATTTATTTGTAAGTTTCTCATTGCGTATAACCGCATGATGTGGTAAAAAGTATAAAGGTTGAATATCAGGTGAGTCATCATTTGTATTAATAATTGTTGCATGATGCAATTTTAGATATTCATGTATAAACTCAATATATAATTGATGGTATATAGGGTCTTTAGAAAAACGCTTTTCTAAGACATAGAAACGCTGCAAAGCGATTGCAAACGAATTTGATGTATTAATATCATTTGGACTCATTTTAAGTGGAAGCATAACTTGAAAGCGATTATCTTGTAGAGAGACAGACTCTTGAAACACCCTCTCACTTTGAGCATGCTCAGGTAATGACTCCTGGAATACCTCTGGAACCTTTTCAGTCTCCCAAAACCTTTTAACAACGTGATCCAAATCAGAACTCACTACTGCATGCAAACTAGTTGCTACGTTACAACAAGGAAAGGTATCACCTGAGATGATGTATCCAAACTTTGTGTTGAGCATTATTGGATCTGATAAGCCTCCTTCAATTTTTCCATCTTGTATTACACGAAAGAAGATGTCCGCTCCAAGCAGTATGTCAATTACTCCTGGAATGTTGTATTTATTTATTTATTTATTTATTTTATTATTAATGTACACACAGAAAATACATACAGAAAACACATCATGACATTGGAGTACAAAGGTACTGCTTATTTCTTAAGAAATTTCTACCAGCAGACCCGCGAAAAGGAGAAATGAAGAAGAAATGTAGACAAATAGTGTGTGAGAACAGGAAGAGAAGAAAAGTGAACGACTAACCTAAGATATAAATACATACACATATAGTGTAAGTGATACATACTTAAATAAATACATAACTCTAAAATATATAGATACTAAATATATATACATACTAAATATATAAATATCAGTTTTGAGAGGAAAGATAATGCTCTTTTACTCGTTTTTAAAAAGCGAGATAGTATCTAGATCTCTGATGCTTGTATTCATTATCAGCTAATGTAATATTTGTAGGGATCATGAATTTAGAAAGTTCAAATTTCCTTTGCGGTAAAGGAGTTGTAATTTGATGGATAATGGAACATGTGATTTTAACTTTAAAATCTTGTATTAAGGAATGAACAGTAATATTTATAGCTTTATTTATTTTGTTTACTTGATCACCCAATGTAGTTATGTTCCTTTCAAGAACAAATTGCTCAATGCCTAATCTTTCTGCTAATTTGCTGGTACAAAATGATGTTTGACTTCCTGAGTCAAGCAATGCTTTCACAATAATTTTGTTGCCATGGACATCCGATACCAATAGCTTTACTGTTGGCAATAAAACCTTAGTTGTAAAAGTTCTATGAGAATATAAACTTACCTCTTTCTCTTGCTTAGCATTACTACTCTTGCCTTCCACATGCAGCAAAGTATTGTGGTCTTTTGACTTGCAAATGCTACACTTGAACTGGTAACGGCATTTCTGCGGATGTATACCCAAACATATAACACAATGTTTGTTTTTATTTATGTGCTCAAGTCTCTTTTCAACTGGCATGAGTACAAACCTGGGACATTTGAACAATTTATGCATGTCGTTACATACATTGCAACCTTCAGAAGCAGATGACTGGTTGGCATTAATCACACCAGCCAAGGTTACACCACTTGACTTTGGTTTATCGTTAGACATAGGGCTGACTTCCATTGAAACTGTCCGTTTATCCAGAAACTCTAATAAATCATTTAATGATGGCATCACAGTGGCATAATCCTTTTCAGAGTGAAACAGTCGAACAGTTAAAGGATCCAGTTTACGTGTAATGATGCACATCAAAATGGCATCCCACTTATCAATTGGTTGCTTTAAGTTTTGAAGTGCTGCTATCTGCTGTCTTAATCGGGTAGTTATCTCCCTTAACTGTTGGGCCGTCCCACGCCGAAAGGATGGCATGTCAAGTATGATCCCGACATGTGATGAAACTAACAATGATGTATTACTGTATCTTTTTGATAACAATTGAAGTGCAGATTTGTATGATTCATTACTTACAGGCAATCCTTCAATTATTTGAAGAGGCTCCCCTTTGAGCAAGGTCCTTAGATAGTACAATTTTTCTATTGAGGTAAGCTTACTGTCTTTGTCAATTACAGCCATAAATAAATCTATAAAGGGTTGAAAACCACTGAAGTCGCGACCATCATACGGTGTTATGTTTATTGCAGGTAATTTAACACTCCTCGACTTCACCACACTTTCACTTTGTACACAACCGACACTTTGTTTACATCGCTTGATAATTGCGCACAGGCGAAAGTAGCGATCGTCCAGGAACCCTGACTCGTCGTCCTTGTCGTCCAGACAGAGTATCTGCAGCTGTAGATCTTGAAATTTATTGTATTGCTCGTGGAGGCACCGCTCTCTTGCATCAAGTTCATCCTGATCGAGGTCGTCGTAGTTGGGTTGTTTTTCGGAGAAGTAACTTTCCAATCTTGTTACATATGATTTGCATTGCCCACGACCCGCTCGCAGCCTTTTTAGGTCTTCCGAATTCGTCATAATGTCTGAATTGTACTTATCTACTTCAATTTCTTCGAAACTTTCGTGCCAAACAACGTCGTCTGTTGACATTTAATGTTAACACATAGATGTCAATGTCAAACCGATGAATGAATGACGTCTAACCATAGATGATTCTATGAACTGAACGAACGAATGCAATTTTGAGCGATTGTTTCTTGTTGAGTGGCAGCGAGTGGGAGTGAAAGAGCACGAAGATGTCTGTAGGTAGAATGCAAAAATGGCTGCTTGATAAACTCCAGCGCCCGCGCCTTTTTTTTTTTTTACAACGAAGAAACTTGATGATTTTTATTTTGTTAATTTTTAGTATTTGATTAATTGATTATAATTGCCTTGCCTTATTTTTGTATTTGAAATGTATTTTATAGCGAAATAGCTTTGTATGACGATTGCACGCGCGGATATAACTCGTCGCGGAGCGTGGCGTACTTGCGGCCGGCACTTTGTATTTCCGAATTTACCGCTTAATATGCACTAGTCCACTTATTTATAAGGAGATTTTAAGTTTCGGCACCAAATTGTTGAGTTCGGAGATAATTAAAAGTTCCTTTACTCAATATAATAACTTTATTGAAGGCAAGGCAATGTTTACACAATGAACGTTGCAGAAAGAAGGAAATGGCCGACAAATAGTGTTGCCAGCTCAACGTAAATTTATGGTTCTTAACAAAATCACAGATTATGATTCTGAATATAATACAAGTATGTCTAGGTGTGCCGTGTGTGCTAATGCTGGTAGTAATATGTGATAACGTTATGTTATTATATTTAACAGTGTATTTCATTTTAATTCTTGTTAATATTTAATTATTTATTTTTCTAATTCATGATTCCGAAGGAAGAAACCAATGCAAAACAAAATAAAATACATGTGTAATAAAATATATCGTTTGCGTAAAGAGGGCAATCATTTTAAAGAAGATTGGCTGATGCTACAAAGTTTTCGAATGACATTGCGTTTGAACGTGTAATCAAAAATATGACAAAGCCAGCCAGCACAACTTTTTATCCACATGCAACTGCAATCCACCAAGAAAGCCAAGTGGCGGCGATTCACCTTCAAGGAGAACATTTTGGCTACATCCCTTAAAAAAAACCAATGTGCTATAGACTTTTGGGTAAATATTTTACACTGTCTTCGCCAAATACCATGAGACAACTTTTGAGCCGATTAAAATTGAGCGCAGGCGCAGGATAATCATATATGTTTTGTCAAAATTAAAAATACTGTGCAATAAAAAGATTCTTGTGATCAACTGTTACGTACGCTAACGCGCCCAAGTTACGTAACGTACAATGCACATAAAGATGCATTTGAAGTTTTTGCGTGCAATGGTGAAAACGCATTTGCTGACCTTGCCTTGGTATATATGGTAAAACGCGTAAAAAGCAATTTCAAGCAACCAGTAGCATATTATTTTACCAATAGCCTAAGTAAATTGAAATTTAAAAACATTATTAGAAGTGTTCTCCAACATACGACCGAGGCAGGTTTGATTGTCGTCAGTACTGTGAGCGATCAAATTTCAGTTAATGATGGGGCATTAAAAGGATTGATAGAAGACATCAAAGCATTATATTTAAGGCTAAATAAACAATGACATTGTGATATGTTTTGTCTCAATAAGCAGAATATAATTTATTTTTACGACACTCCCGATTTAAATTAAGGACTGCGTAATAAGTAAAGATTTAAGTTACACAATTAATAAAGGCACGAAATTGTAAAATAGGTTTATTACCATATGGTGTATGCCGCAGACAAATCCCACGGTGAGTTCCAACTTTTAGACAAGTTGACAGAGAAACATATCAATCCAGGAAAAAACATAAAATGCGTGTAAAGACAGCTACACAACTGTTCAATCACAGTGTTGCTGTTTCGGATGACACCTTACAGCAAGAGGAGACTTGCCCAACGATTGCCGACAAATAATTTATATTACACTAATTATTGATAACTTGTTCGATACCTTAAATGTTGTGCATGCTTGTATCACTTTCCACCTATATTGTAATTGGTATCCCAAAGAACCAACCCCTAGTTTACCGCTGCTGCGTATCGCGGTTTCGCGAATATATACCTTGTAGGATCCAAGAGTAGCAGTATTGCTCATGGGCCCCAATGTTGCCTCTTGGCTGTGATCCGCAGGCCTGTATTCAACAATTAGTGATTATTTGAGAGAAGCTTATTGTATTAGACACTCCTGAGGACCTCTGAAAGTGTGTCCCTGCTGTGGTTGAAAGACCAACCGCTACAGGTTCGTCAAAGAAAATCTTGAAGACTAGGCGGAGGCCGAGGCCGTATTCACGTCGAGGAGAAAACAAGAGGCAAGAAGAAGGAAGAATAAAGCCTTCGGTTAGGATATATCAAAGTACAGAAGAGTACTTAGACAATCGTAAAAAAAGTTTGAACGAAGCTCCACAGTAGTTCTGTATTCAGAGCGAATGTGATGAATATTACATCCATAAAAAAATTGGTAGAATACTTTTGAAAAAGACGTGATGTGATGTGATGATGCGCACATCCAAAAAAGGGCCCTTATCAGGGCCACATATAATTGTTTAACTTTACTCCTTATTTGTACCAAATGGTAAAATGTATAAAGGGCCTGATAAGCGAAACTCGCCTCACCATCAATTATGGCACAAAGCCAAAGAAATTTTAAAATCTACAAAATATATAAATAATGTAAAACTTAGGGGGTAGAATCCGATTGACTGATACAATTGCACCATCTACATAAATATTATCAAAACTATAGAAGGCATAGAGTCTCTATGGATATTATTGTCTAATAAATATGGTTTGGATGCTATGTTGACAAGAAACTTTAACCAAGACCCAGTAGAAAACTTTTTGGCAGCGTCAGAATCGAAAAAAAACTCTAAACAGAGTGACGTTTGAAAAGGCGTTCAAAGGTCTCATGCTTAATAATTGTATTTTACCAAACTGAATTAAAGCAAACTGAGACGAAGACTAACATAAATGCGTTCAGAGTTTTAAATTCTTCCTCACAGAATCAACGCCTGATGTTCCTGAAAAAATTACATTATTCATTTTAATAAAGTAAATTTCTCTGACCAGTCCAACGAAAATGATACTGGTCCGAGCAAATATGTTTGCAGTTGGGTAGCTGATCTGTTTGTGATGATATTTGATATGGATTATCTCAAGCCTGGGGAAGGACATAGGTTACTTTTTGTCAACATGCCACACAGGCGAAGTTTATAAAACTGTAACATGATTGACTAACACACCCAGTGGTCAACGCACAACCGAAACCACTGAGCTTAAATGAGCACTAAGATAGGAATTTCGATAATTCCACCTCCAAGGTTTTCCCCCCTTAATATAGGGGTTCAAAGATTTTATGGAATCCATCAGTTTTGAAGTTAGACATCCGAAATTTCGGATACGAGTAGAACTTATAGTTAAAAAAAAAATATATTTATTTAAAATGGTTTGTCACGAAACTTTATGTGGCAGACCAAATTCCACGCGAGCGAAGCCGCAAGCAAGAGCTAGTTTTTTACATTATTAAATGCTTTTTTAATGATTTGTTGACGAATATTTTAATTAATTTATATTTTTATTAGCAATCCGCCCGCGACTTCGTTCGCGTGATTTCGTTTATCCTATAAATGATTTTCTTATATGCAGTTAATGAAGGCGACCAAAAATAAGCTATTATTAAAACAATAAAAAACTGGGTATCGTAGCTATACAGAGTTTATTGGATTGGGACGATTCGTTATTTGACTTAAAGAATAATACATTTTAGGTTACCGCCACAAAGTAAAATACTCCCCTAAAATCTTATCAACCCTTTTTTGCCCCGTTGAGGGTGGACTTTTTAACAACCTAAATATGCTATTCACTCTTTTCTCTTTTATATTTATCGTTTATGGTAGTCAGATTGCGCAGTGAGATTCCTCAAAAAAAACTTTAACACTTTAACGCTAACCTATCTGGGAGGGAGTTTTTAAAATGTTTTAAAGAAATTTTGATTATCAATTTTATCCCCAAGGAATTCGATTTTACATACAAAATATTTTTGACCCTTTTCACCTCCTGAAAGCCTCCTGATTTGCCGCAAAATCGCGCCTTAGTGATCCTCTAGAACCCTACGTCAAAAATGAAACCCTGTCCAGTAAGATTCTTAGCTTGAGTTAGTTTCGAGAAACTTATAATGACAAACTTTATTGTTTCCTTAGGTTGGTAGTTGTACCAGGTTTCAACTTTATTAACCTAAAAAATAAGATTCTTATATACAGGGTGATTGGAATTTGGGTGCAAAGCTTTAAGGCGAAGATAGTACAGACAATTTAGAACCATTTAAGCCATGGTCGTCTTAGACGAAGTCTTACTATTTTTTTTTACCAAATTTTTATGATTATTTTCGAAAGTTCCCAAAATTTTAACTAAACTGCTTATTTATGGTCAAATTGAATGATAAATGAATCCATTTTTATTTTATTTCATAAAAGTAATGAGTAAGCTATCTAGCAAAACATGTTTTACTTCTTCTGTGTCGATACCAAAGAAATAAGATATTTCAAAAGTACTTTAACACCCCCTAAATCATCTTTTGGGGGTAGTTTCGAAAAAGTATTAATGAAAACCTTTATTGTTTATAAGTCATTCAGGTTAGTATTTGTGGCAAGTTTCAAGTTTATTGACCCAAGAAATCTGACTTTTCCATACAAACTTCAACAGCCCCTAAATCCACTTTGGGGGTTGTTTCAAAAGACTAATAATGATAACCTTTATTGTTTATTGAGGTTGATGTTTATGTCAAGTATTATGTTTATTAACCTTAGATAGAAGATTCTTCAAAAAAAAAATAACATCTCCTAAATCATCTGTTGGGGGTAGTTTTAAAAACCTAGAAAGAAAACCTTTATTGTTTATTTAGATCAAAGTTTCAAATTTATTAACTAAAGTAATAAGATTCTTAAAAAATACTTTAACACCCCTAAATCGTCTTTTGGGAGTAGTTTCATAAAATATTAATAACAACCTTTATTATTCATTTAGGTTAGTATTTGTGGCATGTTTCAAGTTTATTGGCCCAAAAAATCAGATATTTTCTTACAAACTTCAACACCCCCTAAATCATCATTTGGAGGGTAGTTTCGAAAAATTAATAATGAAAATTTTATTGTTTATTTAGTTTGGTATTTATGTCAAGTTGCATGTTTATTGACCTCAGAAATCAGATTCTTCCATACAAACTTCAACACCCCTTAAATCATCATTTGGGGGAGTTTCAAAAAACTAATAATGGCAACCTTTATTGTTTATTCAGGTTGGTGTTTATGTAAAGTTTCATGTTCTCCAAGATTTAAGATTCTTCCAAAAAAATAACATCTCCTAAATCACCTGTTGGGGGTAGTTTTGCAAAACTAAGAATGAAAGCCTTTATTGTTTATTTAGATTGGTATTTATATCAAGTTTCAAATTTATTAACTGAAGTAATAAGATTCTTCAAAAAAACTTTAACATCCCTAAATCGTATTTTGAGGGTAGTTTCAAAAAACATTAATAACAACCTTTATTTACCTTTATTTAGGTTAGTATTTGTGGCATGTTTCAAGTTTATTGACCCAAGAAATCTGATTTTTCCATACAAACTTCAACACCCCCTAAATCATAATTTGGGGGTAGTTTCAAAAAACTAATAATGTCAATCTTTATCATTTACTTAGAATATTTTTTGTGCTAAGTTTCAAGAATTTTGGTCGCAGGAATTAGATTTTTCATACAAACTTTCAACCCCCTTTTTACCCTCTTAGGGGTGGAATTTCCGAAAATCCTTTCTTAGTGCACACCTACGTCACTTGAGGAACCTTTCTGCCAAATTTCATGCTTCTAAGCTTAGCAGTTTTGGCTGTGCGTTGATTGATCAGTCAGTGAGTCAGTCAGTCAGTCACCTTTCGCTTTTATAGATATAGATATATAGAACATAGATATATATAGGTATAGATATAGTGTGTAAATGACTGTGTAGAAAAGTTAATTAAGTAACTGTAAAATAATATCTATAATTGACGTTTTGTGACGAAACTTTGTTATTATGTCAGCGGCAAGTTGAAACTCGAGTTTGTAGAGGCACCACTTTGAAAAGGAAGACGTTGGTGATGAAGCCATATACAACATATGTAATGAAAAGATTGGTTATAAAATCACAATTTCCAACTTAAGAAGTAATCTTAAAAATAACCACACATATCTACCTATATTACATTATGTCAAGAAAATGAAAATTCTAGTTCCTCACAGCCACTAGAGTCCCTGAACCCTCCCCTTGTACATCGGCGACTATTACGTCTTCTTCCCTACCAAGACAAGAACTGGTACAATTACAAGCACCCACCCGCGTTACCTTCCTAAATCTAAGCGGCAGAGGGTTATGGAAACATATACCACTAAGAAAATTGCCGCTGATCAAAAATAAAGAAATTGATTCAGATCTGCTTGATCTGTGTTTACCGGCACGAAAAACTCTGTCGAGTTCCTTGCTACAAGAATGCTACTGGTGGATGTTACAACTAAAAAACCGGCCAAGTGCGAGTCGGACTCGCACACGAAGGGTTCCGTACCATTATCGCAAAACACTGCATAAAAATCACGTTTGT
Source organism: Anorthoa munda (assembly GCA_945859665.1). Taxonomy (NCBI): domain Eukaryota; kingdom Metazoa; phylum Arthropoda; class Insecta; order Lepidoptera; family Noctuidae; genus Anorthoa; species Anorthoa munda. The sequence continues at coordinate 7,600,668 of OX243894.1, read as the reverse complement.
TGTATGGGAGCCCCCCTTAATTTATTTTATATTAATTTATTAATAATTATTTTTTGAAGTAAATATACAACTAAACATTCTGTGAATATTTCAAGCGTCTACCTGTTGCCGTTATTAATATCGAGCAAAAAACGGCAAAAATATCACGTTTGTTGTATGGGAGCCCCCCTTTAATATTTACTTTATACTGTTTTTAGTATTTGTTGTTATAGCGGCAACAGAAATACATCATTTGTGAAAATTTCAACTGTCTAGCTATGACGGTTCATGAGATACAGCCTGGAGACAGACGGACAGACAGACAGACAGATCGCGAAGTCTTAGTAATAGGGTCCCGTTTTTACCCTTTGGGTACGGAACCCTAAAAAGTGGGGAATACTGCTTCTAAAAAATTAATTACTGTCTACGCCGCACTCAACCAATCACAGCCCCTACTGTCTCACACAGCCAGCCGACCAATAGGAGCGCCCTAATGTGGCGTGATCAAAGCTAATCACCGAAGCCCAATATCGCGCGATGCGTGCCTTGCCGCCACCGATGGAGGGACCCGCTTCTTCAGTCCACCACAGCCATCAGCTGACAAAACACTATTTGCCTCAATTTTGTAAAATCCAGTAAGCAACTAGTTTAACGAAATAAATATTTAAATTCAAAGTCAACGTATTTTTCTTTTGTTCTATCGCGAACAAAAAGTGGCAACCGTGGCAGGACTGCAATCTCTAATCGAGTACGTCTATATTTCTGATCCAAACCAGCTCATCAACTCGAGGTCTGCAAGGGAGTTGCTGTTGCATATTAGGATATGCCTATGGTAACACTGATTAGCGGAAACACTTGGTTCCGCCATTGTAATTAAGATACAGTTTGGATTACATTACATTGATACGTTATGTGAAACTTGCGCGTTATTATTTCATCCACACCTAATATTACACTTGCTTTAGGTGGTAAATCTGAAAATGGATGGCATAAAACCACCAAGAAGTGCAATTCTCTCTGGAGAGAATGTCAATTGGAGAAAGTTTAAACAAGCATTTCAAATTTACTTGACTGCAACTGGCCTTGGCAGCAAAGAAGAAGAACGAAAAATAGCTTTGCTGCTGAACTGTGCTGGTGAGGAAGCGTTGGAAGTGTACAACACATTTCCCAAGAAAGATCAACTGAAAACGTTGGAAGAGGTTATAAAAGCTTTTGATGATTATGTCGAGCCTAGAAAAAATCTAGTTATGTCAACATACCAGTTTCTTAATATGAAACAAGAAGAGGGAGAAAGTGTAGATCATTTTGCTACAAAGTTAAAAACGCAAAGTATTACTTGTGAATTCGGCAACTTGGAAGACCGCTTAATAACCATGATGATGATTATGGGTATCAGACACTACAATTTAAAAGAGAGATTGCTAAGAGAAGATGATCTAAAATTTACTGCTGCATAAAAAATTTGTCGCGCGACGGAAGCTGGCAAACAACAAATACAGTGTTAGAAAAAGAAAAAAGTGAAATAAATTATGCTAAAGCAAAATAATCTATGTGTCATAAGTGTGGAAGAACGCATCACCCTAAAAAATGTCAAGCATATGGGAAACAGTGCATAGTATGTGGAAAATACCATCATTTTGCAGCGGTGTGTAGGAATAAGAAAAAGAAAAATTTCCTGAAGAATAAAAAGGTTCATGAAGAAAACCATGACAGTGATAAAAGCTGCTGTACGTAGCAGTGAATTTCTATTAGGCAGCATAGTAAGTGAGGGTGTAGTTAACACATTCAGTTCCCAGTGGTGTGAGAACATTGTGATTAATAATTTAACTTTAAATTAGATTCTGGTGCTGACTGTAATACATTGCCATTATCATTGTTCAACAAAATTAAAGACTCTAAGTTATTAAAGACCAAGGTACATGTTGTATACAATAGGGAAAAAATAAATGCTGTAGGTACAGCAGAATTTTATTGTTTAGTGAAAGGTGTAAAGCAAAACATTAAGTTTACAGTGATTGACTTACCTGTGCAACCTGTGATAGAGTGAATGAGATAAAGAAAAACATTGTTAAGGAGCCAGAGGTAAGCAACGAAAAGGATTTTTTTGTAGAAAAAAATAAAGATGTATTTTCAAGCTTAGGTAAAATGGGGACATATAAAATTAGAATACGAGAAGGTGCTGAACCTATTGTAAAACCTATTAGACGTGTACCACTGGCTATAAAAAATAGACTAAAGGAGACTTTGTATGACTATGATGAGCGTAGAGGCATAATACAAAAAGTAGAGGGTCCTACATCATAGTCGTGCACTCGGTGCGAAACTAATAAGATGTATACCGCCTAATTACCTGCGCGTGCGATAACTATTTACGAAATATCTTCCACCTGCGAACTGACTATTCATCAATATGGTGAAATGTGCTAAGTGCGGGAAACTGGTGACGAAAAAAAGTCCGGGTATACAGTGTTCCAAGTGCAGTAAATGGATTCATGTATCATGTTCTTCAATAACAGCAGATCAATTAAATGTTTTATACTCAACGGACGCCGTTGACTGGAGATGTCGTTCATGTGTGGGTAATGCCAAACCCAAACGTCTATCCTGTATCCTGCCCGACGTTGATGACGAAGACATCACAGATACGGAGAACCTTATGGACACCAATATAAACCAACGCATTCTCAGCGATATACGGCGAGAGGTACGCGACATAATAAAATAAGAGTTGCAAAGTACCCTACAGTTCTACTCCGACAAAATTGATGAGTACGAACAAAAGATAAATGGGTATGAAAATAAACTAAAAATAGTCGAAAACCAGAACATTGAGCTAAAAAACAAATACAAAAACCTCGAACTTAAAAATGATGTAGTGGAACAAAAACTTAACGCAATTTTCATAATTTATGTTGTAATATTCATTAAGTAACATGATCCCAACCGATAAAGGCACAGCACAAGGTTCGATTCTCGGGCCGACCGAATACTTACTGTACGTGAACGACATGTGTAACATTTTCACGGAGGGCTCCGTGTACTAGTTTGCTGACGACACATGTTTGTGTCATTCATGTTGTACGTCGAACGGTGCCCTTGGCTGTGCTTACATCAGCCACTCTTGTTACTCCATCGGAACCTGTAAATAGTTTGCTGATTCGTCCAAGACGCCAGCATAGAGGGGAGGTCTGATCTTCTTTGATCAAGAACAGGTCATCGTGCTGTAACTCCTTTCCTTTGACGCGCCATTTGGTCCTCTGTTGAAGGTCAGAGATGTATTCGGAAGCCCATCGTTTCCAGAAATGTTGCCTTGCTTGTTCAATGCGCTGGTATCGGTTGAGATGATGCACGTTGGAGTCCACAATGATCGGCGTGGGCAGTGACGTCAGCGCAACAAGTGATTCATAATTCTTACTTATTTTACAGGTTCATACAGCTATATTAAAAAAATCGGACCCACAGAAAGTAGCTGTGAAATACACAATGTAACCTAATAGCCCTATTGAAGATATACCCATAACTGGTAAAAATGTGGAACTTAAGAAAATATAAAAGTCGCGCCTGCCTATTTCAAATAAGAAATACCAAGATTTGTGGAAATTGTGTACATCGAAAGTCATACCTGACATTTTCCACGATGAGTAGAGATACCCTTCAAGATACCGACGAACATTACAAAAGCTTAATTCAGTTAAATAAATTGATTATTGTTGAATACAGGCCTTCGGATCACAAAGCCAAGAGACAAACACTGGGGCCCATAGCAATGCAATACTCTTGGATCCTATCAGGTCTATACGAGACCAGAGAGTGACGTCACGGACACTTTGCGGGGCATATCGGCTGTTCTTACTTTTTTAGTTATATATAATAAACAAGGGCTATTTAGTGGAAAAATCTTTATTTATTTATTCAACTCAGTGTGACTTGCGTGCGAGGTCGTTTTCTGGATTGAGCTAAGTGATTTCGCAGTGCAAATCCGTGAAAACTAGAATACTAAAATACTTGTTGCATATTTTTTTTTAAATAAGTGCAGTCACTTCTACAATTTTGGTGTACGTGGTAAAAGGCTGTCATTTTTAAATTTTGTGCTGATCGATATCTCTTTGTGGAGCGAGCGCCATCTAGGGGCGCCGAAGGAACTAGTGCGAAGAACGTGCACGCCATCTAACTGCTCTAAGCCGAACCACGATGCAACATGGCGAAGTGTGCAACATGCGGAAAGTTCCTGTCGACGAATGGGGGTGGCAACATTGTTTGCCAAAACAAATTCCACCTGGCTTGTTTGCCTGCTGGAACACTGGTAAGCAGTGACTGGCAGTGCCCTGACTGCAAAAATAAACTACCAAGGGATGACGATGCCACACCCGTTAGAGGCCTGGGCAGTGGTGTCCCAACTACTAAAATAGCTGCCGCACCTGAACAGGGTAGGAAGGCGGCCCGGGTTCAGGCCACTATTGCCGGACCTCCTGTTGCGGTGCTTGAAGTGATTTCTCGGGTAGGGAGTGAGCAAGGAACCGATGGGGAACACAGTTGACCTTGCGGGAAGAAATCAGGCTCTTCAGGTCCGAGCTGCGGGAAGTGAGAGACGAAATGCGGGAGTTTCGTCGAGAGATGGCCGGCCTGCACTCTTCGGTGGGAATCTGCATTGAGCGAGTTAACAGCCTGGAAACCAGAGTAGAGGCTCTTGAAAGCAAGCCCAGTGAGGCTGCGCCGGACGTCAGGGTCAACCAGCTCGAGCAGAGTGTAGCGCGGTTTCAACTGGAGCTCAACGACCGCAAACAGGATCTGCTTGGCTCCGACCTTGAAGTGGCGAACATCCCGGAGATCCCTGGTGAAAACGTGGTTCACACTGTGGGACTGTTGGCGGCAAAGCTTAGGGTGACTCTGGAGGCACGCGACATAGTGTCGCCGCAGCGTGTGGGCCTGCGGGTGCCCGGCGGGGCGAGCCCGACGGGAGTGGCAGCTTGGCGCGCCGAACACTGCGCGACGAGCTGCTGCAAGGCGCGCGTGTCCGTCGGGGAGCCACAACGGCAGACCTCGGTCTCCCCGCGCTTCTATGTCAACGAGAGGCTAACCACAACGAACAAGCTACCGTGTGCGTGAAGTTGGCAGTCGTATTGGGTGGAGATTTACCTGGACGAAGAACGGCTGCATTCTGGCTAAGCAGGGTGACGGCAAGCCTACTCATTGCATCCGCACGGAGGAGGACTTGGCTCGTGTTTTTGGCCGAGAAATGTCTGTCGAGAAAGTTGTTTAGTTCGATGGGCTCTTGCAAGCATTATTCTGTTAAATTAATTTTTAGATTTATGTTTTTTTTAAACGTTGTCCCACACTAGGAATTTCTCCTGTATCGTGGGTGCGTTTACAAACATATAAACTTACATACACAAACACCCAGAACCGGAACAACTATCTGTAGGTCATACAAATATTTGTTCCGTGCGGGAATCGAACCCGCGACACGCAGCGCAGCAGTCAATTGCTCAACCACTGCGCCAACCGTGCGCCCAATTTATGTTAGGTGTATTTATGTTTTTAAGTTTGCCCTGTGCGCGGCCATCACTGTTCCTCTCACTGTATATAGTGGTTTATTTCTGTGGTCCTGCTGCCCTAGCACTAAATATTTATCATACACATTACATATTTTTGAAACGTCGGCTTGTTTGCTATACCTCTATAGTTGTTACAATACATAATATTTATCTACATACTTCATTAATTATTATTCTTCAGAAGTTATTTATCACATTAATTTGCATTATTACATTCCTAAGACATACACTTATAAACTATCCATGCACATCCAAGATCATGAATTGCAAACATGATTAAATCTAAGTATTTAAATGTTGGTTTTTTTACGCGGGTTCGCTAGGTACGCGCCATGATGAGTTTATTGTGGCTATGGCAAACTGTGCAGTGGACATCATGGTTATAAACGAGACTTGGCTTAGGCGGGGGGAAGAGGGTCGAGCGCTGACTGTCCCGTGCTACCGGCTGCGTCACGTGCCGTACCCGCCAACTCGCGGCGGGCGCGGTGGCGGCGTGAGCTTCTATGTGCGGCGCGGAGTGCGTGCGTGCGTCGTGCCGCACCCGACCGCGCCACGGGTCGAGCAGATGTAGCTCCGGCTGACAGTCAACTCGCACTCGTTATTTTAAACTTGTTTGATTTACATGCACCACTTAAAAAAGTTTTGATAAAAGAAAAGTCTTGTCCCTGGATAACATCCACTATCAAACAAATGATGAAATAGCTGAACAGGAGCCACATAAAGTCCAAATCCACTAAATCCTTGCATCATGTCAACTCATATAAGTTCAAGTAGCCCATGCTACGTACTTAACTAAAGTATAAAAGTAATCATTTTTGTAAAAACACCCTGTTCTTTCTAATTACCTACCTAAAATAAAAAAATAATAACCATTACAGTAAATAATAAAATGACATGAAGTAGGTACCTACTTTATGTCATTCCGTTGCCGCGGAAGCAAGCTACCTACTTACATTTCTTTCTACAAGGAATTCTATAGTTTTGATTGATTTGGAATATTCGTGAATATTGTGAAATTCGCTACACAATGCGACCACTTAGATTTAAGAGCCATTTCACGTTTTCGCACGAATTTCTAATATTTTGGGCTCCTAAATTACCATATTCTGTAATACCCAGAAGTTATTGAATACACGCAAATAATAGGCTAAGCTTTCATGTTGACGTTTAATGTATCACATTTACTAAAAATTACTTATTTTATCTACAGTAATCAATTTCCCACAACCATTTTATTGAAAAAACGCCACAGAGTTGATTTCAGAGTCGTATTTCTATCAAAAACACTTATAAATTAAATTAAAAAAAATACATAAAGCATTGGACATATATTTTACTCGTCATTTAACGTAACAGATTCTTGAAATGTATTACCATTAGTTAGTAAAAAAATAAACCATTAGGCCAATTTTTGAGTTTAACATTGCAATTTAATCGTGATTTTTGGTTTAAATACACAGTAATTACAAAAATAAAATTACTCCAACATGAACTACGTTTATTAGAGAACCAATTTCTACAATAATATTGAAAATTCTTGCATTTACTTTGTCAAAATATTGATAAAACTTCAATCGAAATTACAATAAATTACGATACACAAGTGGGCACCGTTTAGAGGAGCGTCAGAACAAAAACCGATAAATCACATTTTGTAATTTTTTTTTTTTTATGATGCCAATTGGATGTTCTCGTACATATCTTGCTTTATGGTTAATGTAACCTGATCGCAAACTGATAAATCCACTCTAAATCCGACCACGAAATACCCAGATCTGAACATAAACCGATAATTACATCAATCGTACTAAACAACGATGGCGATCGGAACAGATATCGATAAATCCCTAACATTTTTCATTGTTGACTCTTTTGATTCTGTCAAAAACCGATATATCTAATTTCGAGTTTCTCATGACAAAACCATAAACAATTGTAGGATACTGTAATGTAAAGCGGCCTTATTTTTAAATTTGACAGGTGATAGCTTGACATTGACGTTGTCGCAGTTACTTGTCAGAAATAACCGCGTATTGTTATTGTGGTTGTCGGCTTTCAAACCGTAACATAATGTTTAAATGTTTTTAAACTATCAAGTTGTTCTTCGCAAGTAAACTAATGATGATGGAAGATTTAGGTAATCCTGTTGTAGCAGACATTAATCAAGGAGCTCGAAAAAAAACGAAGGGCAAGCGTAGAACTGCTTTGGAACGGGAGAATAGGTACTTACCTTTGTATTATTATTTTTAGTAACCCCGTCAATAACATAACATAACTACACGTTCGTCTAGTCTATCTAAGTGTCTGAAATTGGTAAACCAAAGGATTAAAGGTTTAACATACTCTAATTAATGTTTATCTGGGGGCACGGTAGTGACCCCGCCAAGTCGAGTGTTTTATTTTCATGGTTTCAACATTTTGTATTTGGTTGTTTAAGGTACCGTGATACTGATCCATTGGCAATAAATTTTGAGTGGCCATGTTCGCACAATTCCAATAAACTTCAATGCAAAAAGATGTCTGTCCGCTATATTTTAAAAAATAGGCAAAATTTTTTTAATAAGCGAAATAAAGTCGATCAGGATGTCTATTTGACACGTCTGATCGCACCGTACGCTCCAGAACGACGTCGACAGAGCAAAGTGGAATCATCAAAACGCAGGACTCGCCTCATGAGCGCGACATACTTTCTCAATGACAAAGGTAATAAAAATAGACCCGTTTGTAAGTCTATGTTTATGAAAACCTTTTCTTTAAAAAAAGACCGCTTGCATCACATAACTAGAACGGTGTTTGACGGAAACATTCCCAAAGAAAATCGCGGTGGCGACCGGAAGTCAGCAAAATCTGCTGCTAAAAAGGATAGTCTACGTCAGTTTATACGAAAATTACCTGCAAGCGAAAGTCACTATAATAGATCGAAATCTCGAAGAATTTATTTATCATGTGACTTGAATCAACGAAAATTAAGGCAAATGTACAATGATTCGGTTCCTCAAGACCTCCGTGTGACAAAGACCATGTTCCAGAAGGTATTTTCTGAAGATTTCAACATCGGATTTAAGAGTCCTGCTTCTGACGCCTGTAGCACTTGTATCTTATTAAGTAATAAAATAAAAATAGCTACTGACCCTGACGATAAACGCATTCTGATGGTGCAAAAAAGGGTTCATAATTTACGGGCCAAAGCGTTCTATAAGCTATGCAGAAATGATGATCCTGACTCGGAAAATTTTTGTTTCGACTTACAACAAGTCCAACCACTGCCTCGGACACCCATTCAAGAGTCTTTTTATTCTCGACAGATTAGCTATTACAATCTTTGTTTCGTGGGTATGGACTCGAGAAATCCTCGTTTCTATCAATGGTCTGAAGATCAAGGTGGAAGAGGAGCCACTGAAGTTGGATCGGCACTCTTGCATCACTTAAATTCTTTGAATTTAGAGGGCAAAAGAATGTTGCGTTTATTTTGTGATGGCTGTGGCGGCCAAAACAAAAATTCGCATATAGTCCACTGTCTTATGTTTTGGCTCGTCAATGAATCCCCAGAAAATATTAAAGAGATATATTTGACATTTCCCGTACGTGGTCATAGTTTTCTACCCGCCGATCGTGTTTTCGGCAGAGTAGAAAAGGCGGTTAAAACCGTTCCAGTAATTACACAAAAGGAAGAATATCAAACGATTTATAAGAGACATGGGGTTGTTTTATTGCTAGAAGAAGATTGGAGCTTGAAGGATGTCAAATCTTTGGAAACATATTATAAAAAACTCGAAGGAATGAGGGACTTAAAACGTATTCATTTGAAAAAATATAATGTTATTCAGGGACGAGGAACAAGGAGACAAACTAAAACTATATATGAGGTGAGAACCTTCCGCAATTTGGTTAACGAGTCTGATCAAGAAAGAAAACGGTTTAGCATCTTAAAATCAAGAAAGACACATCCCCAGTCAATGGCACCACTTAACGTAAACAAATGTCTAAGTGCTCTGAAGAAAGCAGACGTAAAGTCTCTCATGGTAAAGCAATTTGGTGACGACTGGGAGAAAGATGAAACTTTTTCTTGGTACAGAACGTTATTGAGTGAAAATTCCACTGAACCTGTTGATACAGAAGCAGATGTTCCTGACAACCATGAACGACATGATCATGATTCTGATTGCGATTGCCTGGAACCAGAAATAGCGATAATAGTTTAAGTTTTTCATTTAACCTAAATAGCCATTAAGCTTTTAGTTAATTAAAGTATGATGTGATTTTAAATAAAGTTGTTTGATTGGAAACCACCTAATCTGGCTTTAGAAATACTGACGCATGTTCAGCCGCATTTTATCAAGCTCTCATATTCCTACCAGCGTTTTATCAAATACCGATATATCCTACAGAGTTTTATCAAAAACCGATATATCCAGTTGGTTTGGTCAATAACCGATATATCCATTTTCTTTTTTTTTATAATTCAACAGGTACCACAATCACGAATGCATAATTTAGGTTTCCAAACAGTGATTCTAACACCAATAAATTGATGGATTTCGTTCAACTCTAAATTAGAAAACCATGTACTTGGCCGTATTTTTACATTTTTCCACAAAAAACACAAATGAGATTTATCGGTTTTTGTTCCAACGCTCCTCTAAACTTTAGTACGGCGCGAGAGCCCATCGAAGCAGGACCTGTGTCATTTTTCCCGCGTCCCGATTATCGAGCGTTCGTAGAGTGAAACCATTATTGTACTGCGACCACATAGTATTGATTCGCTTTGTATTTTTTCACAAGGTAAAGTTTGGTTTATTATCAAGTATAATGAATGATTTGAATTGTTTGTAGAATAAATATATATTTTTGTTTTATTAGTTTTAGCAATGGGGCGCAAGGATTGTGTATACCGTTGTGTTAAAAAAAGGAAACGTGATAATTCTGCAGCCTTAAAGAAAGCAACAGAAGCGAGGTAAATACCTATTCATTTTTATTTACAATATGCATTTACATAGTAACTAATTATGTATTGATTAAACATTTATTATTACATTTTCATTTTAGAATGAAAAATCGTCTAAAACGCTTGGAGGAGGATAGCACCTTTAGAACAGACGCCGTGCCGGGTACTAGCCATACAAGTGATAAGTCAGAATCGGTAACAGAAGCTGTACGAAACATTTATCAATTCTTGGTTTAAATCAGAAGTTTAGTTGTAAATAATTATATCTTTAATTTTATAGGAGAAAGAACATGATGTTGCATTCGAGCCGGGAGACCTAGACGAATCAATGAAACTTTCGGACTCAGTCGTAAGTATTTTTGTACACACGATATATTTTTTAAATTTGTTTTAAATGTGATTATTCATGAAATTTTACTTTTTTAGGACGATTATATAGTTGATGGCAGAAGGATAATTGATTTTCAATACTTTTGGAGTGAATTAATAAGTATAAGCGAACACAGCGAAAAATTCGGCTGCAAATTGAACTATCTCAAAATATATAAAGAGAAACAGGTGGGCCTCATATCTAAATTTGACATTAAGTGTACGATGTGTGGATCTAGTTTTGTTCTAAAAACGTCGGACAGCAGCACGACTGAAGCAAAACTAGATCTTAATGCTGGGGCGGTATCTGGTTCAATCATTACGGGTATTGGTCTATCAAACCTTAATGAGATCACTGCTTCGATGGATTTGCCAACAATGCCATTTCGTTTATACAGTAAAAAACACGACGCTATTTCTGACATGTGGAAGTCTGCTGCTGAAGAAACTATGGTAAATGCTGCTAAACAGGAAATTGAGGTGGCAAAATCACGAGGCGATATTAATAATGCGGGTATAGCCATGATACCGGTAGAAGCGGATGCCTGTTGGGGCAAACGCTCATATAAAAACAATTATTCTGCCCTCTCTGGTGTTGCAGCCATAATCGGAGAGAATAGTGGTAAAGTACTACACATTGGGGTTCGCAACAAATATTGTGTTATTTGTGCCCGAGCAAACAAAAAAGGCCAGCCAGCAAGACCCCACAAATGCACTAAAAACCATTCGGGATCTTCAACCAGCATGGAGCAAGCCATATTAGTTGAAGGTTTTAAAAATTCCATTAAAGACCGAAATTTAATTTATAATATCCTGATTGCGGATGGCGATTCTAGTACATATAAAAGTATATTGGAGAGTCGACCATATCCAGATATTCCAATTCAAAAAATTGAATGTACAAACCATTTGTTGCGGAATTATAATGGAAAAAATATGCTTCTTCAAAAAGATACTAGTATTCCTCTGAACGAGCGTAAACTTTTAAATATGGACCGTATGAAAAGGCTACGTACTGCTGTTCGTGCTGCTATTAGACAGAGACAACAAGACAGCAGTTCAAGATCCTGTAAAATTGAAAACCTCCAAAAGGACATTTTAAATAGCCCTCATCACATCTTTGGGGACCATTCAAATTGTGATAATTATTACTGCACAGATGAGAGGAAAAAAGAGCCTAATCTTGTCCCACTAATACCTACGCTATTTTTGAAGATTAAAAAGAACGTATCTCAACTCGCCTATAATTCCCGAAGCCTTTTATATGCCTACACCAATAATCGCGCAGAACAATTCAATAGCATTGTGGCTAAGATGGTAGGTGGGAAACGCGTCAACTTTTCGCTAAAAGACTCTTACACTACAAGGTGTTATGCCGCAGTGGTATCTTTTAACACTGGCAAGCCACAATACACTTTATATAAGTCAATTTGTCACGCTAGTCCAGGAAAATCATTAAAATTGTTGGAAACCAGGAGACATGCTAAAAATACTCGAGAAGTAATAGCACGTGCAGGTAGTTCTCGCAAAAAAATTAATTTTAATCCTGTTGATGCTCATTATGGAGAAGAATGTAAAGACCGGATATGGAAGCTGCAGATTATGAGCGAGGAAAACAACTGTTTTTGAACAATTTAAAAGAACAAGCGTTAAACCGCCATGAAATTGAGAGAGCTACTGTATTACAGGCAGAAAGCTCTCTGTGGCTCGAACTTAGAAGGTGTATACTAACCGCGTCCTTCTTTGGTAAAATTTGCAAAAGGCGAGCTAACCAAAATTCTGCTCCCCTTGTAAAATCCGTTCTATATTCTTATAACCTGGACCACATTACCTCAATAAAACATGGTAGAGACAATGAACCAAAGGCTTTGGCACAACTCAGTGTCCAAGAAAACACCAATATAGAAAAATGTGGGCTTTTTATAGACGACGAATATTTTTATTTAGGTGCAACACCAGATGGATTGTGCAGTGAAGGTTTAGTGGAAGTGAAATGTCCAAGCTCACTATTTGGAATAGATCCTGATACCGCTTTGCAAGCTAAAAATCTGAAATGTTTCAAAGTGAACAGCCAATCACAAATCGAGATGAACAAAAATCACGACTGGTACTACCAGGTTCAGGGCCAGTTGCACATAGCGAAAAGAGACATATGTGTATTTGCTGTATGGACTGGGCCTGATTTTCCACTGAAAGTAGTAAGAGTAGAGAAAGACGACGGTTTTTGGCAGGAGAAAATGCTACCCAAATTGACTCGGTTCTACCAAGATTGCGTATTACCGGAAATCATAGACCCAAGAAAGGCAAGATCAATGCCTTTACGACAAATATTCATATAAATATATGAATATAATAAGTATTAATGTGATAAGACTTTTTTAATTAATATTTTGTATGTTTAGGTTTTTATTTTTGTGTTAAACATGAAATGCAAATTTAGTTTAAGCTTGAATGTTGTACTGTGTTTTATTTTTATTTTATTTTCTTGTTTTATTGGTAGCTGTGTTGTGTTTGTCTCACTCATCATTTATAATATGTTTTTGGAAGTGGTGACTTTTAATTGGCTATCAGTCTCACATACTATTTTTTTAATCTGTATATTTTAGCTGTAAGTCGTCCATAGTTGATAAATAAATAAATAAATAAATTAGTTGTTAACCGACAATAATATGTTTTTATGCCAATTGTTATTATATTATTTTACATACGATACCTTCTTGTTTTTCTATTTACCTAGCTTGAAAATTTCATTACACTAAATAAAATGTATGACTTTTTATAAATCACATATAAATCACATTACGGCTCAAGATTGCTTCGTCCGTCTCGTCTCTCGCGTTACACTGTTTACGTTAAGTTTGTGTGAGTAGCTACGCACACATAAACAATGATGCAATATTTTACCTAAACTCGAGCGTAATCATTTTGTGAAATGGCTCTTAAGAAGTTACCGCGGTCTGAGCGGAGTCTGTCCCGATCATACCTAATGTTAGTACTACGAATACGAAGAAAGCGTTCAAGGACAACTGGCAAATATCGTCTCTGAGTAGGTACATGGTGCGATTCCTCGTTCAAATTGCCATATGATTTAATATCTAGGCAAACTACGAGATGGCGTTAGAAAACCACAGTCTCGGGCTATTAATGAGTCACTGGTGCTGTCGCCTGTTAAAAATATGGAGAAAGAAAAAATAGCCCGACTTAAGGAGGTGATATTTCTTTGCATGGGATTGGGTATCTGTGTAGTATTATATTATCTGTGTCGGAAGTAATATTGTACACATCGCCAACATTAACAAATTATTTTCGGAATGAAACAGGGGCAATCCGAACTACAAAAGCAACTATCAATAAATAAATAAATTAATCTTGTGCCTTGAACAGTTTTGAGTATCGGGGGTAGTAATTTGGTAATCTCGTCAATATTTTGTTGTGTGATATAGGAACAATGAACAGACTTCACACATTCTAAAATTATGTTATATACATCATCCGCATTAGAAACATCTCTTCCATAAGCTACCTATCTATCTAAAGTTCTTTTAACTACACCTCCAATTGCGTCAGCCACGCCTTTCTCAAAGAATCCATGGCCACTCTCAAAGAACGACCACGTTTTTTAATATTTTTAACTGTTGCGAAATGATTATTCAAAAAAAAGTTATTTTTTTAGCGGTATTGCGAGCATGGCCAGTCCGAAAATATATGAATTACTTTTTAGTGGGGTTCCAACGATTTCGTCAATTCTAGTACGTGCACATATCCCACTTGATTGATGTATATTTGAAGGCGAAACAGTACAAAATGATTGTTTTTTGCCATTCAAATAAAGCATTTTGTACAGCAACAAACAATCATTTTGCATGTGATTTTTGCAATTAAATGTCTACTGCTTAATATGTAGCAGTTAAGTCTCCTTTTTCATAATGATTAAATTAAGAAGCTTTTTGATATGATAATTGTGTTAAAAAAAATATTAGAAGTTATGCGCCGAATCAAACTATTGTTATAAGACGCTATTTATATGATATTATTTAATTTGAAAAAACTATTATTTATTTTTAAGCTACTTCAATGTACCTACGTCGTATTTCAGTCACATAAATGTTCTTAAATATTATTATTTTTTAAGTATAAGTGTCCCTTGACAGCAGTTCAAATGAATTGTTCAAAGAAATTCATAATGAAGTTCTACTTTTATTGGTATAGGCCAATAATTATTGATTTTAACTGCTGTGAACACTGGGCTTAAAATATCCTGGTTTGTTACCAGAATTAAATTTTTGTTACTGTCCCATAAAAGTGGACGAAAATTTATTTTAAATTTTGTTATATTTTTTAATCACCTATGTGTTTTATGATAAAAAAGAACATATATGTGCTTTGTGTTCGCATATGTATGTATACATAAAAAATATTATTAAACAACACCATAACTGCGCTACTGTAATTTTTAAAATGTGTGGTCAGATGGTAACGTAAAGGATATAATAGCGCTTTTAATGTAACGTTTTTATTTTAATAATAAACAGATTTTCTTAAAAAAATTGGAAAGTTTTATTATGGCAACCTTTTTAATCAATTACAACTTGTCGAAATTGATTTGGTCATATAATTTACGTAATCGATTGAAAGTAACAAAATAAGATTTTTTTTCCGCCTTGGGTTGGGTTTAGTTTTATACATTGCACTGCTTTTTTACAAATCAAATCTCAAAATATACCTTAGTAGCACTTCGCCCGCGGCTTCGTTTGCGTGTTTTATCCTACAGATGACTTTTGAATATAAAGTTTCATACAAACTTTTATCCTCTATTTCACCCAATTAGGGGATGAATTTTGAAAAATCCTTCCTTAGTGGATGCTTACGTTATAAGACGCATACATGTGCGAAATTTTAAGTTTCTAGCCCTAAGGGTTTGGCCTGTGCGTTGATACATCAGTCAATCACTTTTGCCTTTTATATATAGAAATGCCGAATTTTTATACATTTATCTATTACTTAAAATTAAAATTTTAGTGCATTTCTGATAGGTACATTTTTTTTGAGAAATGCTCATATATATATCATCATTATCATTTCAGCCGAAAGACGTCCACTGCTGGACATAGGCCTCCCCCAGGCGTCGCCACATTGACCGATCCCGTGCGTCTCGCATCCAGCGCCTTCCCGCAACCTTAAACAGGTCATTGGTCCACCTAGTGGGAGGCCTTCCAACATATCGTCTTCCGGTTCGCGGTCGCCATTCCAGAACTTCCCACCGGCCATCCGTTCTGCGAGCAATGTGCCCTGCCCACTGCCACTTAAGTTTGGAATATATGACTTGACTTGACTTCGACTTTTGCCATATATATATAATATTAGGAAAATGAGGGCCAACCGACCGATCTTCTGTATCGGTAGCTCCAGAAGATCCAACAGGCACGATGTCGACACAAAATACCTCGCTGCGCGCGAAATATGCACAAACACAAACGCACGGGCGACCCGCAATACCACTCGCGGGTGGCGGATGTAATTCCGAACAAAGATTGGTCTGCTATAAACTGGAGGATCAAAGGTTAAATCATTAACATAATATATAAAAACTTAAACCATGTTGTATGAAATACCATGCACGGTGTGCGGAGACAAGTCTTCGGGAATCAATTTTGGCGTCATAACCTGCCAGGACTGCTACCTATTCTTTAGAAGTACTCATATATCTTATAATGTTCCAGTTGTAAAGCCTGAAGTAATTTACAAAAAGCAACGAATGATACATCATGATTGATGGAAGATCTATTTTTGCTCGGGGGACAATACCTGCGTGGTGGATCGAGACAACAAGGATTGATGTAACGACTGCCGATACCAAAAGTGTAGTACTGCGGGAATGAAATACACTGAAGAATTACCTTAGACTGGACCTATATCAGCAACACATTAAAAGGCTTTACGGTAAAAGTGGCCTACTTACATATGCAAACCTTCTGCAGTTCAGAAGGGCAGTCGTGCTGACCCGGCCAACTACAGACCCATCTCTGTAACATGTACAGTACGCGTTCCGTACTCTGTAAGAGTATGGAACGCGTCCTGGCATACCTAGAAGCTAACGATATCCTTAGCGACCGCCAATACGGCTTCCGCCGAAATCGGTCCTCTGGGGATCTTCTGGCGTATGCCATACACATATGGAGTGAGGCCATCGAGAGGCATGGGGAAGCGCTTGCCGTCTCCCTCGACATCTCGAAAGCTTTTGATAGGGTAGTAAAATGCAAAACGGCACTTATGCAGAAGAGTTTCTTTGGTCTTGCCCCACGAATCTATAATAAAGTACCTGATGCAATAAAAAATATGACTGTAATAAAATTTAAAAGGGCACTAAGCCAAATATTAATAGAGAAATGTTATTACACAATTGATGACTTTCTTAATGATAAATTATTACAATGACATAAAAACGTATTATTGTGATGGACATGTATGATACTATTTCGACATTTATATTTTTTCCAAATTGACTTATTTATTATTCTCTTTGACATTATTATAAAAATTCTACTACTTTCACTTGACTAATTTTAAAAAAAAAAAGATATTTTTTTTTTGTATTTTGATAAATTGACATTTAAATTTATATTATCATTACAATTTTATATTACTATTTTTTGTGAATGAAATAATTTTTTGCATGCCCACAAGACGGTAGAATATGGAGGAGCTAATTACCTTTAAGAAACATCTATGTACCAATCACCCATATTTGCAAAGAAATAAATGATTTATGATTTATTTATGATTTATGATTTAGGGTCTGGCACGAAAGCCTTATTGGGTAAGCTTCCTTAGTTCGGTCTGCCCGGTGGTCGGTGTGACTGGATTGCAGACTTCCTGAGAGGTCGGTCCTATCGGATTCGAGTAGTTATCGATGGGTGCTCTCCGGACCTATTGGATATTAATGCCGGGGTCCCTCAGGGGTCGGTACTCTCAGCGACATTGTTCTTGCTGCACATAAATGAACTGCTAAAACCCTTTGGGTATGCAGATGACAGCACTGTTGCTGAGAGATACTTGTCCAACGCACGGGCTACTGGGGCTCAGGTCCGGTCTCTCCGTGAGGCCATGGTGGAGCGCTTGAGCTTCTCCTTGGAGGCAGTCTTCAAATGGGGAGATGCCAATCTGGTCAAATTCAATGCCGCAAAAACACAGGCGTGTCTCTTCTCCGCGAAAAATTTTCGGTTGCATTTCGGAGAGTGTGCGATGGAATTGCATGATCTAATTCCGCCTAGCCCGTTTCATCATCGGACTACAAGACGTACGGCAATGCGCTATCGGTACATGGTAGACATCCCACCCATACGCACTAAACGACTTGGAAATAATTTCATTATGCGTACAGCTAAGGAGTGGAACGCCCTACCGGAGTCTGTGTTTCCAGATAGCTACAACCTCGGGGTCTTTAAGTCAAGAGTGAATAGATTACTTCTAGGCAAGCGTGTTACACCGTTGACCACGTCATCGCTTAACATCAGATGAGATAGTGGTCAAGCGTGAGCCTACCCAAAATAAAAAAATTAAAAAAGTCCGGGCACAATTAAAATGAAGCTCAGAAAGCCACAGGATGAGTTTTGGTTGTATGTGCTATAATCAATGACGTACGAAGAAAAGTGGACATGTTTTTCAGGACTAATGAGTGACAAGATAGAGTGGGTTGTTATTTTCGTCAAGAATTTACTACAAATCAGTACCCATTTTATGGTGGTTCCTAATCAAATTCTGATCTCAAAGTGTATGTTCGAGATAGTCATTATCCGAATCTCACGATTGAGGAATAAGGTGATTCCTATCAGCGAATGCATGAATGCATGTGATCCCCTCGACATGGAGTTAGTGTCGGGTATATTTGACGCGGCCAGCTCGATTGCACGACTCAAACTAACAGAGGAAGAACTTGCAATCTAATCTACCACATCCTCGTACTATCGTGGCCAGACCGTTACATTGGCGAGCGCCAGGTCAACGATTTCATGACGGTTCTCCACCACCAGTCGGTGGCGGCCTTGCGGGAAATCATGCGCCCCTGGAAGAGGACGACTCAGTTATGGAACAGCTGGATATGTTATACACTCTGAAAAGTGTGTCGGCGAAGCACATCGATGCGTTGCGTCGCTTGGAGGAGGCGTTTCCCGACCATTGGGCATTCGTACGAAGATGCTGAGCTCTACCACGAGATATACGGAACACCCGTCCCAGAACCTAATTATATTCGTACTGCCTATAGCTCCTCTAGTGACTTTAGGAAACACGACAGTCGAACCTACTGACGTCACAACGCCAGGTGCACAGACCCTCTAGACAAGTGATCACTCCCTCATATGAGTGTGGATGTGGTAGCAAGACAGAACAAGGAAGGATTTCATGTGTTTTAGCGGGTGTATTACCCGCAATTTCTGTTTTGTTAATCGTGTGCCGTATATGCAAATGCATCTCTTTGGTGTTTTTGATATCTGCATTCCTTTCATTCACAACTTATTTATAGTTTATTTATAGGTTATTCGTATTTTATTTTAATTATCTTACTTTTTACATGCGCTACAGATCTTGGTTTCCGTAAGTCACGTCCTAGGCGACCACTGAAAATCAGCGCCGTGCTGTAGGTCCCCCACGGCACAGCATTATGCTGAGTGGAAGCCTTCTTGCCAGAACCACGAAATGCATCTGCATTTATTTATACTCGAATTTATTTTTTTGTCCTCTTTTTTACTTTTCTAACATAATTTAAGAACTAAAAATAAAAATAAAATAATAATAGTGTTAGTATCGTTAAGGGTTTAGTTTTTACCCCCAACATTTTGGCAGCCAGTTGAGCCTTTGTCTCAACTGGCTGCCAAAATATTGGGGATCCTTGCGAAGGTGCGACGGTACTTCACGCTAGAACAGCTGCGTAAGTTGTATCAAGCGCAAGTTAGATCTTGCATGGAGTACTGTTCCCATCTCTGGGACGGATCTGCCAAATACCAGCTTGATGCACTAGAGTCGATCGAAAAACGGGCCAAGAGGCTCATCGGCAATGAGGCACTGGTCGAGTCAAAGCTCCAGACCCTTGAACATCGTCGTCGAGTTGCCAGCTTGTCAGTTTTTTATCGGTTGCATTTCGAATAGTGTGCGATGGAATTGCATGATCTAATTCCGCCTAGCCCGTTTCATCATCGGACTACAAGTCGTACGGCGATGCGCTATCGGCACATGGTGGACATCCCACCCATACGCACTAAACGATTTGGAAACAAATTTATTACGCGTACAGCTAAGGAGTGGAATGCCCTGCCGGAGTCTGTATTTCCAGATAGCTACAACCTCGGTGTCTTTAAGTCAAGAGTGAATAGGTTACTTCTAAGCAAGCGTATTACACCGTCAACACGTCATCGCTTACCATCAGGTGAGATAGTGGTCAAGCGTGAGCCTAGCCATAATAAAAAAAAAAGTCCGGATACAATTAAAATGAAGCTTAGAAAGCCACAGGATGAGTGTAACGTTGTACGTTATTATTTACATAAACAACATATTGACAACAATAAATGTCAAGACAAACCACATATGTTATACCATTAGAGACGTCTAAGTTACTAACGCAATTAGTTAGCTGTCCGTGCTAGTGGTGTGCGCGGTCGGCGCGTTCGAACGAGTGAATGAGGACCGGTAACCTTCATTTAGCCTCCGCGGACACTCGACTCACCTACCTACATAATTGTCATGACTCAAAATGTGCAAGTCATGTCGTGCATCTCACTTCCATTTTCAATATGTAAACTCCGTACTGATTGTGACAACCACACATCACCTTCATTAGCGCAAAGTACATTCTCGCTTTGCTTATGCCTTGGTGTCACAATCAGCGGAGATGACCATTGGCCAATTTGTGACACGCTGGACGTTATTTCCAGGGTCCAAAGTTCCGGCTACCATTTTACCAAAGCTCCGGTTAATCCGGGCATACATTAAACCCCGTGCCGGGAACCTCTGCACCCGCTTGGCCACGTCGAGCTCCTTACGGGTCTTGCACGAGCATCCGCCGAACATCACCATCCCTGGCGTCAGCAGGGTGGCACATCCGCTGAGGCATCGTCGCACCAGGCTGAGCCATGAGAGTACTGGGCGGCTCCCAAGGGAATTGGAAAATTTTTGTGTGCCATAAACTTACCTACCCCCTTTCTCTTATTTTTTTAAATATATTTTATGTTGACTTGGATACGTGGTCTTATTTATAACCCCACGTAAACCACATCCGTCGCATTGGCGCCTAAAAACGTCGTTTTATGATCACGGTTTTTCCAATTCTCCGTGGTGGGTATTTTGTTTGTTTTTATTGATTTAATGGTTGGCAGCAACTAAGGTAAAATAAACAATTTATGTGCCGGCACGTACACTGTACGTGCCGGCACATAAATTGTTTATTTTAAAAGTTTGCTTTAAAGAAGAAAAAATTGTTAAAAAAAGTGGGTACACAGAATTATATAATTATATTTATTTTATAAACGTTTTACACCTGTAGCGTACCATCTCGTAGTAGTAGAGCTTTGGTGAACAGCTCGCGCCGGGGAAGTACTACCACCATTCTTATTTCTTCCGGTAAGCAGCTTTGCTGTGTTCCGGGTTGAAGGGTTTGGGTGCCGGGTGTAGTTACTGGCACACAGGACATTCCAACCTTGTCCCAAGGTGATCTTTTTCTAGCGACCAAATAATTCGAGGATCGCCCATTGGAATTATTGATCTACCTTGATTGTTTTTTTTTTCTTTGTACCAATTTTTTTTAACAAACTTAAAGTTAACATAACTTATGCAAATAATTAACTTCCCACATCGTACTTACTTTTAAAAAGTGAACAACCATTCAACGTGCAGAGAAATAACATGATTAATTTCTTAAGTACAAAAAATTAATCGATGTTACTAGTCAGTAAGTCTTGGACTTTGAACTCGTAAACATTTTTTTTTTTTATTTCCTCCACTGAATTTAATAGTACTGCCCACGCACACATTAGTTGCACCTGTTTGTAATTGACGAGTTTTTTTTAATTTTTTTTTTATTAACAACTTATTATTTAAATTTAGAATCAGAAGGAAATCAACCAGAACGTTGATCATTTAGCTATAGCTTGTAACAGTCGGAGTACATTTTTCACTTAAGACCTGTTCAACATTTACCCTCTTTTTTATTTTTTGTTTTTACAACACAAATCATCGAAATGACTTATCCAATCAAATTTATGTCGTTACAAAAAGCTGAGCTCGAATATGAGGTAGCTATCAGAGGAGAAACACCCGCAACTACTGTCCTTAAATTACGCAAGCAAATTGCGATGTGCGGACCATTGTTTCCTTCCGAGGATATTCTAAAATACTCCCCAGGTCAATTTGGTGGAACGTTATAATAGAACCGTAATAACCTGTATTTCGACATACGTAGATGGTGATCACAGATCATGGGACTCTTATATTCCCAAGGTCCAATGCGCCATTAATAACTCCGTCAACAAAGCTACTGGATTTTTACTCCAGCATTTCTAGTTTTCGGTCGTGAACTCGTTGCTTGCGGTACTCATTGTACTGACAACGACCTCGGTGACGAAATAGTATTCTTGCCACGGGATGCTTATGATGAAAATTTGGGTTGCTTTTCGATACTGTACAATCAAGATTTTGGCAGGCTCATGAAAAGAACACCTCGCATTACAATTTGCGTCGCAAGTTTGCCGAGTTCAACGTTGGTGACGTAGTCATGAAGCGTGTTTACTTCTTAAGTGACAAGGGGAACAGGTTTTCGAAGAAGTTAGCTCCTAAATTTATTAAAGCAAGGATCATAGCTAAGAAATCACCATTAGTCTACGTGCTGCAGGATATGATGGGTAAAATCTAGGTTCTTGGCACATAAAAGACTTAAAATTGGTAGGTAACAAATAAAAATTAATACCCCACACTCTAAATTTTCTTTAGTAATTATTGGTCATTTTACCGGTAGTTATTTTTAAATCTTTATTAAATTTACCCAACCAATCAGAGCGGTTGCAACTCTTTAAATAAGCCTTTGCAGGAGCGATTGGATACTCCTTAAATAAGCCTTAATCCATTTCAAAGTTGCATTTCGGAGAGTTTGCGATGGAATTGCATGATCTAATTCCGCCTAGCCCGTTTCATCATCGGACTACAAGACGTACGGCGATGCGCCATCGGTACATGGTGGACATCCCACCCATACGCACTTGGATTTGGAAATAATTTCATTATGCGTACAGCTAAGGAGTGGAATGCCCTGCCAGAGTCTGTGTTTCCAGATAGCTACAACCTCGGGGTCTTTAAGTCAAGAGTGAATAGATTACTTCTAGTCAAGCGTGTTACACTGTTGACCACGTCATCGCTTACCATCAGATGAGATAGTGGTCAAGCGCGAGCCTATCCAAAATAAAAAAATAAAAAAAAGTCCGGGCACATTTAAAATGAAGCTCAGAAAGCCAAAGGATGAGTTTTGGTTTTATGTGTTAAAATCAATGACGTACGACGAAAAGTGGATATGTTTTTCAGGACTAATGAGTGACATAATAGAGTGGGTTGTTATTTTCGTCTAGAATTTACCACATATCAGTACCCATTTTATGGTGGTTTCTAATCGGATTCTGATCTCAAAGTGTATGTTCGAGATAGTCATTATCCGAATCTCACGATTGAGGAATAAGGTGATTCCTATCAGCGAATGCATGAATGCATGTGATCCCCTCGACATGGAGTTAGTGTCGGGTATATTTGACGCGGCCAGGTCGATTGCACGACTCAAACTAACAAAGGAAGAACTTGCAATCTAATCTACCACATCCTCGTACTATCGTGGCCAGACCGTTACATTGGCGAGCGCCAGGTCAACGATTTCATGGCGGTTCTCCACCACCAGTCGGTGGCGGCCTTGCGGAAAATCATGCGCCCCTGGAAGAGGACAACTCAGTTATGGAACAGCTGGATATGTTATACACTCTGAAAAGTGTGTCGGCGAAGCACATCGATGCGTTGCGTCGCTTGGAGGAGGCGTTTCCCGACCATTGGGCATTCGTACGAAGATGCTGAGCTCTACCACGAGATATACGGAACACCCGTCCCAGAACCTAATTATATTCGTACTGCCTATAGCTCCTCTAGTGACTTTAGGAAACACGACAGTCGAACCTACTGACGTCACAACGCCAGGTGCACAGACCCTCTAGACAAGTGATCACTCCCTCATATGAGTGTGGATGTGGTAGCAAGACAGAACAAGGAAGGATTTCATGTGTTTTAGCGGGTGTATTACCCGCAATTTCTGTTTTGTTAATCGTGTGCCGTATATGCAAATGCATCTCTTTGGTGTTTTTGATATCTGCATTCCTTTTATTCACAACTTATGTATAGTTTATGTATAGGTTATTCGTAGTTTATTTTAATTATCTTACTTTTTACATGCGCTACAGATCTTGGTTTCCGTACGTCACGTCCTAGGAGACCACTGAAAATCAGCGCTGTGCTGTGGGTCCCCCACGGCACAATATTATGCTGAGTGGAAGCCTTCTTGCCACAACCACGACATGCATCTGCATTTATTTATACCCGAATTTATTTTTTTTGTCTTTTTTTTTACTTTTCTAACATAATTTAAGAACTACTAGTAGTTAGTATCGTTAAGGGTTTAGTTTTTTAAATCTATTACCACTGTTCTTGTTCTTGAAAAGTAATGTTTGTATGTCGTTTTGTGGCAATTAAATACATTTTCTTTCTTGCTTTCAAAAAATAAAATAAAAAAAAAGAACTAAACGTTGATTGGTTTCAAACATCCCCCCGTCTCGGACATAAGGAGTTATGTCCGCTAATAAATGGGCAAGCGTGCTAAACTTGCCACTGCTCGCTTCAAAATCGAATTTCCGACCATGACCTCCACAACTCTGGGAACTCCGTCAGATCCATAAAATAAATCTACAATGCGTTCACGACGCCAATACACAAGCAACAAATTAGATTCCTTAACAAGTACAAGATCTCCGACTTTGGAAGGGTCAGTTTTGTCAGTCCACCTAACGCGCTGCTGCAAAATATGCAAATATTCCATAGACCAACGATGCCAGAAACTTTGTGTCATCTGTTGGAGCAACTCAAAACGCGTCAGTCGCGAAGATTTATCTTTTAATGTTAAAATAGTTTCACCAATAACGCGTAGATGCGTTTTTGCTACTTTTACAACAGCTTCAAAAATGCCAATTAATTCCCATTTGGGACATCGCAAATCTTAAATTATGTCCTTATTTAGATAGTTACAAATTTCACTTAAATATCTATCAGCGCCCTAATAATTAGTACCATTATCAGAACGGATCAAAGATGGTAGTCCTCGGCGGGATACAAATCTACCTAGCGCTGCAACGAACGCATCTGGTGCTGAGGGCAGTTACCTCTCAAAGCTGAGCATCTCTCAGGGCTTGAATAGCACCATTTTGGTCCAGACACAACACGCGGTGGTTCCTACCTTGACAGTGCGGGCAAGGATCCGACCTCTGGCAATCCCGCTGCAAGTGCTGTCCCAGACAATTGTAGCACCACCTGCGGCTGTTGGCGATTCGACGCCGGTCCCTAATGCTCCTTTCCAGGAACATGACATGTCAATGACAATGTCATGTGACATTCACCAACCCGCACTGGGCCCGCGTGGTGGATTACGGCCCATTCCCTCTCACAGAGAGGAGGCCTGTGTCCCAGCAGTGGGAACATTAATAGGCTGATGATGTGATGTGAAATGAAATATTGGATGAAGTAGAGAATGATAATATATTTCAAAAAGTTAAGAACAATGCTTATTTTGTAATCATCATTTTGTCTATTGTTAAGTTTATAATATTGTATTTACTTTATAGTTTAGGAAAATATTTGATAGCAAGGAAATTTTTCTGCACTCCACAAACTAGATTGAAGATTCAGATATTGTTGTGGAAGAATAACCAATTGTATTACTTTTAATTTGAATAAAAATGATACTGATATTGAGATGGAAGAAATTCAATTACACACTTCTTTGAGACGTTCAGCAAGAATAGCACAGATAAAAACCCAATAATTGTTAATTTTGTTTTCAAATGATTATTTTTCCAAATTATTCCCATTTTAAGGGGGGAACCGGGGAAGTGTAAAGGACCCAACTATCTTGTTGTTTACGCTTCTCAAGAGAAATTATGGTAAAATTTTTGTATCGAGCGGCATTAGGAGGGGCGGAGGGGGGAAAAGAAGTGGTGGGGGGGTTACCCCTCCTCCCTGGCACCACTCCCATTACAAGGTAATGTACCGTTCCTGAGAAAAACACATTATTGTAACCCAACCTCAAAACACTTTAAAGTTGCTTCTGCATCGTCTCCGGCGCTGCGGGAAGTGCAACTCCTTCGCCCTTACGTAACAAAGGATAGGCACCCATGCTCACCTCCGCAGCTTGACCAGCCTCACCCGCTCGCTACGGCTCGCACGGGTGCCTATGCTTTGTTACAGCGGGCGGGAGTTGCTCTCCCTTCGCGCCTCCGGTTTTCATTAACACTCTAGGGGTAGCAGCCAAAAGACTACGTGAAGTCGGGGTGTCCCGGTTCGGTTTTGGAACAGATTCGACCTATTTTAACTATGAAGTGGGGGTACACTAACTTAAATACACAAAAACCACATTCACGCGACTCGGGGAGAAACGGAATGAACGAGAGACAAATGACACTGACACACGTCACCCATGACGCAAAAACCATAGTCTTTTTTTTTTACATTATTTTTTAACAATTTTGATCGAAATATTGCGACACAGACAATATACCGTTACTGTTTTGTTTGTCAATCGCCCATTTTGACGTTCGTTTTCACTGTTTATCTGATTGAGGTTAGAAACATGTTATTTTCTCGAAAAATATGCAATACCTTGTAATAAGAGTGGTAGTGTTTTAATCAGGGACCCATCCCCTACCAGCTTTAACCACTTTTAAACCTCTCATCATGCCGTTGGATACTAGACCCAAGCCCTAAGTGTTAGCTGCGTCTCCAACGTACACCTAATGCCCGGAGCATGTGATCGAGCCTATATAAGCCAACGCGTACCGTGGCCAAGTGCGGATGAGCCCTAGTTACCCAATACATAACACGTACATAACAGTTTTACGAGTTTCACCGCACGGACCAGTTCAGTCTACCCTCATTGTCATCGAGAGTGTAAGTTTCACAACTTGCACTTTCGAGGGCAATTTGGGGAGACTTCGTTGCTGCCCAACGGCTTCTGCTTGCGCAAAGTCGTTGACGTGGTCGCGGAGTACTAGCCCCCCCATATGCTGGCAGAAGAATGAAGGAGAAAAAGAAGCCAACGAAGAAAATGTCACCGCCAGGCACCCGCGGCCTACCGGGTCGCGGTGCCCCCAGCCCCTTGGACCCTCGCCCGACGATGAATCGGACAGCATCGCTTCCCAACCTAGGGACAGCACCGCCGCCGAGAGCAGAACAAAGGATGTACCCACACACTGCACCAAATACACCCAGGAACGACGCCGACGCGCCGGCCTCACCAACGTCGCCTACATCCTATGGTGATCCATGGGCCGTCGTGTATCCACACGCGCCCCGGTTCCCACTGGCCACACACCCACCGCGCACATTTACGGGAAAAGCTTTACCGTAGGATCACCACCTACCCTCAATAGCGAATACACAAAACAAAAATACATCGCAAACTGCCTACTCCGCGAGTAATAGTGTTAGCAAAGACTAATAAGTGTATTATTATGTACTTATAGCAATGATAATCAAAATAAAATTCAGAAGCAAATCAAAACTATATTATATTTATTTATACAAGTTTACAGTAATCGAAAATGAACTTAGGAAGATGTTATTCAGCCGTTCGTCAGTCCAAGAAAAAGGCCGCTCTGCTCGTGCACAGCCCTTATATAACTTCTGTAGACGTCAACGGCCGTGATTTTCAAATATTCTGCCGCCAGTTGACAGCAGTTTCGCGCCGTAGAATCGGTGTTGCCAACACGGCCATGCTGCAAGGTGCCTGCCCCAGGCACCCCACGAGTCTGGATAGGATACTGAAATGTAAATTGACACATGTTCAAGTACTTGACAAACAAATAAAACATTCTTGGTCGACTGAAAACATATTGCACACTTATTACTCATGTATTGAAATGCCATTTCCTGCACCTAAAGGGCTTTTGCCACACTTAGGTCACCAGGTTTTTATCTTCAGATCACCTGCACTCGAAGAGCATTTCGCCCACTCAAGCGTACCAAGTTGATCTCGAATTTTACACAAGGCAATACAATACATTTTGACATATTGTGCAATACCTTTAAATATTAATGGGTAAAGTATACTATCTAGGCTCGCTAAATAATTGAAATGGGAAAATAAAATGGGAAATTAGTTTCTCTTGATATTACTTTAGATTTATAGAAAAATCCGAGGTATTACTTATGTACAGATGTAAATAATGTTACTTCATTAAAACAGTTGTATAAAGTAATAATAAATATAATTAGAACAATACCTTGCCAACACGGTTTTTTTTTATTTTTTTTATTCTGTGCTCCAATTTTCAATATTTATCCACGGTTTGATATTTTCTGCCGCAGCTACGCCATTATACATTTTAGAGCTTCTTTGACTACCTCTTAAATCTGATATTTCATATCTATCATTATCTAGGATTTTCTTAATTTGGAATGGACCCTTGAATGTTGGTAATAGTTTTCGGCTTTGACCATCATTACTTTGACTCTGTATTTTGACCAATACCAAGTCCCCTTCTATATACCGTGTGGCTTTGATCCTAGTTTTGTCAAATCTCTTCTTTTGATCTCCTGCACTAGTCTTAACATTTTCGTCTACTCTTTCGCGCAACTTTGACACGTCTACCAATGCTTCGCTATCAAGATCTGGGGCAAAGCTATCACTATCTGTTCGTAATCTATACCCGAACATTACTTCACTAGGAACGGCTTGAATAGTTTTATGAATAGTACTATTAAGCCCTTGTTGTAATGCCTTGATACACTGATCCCACCTATCGTCGGTGGTGTCAGCACCCATGGTTTTCAAGGCCTCTAAAATGGTTTTGTTAAATCGTTCTACTTGTCCGTTAGCACGAGGTACACCTGTCGCTACAATATGTAACCTAATATTTTTATTCGCACAATATTGGGTAAATTTACTAGAAGTGAAACAAGATCCCGCATCACTAATTATTCTCCTAGGATTGCCAAATATTTTAGATACACATTCTAATTCCTTAATAACACCAGCCGTATTGGTTTTCCGTACTGCAGATATAAATACAAATTTTGTGAACGAGTCTACAATTACTAATAAATATTTATTTTTGTTTTTAGTTGCCACGAATGGTCCCAAGTGATCTAAATGTAGAGTGTGGAAGGGTTGTGCATATTTAGGCAAGGGATATAGCTGTCCTTCTTTTGGACCTCCTTTATTTTTAAAGTATATACAATTTAAACAATTTTTTATATATTTTTTTACAATATTACGCATCCGTGAAAACCAATATCGGGTACGTATTCGTTCAACACACTTGTCTACAGAAAAATGACCCAAATCATCGTGATTGCATCTTATGATCTGCCAAATACATTTTTTTGGAACAACCCATCTACGACCCTGACTAGTTCTCCTATAAACCTTTCCTCCTAAAAGATCATATTTGTCAAAAATATCTGTATTTATATCGGCCTCTCCTGATTCTAGAACATCCCTAATTTTAGCTATCTCCGAGTCCTGTATCTGTACTGACAGCAACCAATCTGCCTCCGTGATTGACATAATAATTTCAGATTCCGATTTTTCTCCGGATGGCACTGGATTTCGACTCAAAGCATCCACATGCTGCATCCGGGCACCTTCCCTATGAATTATGTCGAATGTGAATTCTTGAGTAGATAGAACCCAACGAGCTATCCGCGGAATAATATCCTTTTTTGTTAACGCGTACCTAACCGCACTACAGTCTGTAATTATTTTAAATTGCTTACCTAATAAATATAAACGAAATTTTTGAAGAGAGCAAACGACGGCTAGAAGTTCTAGTTCGAAAGAATGATATTTTTTTTCATTGGCCTTCGTTTGTCTACTATAATAATGTACTACCTTTTCGCCTTCATCATCTATCTGAGTCAATATACCAGCAATACCATCCCTACTTGCGTCTGTATACAATACTTTATCCTTATTGGGGTCGAAAATAGCTAAAATACTTTGAGATGTTAATTTATCTCTTAAAACATGAAATGCCCTATTTTGTACATCGTCCCAAACCCAGACGGAATCTTTTTTCAACAATTTCGTAAGCGGAGCTGATAAAATTGCACAATTTCGTATGAATTTACGGAAATAACTAATTAATCCTAAGAACTGTCGAAGTTGATGAACCGTTTTGGGTATCGGGAAACTCTTAACCGCTTCCAGTTTCGAATCATTTGGCATAACGAAACCTGGTTTTATTTTATACCCTAAGAACTCGATTTCGTGTTTAAAGAAATGACATTTTTTTAGATTTAAGGTTAAACCTTTTGTTCTAAATATCTGTAGTACATGTTCCAATAACTCAATATTTTCTGCTATTGTTTCTGTTACTAAATAAACGTCATCTAAATAAACAATAACGTTGCCAAATCTTAAATTACCAAGAGTTTTGTTCATCATATTTTGAAAACAAGACGGAGCATTAGCCAAACCGAATGGAAGCCTTAAAAATTCATAATGTCCATCTTCCGTTATGAATGCAGTCTTATCTATCGAATCTTTATGTAAACAAATCTGGTAATACCCACTTTTTAGGTCTAAACTTGTGAAGCATTTATGCCCTTGAAGCCTATCTAATAAGTCTTCAATTCGTGGCATAGGATATTTATCTTTGATTGTGACTTTATTTAATGCCCTATAGTCAATGCAGAGCCTTTTTTCGCCATTTTTCTTGTCTACTAACAGGGCTGGACTGGCGTATGGAGAGTTACTATCGCGGATAATTTTATTCTCGAGTAATTCTTTAACCATATCTCTTATTATCTGCCTATCCGTGTACGAGGTTCGATAGGGTCTGCATTGAACTGGCTGCGAGCTTGACAAATTAATTGTCATTTCGTAGTTACTAACTTTCCCGAGTTTTTTTATATCGGTAGCAACACAATCACTGTATCGGTTAAATAGAGCTAATAATTCACTTTTATTTGTACTTGCGTCTAAATCTAAGGCGGCTATATTGTTGCAAAATTCTTTAAATTCACTGGCATATTGAAATTTAAGTTCGTCGCCTATACGCGAGTATACTAAATCAGACCGCTCAGTAACATTTCTGCCAATCAGTATATCGCACCCAACCATATCATCTAAAATATACATATCTATATCTTTCAAAACCACAGATTCTAAAGTTAAGTTAACAGTAACCTTTTTAGTCACGTATTTATAATTTTCTTTTGAAAAACCTTGTAATATAACGGGTGAGGGTAGTTCGATATAAGGCAAAGAAAGTTCATTAGCTAAAGACTCTAATATTAATGAGCAACTACTACCAGTGTCAATAAACGCTTCGTAATCATGATTAAATATGTTAATCTTTTTAATAAACTTATTACGTGGGTTTGTAGAAACGAATTTTGTTTCTTGTTGTTCGGGTTTCACTACAGATTTTGTCAAGTTTTTCTTATGATAACAGATCGATTCTGTGTGCCCTCTTTTCCCACAGTAATCACACTTATTTGTATCACATTGGTTCTTTTTATGATTACCGCCACAATTGTAACATTTGATTATTTTACGGCTACCATCTTGACCAACATTAGAAGAAGTAGGTTGATTTGAAATGGCTGAATTAGTGGATACTGTTGTTCGGTTTATGGATGTTGATTGATTATGAGATCCTGATTTAATCGGTACGTCACGTGAACTATTTTCTTGTTTTACATTTTTCTTGTAAATTCGACTATGTAAATAACTAGCTAAATCGTCACTTGATTTAAAGTTACTAGCTTCAATAGATGCACCGATATTATTATCACCGATGTTTCCTACTATAATTGAAATTACGTCTTGTTCTGAAAAATTTAAACACAAACGGTCTATCCTGCATTTTTGCTCGAAAAAGAATTCATACAGGGATTGATTCTCAATCGGTTTTTTGTCTATGATTTCTTTTTAAAGGTCAAACATATTTCTACGTATTTGGAAACTACCCGACAATTTTAACCGCCAATCGTCCCATTTCCACATAGGCCACTGCCTTTCTGTACGTAGTAACGAATCATACCAAACTTTAGCAGACCCCTTTAGTTTATTTAAAGCTTGATAGCGAATCATTTTATCCGACCATGAAAAAGTATTTGCATAAGATCGAATAATGCTAAGCCAGGTATCGATATCATCTTTTAGTGGATCAAAATCAGGTATAAAGTTGTTCAAAGCAATAGTATTTGAATTACTCACAGTTTCGGTACAACTATGTG
This sequence comes from Anorthoa munda, assembly GCA_945859665.1. Lineage (NCBI taxonomy): Eukaryota > Metazoa > Arthropoda > Insecta > Lepidoptera > Noctuidae > Anorthoa > Anorthoa munda. The sequence goes on along the minus strand of OX243894.1, from coordinate 7,568,295 downwards.
ATACCTTGTCCTTCCGTCTTGGTGGCGGAGATGGTGTCCGTGCGCTTGTGCTGGAGCTTGAAGATGAGCTGGAGCGAGTACGTTTTCGCCTTGAACGTTTACTAGCTCGCTTACCCATGGCGTGAAAGTTTCTTACCAGTTCTGATGTTAGCAAAGACTAATAAGTGTATTATTATGTACTTATAGCAATGATAATCAAAATAAAATTCAGAAGCAAATCAAAACTATATTATATTTATTTATACAAGTTTACAGTAATCGAAAATGAACTTAGGAAGATGTTATTCAGCCGTTCGTCAGTCCAAGAAAAAGGCCGCTCTGCTCGTGCACAGCCCTTATATAACTTCTGTAGACGTCAACGGCCGTGATTTTCAAATATTCTGCCGCCAGTTGACAGCAGTTTCGCGCCGTAGAATCGGTGTTGCCAACAATAGCGTAGCGCGCGTCCATACCCACATACGGGCCGCGCATCGAATGTGCACGGCTGCGCGCGCCAGCATTAATTAAACAAAAATAATGAGGCACGCTAGGCTTGTCGAAAAAATATCGATACATCGATATATCGATATTTCTGATTCAATATATCGATATTTTTAGCCGATATATTTTCATCCGATACATCGATATATCGATACAAAATATTCAATATCGAAAAACGTATAAAAAACGATATTTTTTTTCAAATTTTATTTATTAGCAGAATATTTAACAGAATTCGAAGCCGTAAAAGATAGGAACGAACGGCAAATTACTGTATTGTCTATGAATTGGATGTTTTTAGGGTTCCGTACCCAAAGGGTAAAAACGGGACCCTATTACTGAGACTTCGCTGTCCGTCTGTCTGTCTGTCTGTCTGTCACCAGGCTGTATCTCATGAACCGTGATAGTTAGACAGTTGAAATTTTCACAGATGATGTATTCCTGTTGCCGCTATAACAACAAATACTAAAAACAGTATAAAATTAATATTTAAGGGGGGCTCCCATACAACAAACGTGTTTTTTTTGCCGTTTTTTGCGATAATGGTACCGAACCCTTCGTGCGCGAGTCCGACTCGCACTTGGCCGGTTTTTTTTTTGTATTGCGGCCGCCGCAGGCCGCGGTGGCCATCATCCGTCACTCTTCATTTACTTTCAAATGTGATTTCTTTTGCGTTGTGTGTGTGTGGTCGTGTCATCTTATAATATTTTTAGAAGATTGCTATTTAGGTTTTGAAATTTTAAAATTTTGCCAATTATAAAGGATAAACGATTAAAATACCTTCGTTTTTATTAAGACTCTCTACATTAAAATAATGTGCATTTTGTATGAAAAATAGTACTTACCTATTATTGAGCCAGACTGAACTAAATACATTATTAATTTAAAACCGAAAATGTATAAAAATTGGACCGATATATCGATATATCGAGGTCGATATTGATATTTTAATAAATATCGATACATCGATATATCGATATATTTTTGCATTTCCGACATCCCTAAGGCACGCTCCACGGCGGGCGACTTCCCGCCCCTGCACCCGCGCACTCCGGTTCCCCCTCCGTACAGCCGCGCGCCGCTGCGCCCGCCGCTACGCCCGCGCGCGCAACCCGCACCCCCTCGCAGCCTGCGTCGGTGGCGCGCTCGCCGCTTGAGCCCTGCGAGCCATCGTGTCAGCCCCGTGGGAATGTAAACAAAGCGCCGTCGCATACCGCGCCTCGCAGAGCGCATACAGCGTCACAGCACCTCGCGCATTCGGGCGCGTCGGTTAAAAGTATAAATAACAGGCCGCCGCACTAAGGAGCATTTTGACTTCAAAACCGGTCAAAATTAATTAGCACTTTTATTTTATTGGAAATGAATAAAAATACGTATATGAATAAAGAAAATCATATATTTATTCAAAATAAGGGTAAAAAAAAAACTTATGGATTCGTCTGAGTGTGCAATTCTCGATGATTGGTCTTCTTCTGTATCCAGTTCTTCGGGCTCGAACAACTCTATGGCTTATCTCATAAAGAACTGGCTTTTGCTAGGTTTACGTTTCCGTACACAACTTACAAAAGGATCTGATGTGAGAAGCAGCCTGTTGAGGACATCTTGATTACATTCAATCCTCGAAAATTTTCGGGCATAATTTTACCGGTATCAGCGGTAGTGCTTATTACGGGTTTCTGCGGCTTCTTCGGATAGTTGTCCGATAGGGATGACGTATTTTATTACAGTTGTACCGTGCGTTAGGATTTTGTGACTAGTGTGTGTTAGGAGTTAGCGTCATTGGATGCTAACCGTACAGTTTGACGTTCGTACGATCTTCTAGCTGGGCTCTTTTAAAAAAGCATATACAAGGATTTCCGAGGCATCTCAATCACATGTAAAAAAAACAACAATCTAAAAATCATCTAAACGATTTTAAAATTAACATTAGAAACGGGACATTTTTTTTTTTTTAGTGTTAGTGACCATGACAGTTTAAAAACTTAGATTTTAAAATTGACTGAAAGTGTCACCACTTGTAACACTTTATATACTTTTTTTTGTAGTGGTGAAAAGATGTGGAAAGGTTTTTACTGTTTTGATATGGTGAAACTCTATATTTTACCACATAAGTATATTTATAACCCGATCTAACACGGTAGTATTTCAAAAGTAATAATTAGTAAAAAAAATAACGAGATTTAATTTTTTTTTCCCCTCTATTGATGCTGGTTCTAAAAATACATAATAGTCAATCATACTAAAGATAATATACATTAAAATAAAGTACATACCTTGTTCTTCAGATTCCATAGTTAAAATTTTCCATAATCCACTTCAAACCCCTTTTAACACTTACTGCAAGTTTGAAAATAATACAACGTATCGTGAAAGTAGACGTGCGTACTATACTAAGGCTAGTTTCCAACTATCCTACCGAGGCGAACGGAGGGGAAGGGTCCGAGATAGGACCGGTTTATGATAGTAACATTACTTGTGTGCAATGAAACGCCAACAAGGGTGACATTTGCAGAAATTTGTAATTGTCACTTTTGTCCGGTTTTGATGTCAAAATGCTCCTAAGTGCGACGGCGGCGGTGCGAGTGCCTCATTCGCCCGCTCCCCCCGCTCCTCCGCATACGATTAGCCCGCGCTGCGGTCGAATATATCTTCACGCTCGGGTTCAAACATCTCGCTCGCGTCGGTAGGGCGCGGGGCAGAGATGCTAGATGTAGCTAGAAAAGCTGCCCAACTGGGCTACCCACTTCAGGGCGCTAGCGGCCAAACTGGGACGACCGCCCAGTGCTCGTCCTTTCAGAACAGGAGCCCGGTTTTCACCGGAAAGTGAGGACGAGTATAGGGTGGTCCAACGCTACCTCACCGTCCTGGAAAAGGAAGAGGGAATCAGCTGGTTTGAGTATTCGCTGCCAGCTGATAAGAAACTAAAGGTAGCGATAAGGGGGCTGCCAGCAGATACTCCACCTCAGGAGTTAGAGGAGGAGCTCCGCAGCCTAGAATACGAGCCGGAGTACGTGCGACATATCAATGCACGTCAAGGACGACCCGACTGCGAATTCTACGCCCTGCTGACCAAAACACAGGACGTACGCCAGGTCTACGATACCACCGTGTTTTTAAACATGCGGGGTGTTAAAATCGAGGTCTGGCTAGGCAAACGTGGGCCGGCACGAGCTACGCCACCGCCCGCTCGCTTGTGTGAGCTGCGACGAGGTACACACAGCCAGGGACTGCCCACGACCGAGGAAAGAGCCAGCCACTTGTTCTAACTGCCAAGGCACACGCGTGTCGCATGAAATGTCCCATATTTCAAAAATTAATTCAACACAAGCGGGCGGGGACCGCACCGCACACGGATGGACAACAAGGACCCGGAACGACCAGCAGAAGAGGCACAAAGGTCCAAGGCGCATCGTTGATGGCGGCAGCCAACGGGCCCACAAACTGCGGGGACGCTACCTCCTCAGGGCGGAGGAAGAAGAGGAGAGGGGGCAAGGGAAGGAGACCCAAAGGAGACCCAACCCCTCAACAACTGAGTCAGCATCAGACGACGTCAGAGGCCGCCCCTGTCCCACCCACGGCGCAGGTCGTGGCAAAGAAAGCAGCGCTAGCTGGCGCCGGCATGGCGCAATCGAAACGCGCTGCTACAATAAATTGCTCAGACGAAAACGCTAGGCGCACAGAACGTTCCGCCGGCGCCACACAAAAACCGCAGCTCGCACAACAGCAGCGAGCTGCAAACAAAGAATTCACGGCCTGCTCGATCCAGCTGTTGATTGACCTGATTAAGGCCATCAGACAGGGGCAAGACGCGGAGCAAATTATCCTCGACGGCTTGGCCGCGTTATTAACTTTGTATCATCATGCATAAGCCGTTGAGGATAGTTCATTGGAACGCCCGCGGCTTCAAGGACAAGGTCGACCCCCTCCGCCATCTCCAGAGGGAACAAGACATCGACGTGGCGCTTCTTAACAAGACACACCTGGGACCTGAGGACAGGATAAGGTACCCAGGCTACCATATTTATCGGAAGGACGAAAGGTCGGCATTCAACGTCCGATACCGTGGCCTGGCAGGGTTAGTAAAACGAAGAGTCGTCCACCAGGAACTCCCAGTACCATCAATGCTATCCACCTACGATTCAGCGAGTACAGAATGCTTGTGCGAGATTTTGTTTTACCATCCCTCCTCGATCTCACGTAACTCCTTTTTTAAATAAGGGTAATTTGATGAGAATGTCAGATCGTAGAAAGCTGCATCTGGCTACCCTGCTCTTTGGCACAATTCTCACGAAAAAACCAGACTATCTGTTCGGTAAGTTGACCTGGTCGCGTGATGTAAATAAAGTCAAAACGAGAGCTTCTGCCTACTTGTTGTTGGCGTCACACAGAACTGCTGCATTCCGTGGAAGTTTCAAATTCGCTGCCTCTCGTATCTGGAATGATCTTCCTCCGCCGTTTCGTGCTATAAAAACGATTGGCACATTTAGTACTAAATTCAAGCAGTACTTATTACTTAAGCAAAAGGAATCCGAAAGATAAGCTTACCCGGGATTTGCACGCAGTTGGTATAATGACCTTTACCCATTTTATTTATTTGAAGTTTCTTGCGAACACCACACCACACATAATAACATGCACACCACTCTGTTTTATCCAATACTTGTAAATACTATCCTATGTATTCTTTTCGCCAGGTTTATTTACACAATACACTTATTTATTTACACTATTTCAAAACAAGTTTCTATTGACAGCCGACCATAGATTAATAGATTTCTTCCATATTTAATAAATTACTTACTCTTTGGTCCGCGCTTCGTTTGTCTATGATATCGACAAATAATCTATAATAGGTCTACCTACATTTAATATGTTTTATTTATATACTTACGCATATTTTGACCCATTTTCTGTGTTTATTATATTTCTTTTGTTATTTATATATACTATTTTATTTTTTTATTGTATTTTCCGTTTCCGTAAGTGTGTCCGTGGCATGAACAGTGGGCCCTATCAGAATATCAGCGCAGGGTTATTTCCTTTTTTGGATATCGCTGCACATGCTGAGATAGGAGCCTTTTTGGTCTCGCACGGGGTTTTTTATTTTGACTATTGTGTAATTTTTATGCTTATTTCTCGTGTCTCCTGTGCGGGTCACAAATAAATATTTTTCTTTCTTTCTTTCTTCTTTCTACGCGCTGGGTGTACAACTACACGTGGCTGGCGAGGACATTCACCTATACGCAGTTTATAAGCCGCCCTCACACCGATTAGATATGATCACAGAGCTGAGGGCGCTAATAATACCAACATCGCAGCATCCTGTCGTCCTCGCCGGCGACTTATACTGCAAGCACCCAGCGTGGAATTCATGCAACATGAACAGCGATAGGAGACTTTTTTTTTTTTTTTTTTTTGGGACAAACCCACCGCACTATTCCCAAACCACTGCAACTCCTGAAAGCCAGAATCAACAGTGGCGACCACCAGAAAAGCGCCGAGGCAATGAAGCTCGACGAAGTCCCGGAGAATGAATTTAACTGTCTTGGATCCCGCAACGAAATTAATCAGAAAAGAATAACGGAGGAGTAGGAAAAAACATAAATTTCCACTTCCCTCCATATCAAGCAGGAGACAGAACAAACAAGGCCACTAGGCACAAAGGGTCGTTTACAACTGGGATAAGCCCAGTTGCCTAGCACCACGGATAAAAATAAGAATTAATAATTAATGGGTCCTAACATTGTGAGCTGCTATGTTTGATTCCAATAATAGGTATGGCAAAAACGCTTGAACGCACGGAAATTTGTTCTAGTTTCCACAAGGTCCGTATAGTAAACAACTCCTGAGGTAGCCTCTACATTATTCAACATAATATTACGTTCATTCTGCCAAAGAATACACTCCCATAAGATATGATGTGCAGATTGTACATATTCGCAGTCAGATGTAGAACACTGACATAAAGGCGAGGCAACGAGCTTGAAGGAAAACAATTTACTTTTAAAGTTACCATGCCCTGTGAGAAATTGGGCAACACAGTGATCCACCTCCAGCCACGTCCTGGCCAGCCGAACGCGAACGGATGGAAAGAATTGGTGGAGATGTCGGCCCTTGATAGAATTATCCCACCTACATTGCCATTCGGATAAAAGTTCCTCCCAGACGTCAATAGGTGGTTTAAATAATCTAGAGATTTTCTCACGGTCACTCCGCGTTAAAAAGTTCGCGTCCGTGGTCTCTCGTGCGGAATAGTACATTGCAGCACGTCGCTGGACTTCAAGGTCGACCGGAAGTACGCCAGCAAGTACCGGTAAGGCCTCAGTACTAACCGTCCTGTACGCTTTGCATAAGAATATCAAAGCCAAACGCTGACTCTGAAGCAACTTACGTCGCACCGCCCCTATGGTGGCCCTATCAGCCCAAACTGGCGCCCCGTAGCAAATACAACCCAAGTAAGTAGCCCCATAAATAGTTTTTAAAGTTAAAAAAGACAGACCCCACGTAGATTTAGATATTCTCGTTAAGGCATAGAAATTTTTTTTTGCTTTTTCACCGACTATTTTAATATGATCTATAAATGCAAAATTCCTCTCTAACACGAGACCAAGATAGCACACGGACTGCTTCCTTTTTACGGGAACGTTATTAAATTTAATAGTAGGACACGATTTAAGATTACCCTTCAAAATGAGTTGATAAGTTTTGTGCGGAGCAAAGGTCAGGCGGTTTCGATCGCCCCACTGAGATACCAATCGTAGGCAAGTGTCAGCCAAGTTCTCGAGTCCAGCTCGAGTACTTGATTGAATGAGCAGAAGAGCGTCGTCCGCGTAACCGGTTAATGAACAGCCGCTTGGAAGAGGAATCGCGAGGAAATCATCAAAGCCTAAATTCCATAAAGGCGGACCAATAACCGAACCCTGAGGACATCCCATGGTGAGAGACTTCGACATGGAATGATGGCCGAGTTTGAGCTTCGCGGAACCATTCAAAAAGTAAGAGTAAACTAGATTATATATATTTCTATAGCAGCCCCGAATTTTCATTTTAAGTAGTAGCATTGGCCACCATGCGTTATCAAAAGCCCCAGAAATATCTAGAAAAATCCCAATTACGTACCTATGTTCAGATGTATTAACTATTTGCCTAACAGTAAGGGCCGCATCTACGGTAGATTTTCCAGTAGTGAAACCGAATTGATTGTTATGAAATTTTGGTCCGTCCGGTAGCAAACGTGGAACGATAAGGCGCTCCAGGAGTTTTCCCAAAGATGGAAGTAATGTTATGGGCCGGTACGACTTAGGGTCGTCCGGGGGCTTGTCGCCATTTTTCGGGATGATTCGTATAAATCCGCGTCGCCATATACGAGGAAAAACGCCCTCCGCAATACAACGGTTGTAAACGGTCAAAATCGCATCAGCGGCTGTTTTACACGCTTCTATAATCATCCGATTAGATATTTTATCTTCACCCGATGACTTGTTGAGTGGTAACCTCTTGACAACGTTTATAAATTCGTCAGTGGATGGAAGGTCTGACGCTGGTGATTCAGGTGGTACAGCTGCCCACGCTCTGATCTGTTGATGGTAGTCGTTGTCATTAGCAAGTAAGTCATCAGGTATAAGAGTATTCAGCAAAACTTCAGTTGTTTCCTCAATACTGGTGGTGTGTTTATTATTTACTTTAATGTTCTGAACAAACGCGAGGTCGACTGACCGATTGGCTTTAAACTCATGATATAAAGGAGACCACGGACCTTCTTTATCTAATTTATCTACTATTTTACGCAATAAATTACCCTTAGATTTTTCCACCGAAGCTCTGTAGCGGGACCTGGCAACTCTAAACGTATTTAACGCAATGGAAAGAGGGTCACCGGTGACCTTACGTTTTTTAAGCTTGTTAAGATGTTTACGCGCTCGGCGATAACTTTTACGCTGTTCAGTTAGGTAGTCACACCACCAATCACATCTACGTATATTGGTCACAGATCCACGACCAATGGCAATGTCAGCACAGTAAGTGAAGGTGTCTGACATAATTTCAGCACTTTCTTCAGCTGACAGCCCAACACGAGTGAAGTCTTTGGCGTGACACGCAAGAAGCGAGCTAAAGAACTCCCAATTAGCACCCTTACATTTATACCTAAAGTTGCCAATGACATGTGACGTACCCTGAGTAAAAACCGGAACAAATTCGTACACGATCAAACGATGATCACTACAAGACGCGTCCGGTAGGACACGCCACCTATCCAAGCGTACGTCTGCACTAGAAAGTGTGACGTCAATACAAGATTCGCCCATTTGGCTACAAAAAGTTGGTGGTGCGTCAGGGGTATTATGAATAGTCAGATTCATTTCAGCAATGAAATCTTCAACAGCGCAGCGTCGTTCATAATCCGTAGACCGAACTTTGCCATACCATAGACTCGAAGACGCATTAACATCAGCGCCAACGATAACTTTGCAGCCCGCGAGCGACTGCAAGACATGACGGAGGTTATGTATATGAGGAGCAACAGGGTCTGAATATTGAAAGTAGCAGCTCACAACGTAAACTTTAAAAGAAGACGATGAGACCTCCGCAACGGCACAATGGGGTGTCATAAGGTTACGTAAAGACGTTACTGTGAAGTTAGAAGAACGCGCCACGTAAATTCCAGCTCGTGCTTTGCCATCCAACTGTACTACTTTGTGACGTAACCGCACGTTTTGATATTGTTCTTGAACGAGCACTATATCTAAGTTATAATCGATAATTAGTTTGTCCAGTTCAGAAGTCGCCACCCTATCGTTGTGGAGATTTAATTGTCCTATGGTTAATCTATCCATTTTCTTAGTAATTGGTGTTGAGGATCAGTTGTTCGAGCTTAAGTTTATAAGTAGCACACTCAGGTGACCCACAGCGATGGTCAGATGGTTTCTTTGATCGTTTGCACGCTACGCAAGACGGTGTATAATTTAAATTATCCTTATGCGGGCAGTCTTTGGTTTCATGTGCCTCAGAGCAATTAGCGCAGGTAGGTGATTTAATAGTGCAGTGTTTCTTAACATGACCGAACTGTTGACAATGTGCACAACGTACTACGTCGACATTATCAATGAAACGGCAAGTCGCCCAATCAATAAACAATTTATCTTTAGTCGAGACTAAATGTTTCCGGACCGCGGACTCGAGTTCTATGCCTATCCATTTCCGACCGTTGTCTAGCGAACGCCTACGTATAATTTTTGTTGATTTAATAAAGTCGTCTTCTTTTAATGGCAACTCGTCTTTAATGTTTTGACAGTACAACGCATGCAAAAAGGCACTGTCCTCCATTGACGATGGGACGTCTTTGACTAAAATACGAGGCCTACGGCCTTTTGGTTTCTCAAGTCGCAAGCCAGCGGACCTAATGGCATCGACCGATTGTAATTTTTTTATTTGATTATCGTTAGCGACACGTAACACGACCCCAGACTTCGCAGCTTTCTTGACACCTACAATTTGAAAACCGTCACTAGGATTTATTGCTTTCATGAGCGCTTGTTTAGTCGCGGAAGAAGTTGTGTAATCATTTGATCGCTCATCAGTGGGGTAAGCCACAAGACACGGAAGTTTGGCACGTGAGTCTACCACTGGAGCAATTTTGGGTAAACGAAGTTTTAATTTATCAGCATATGAAATATTACTGACATCAGACTTGGCAATGTTGATACCGGAATTAAATTTAATTTTGTCTAATTCGCGTTCCGTATTGGCTAATTTGGTTTCGTTAGCAGATGATTTTATGGCTAGCAAGGAAACAATACCCGTTATGCGTTGAGTCATGTCCATAATAGCGGATTTATTTGCAACATTTATGCGGGACCCTTGGTCATTAACAAGGTCGTTAATTTTAGACAGGTATGCAGACGCCTGAGAAACCAAATCACAATAGTCGTCATTGCTTGCACTGCTTGCATTTAATATCGGCGAAGACCTTTCAATGGACTCCGATGTTTGCAGTCGTTTTGATCTGACTTCGGGTGAAATGTACGAAGGAGACATTTCACTAAACAAACGTTTAGCATTAGCGGAGGTCGACGGCGACCTTTGTTTATTGTTACGTTGAAATAATATATCTCCACCACGATCAGGTGGGTCATCATTAATAGACAACATAGTTATATACGCAAATCAAATGAATAAACGGATTAGAACGAAAAAAAAAAAAGTGAAAGATTAACGGAGAATACAATTATTTCGATATACCCACACGTCAAGAAAAGTAAATGTACTCACCGATAGCTGACGAAATTAACTAATTACAAGTAAAAAACGGACGTAAACACGTTTAAAAACTTACGATACCAGCACTTATCACAAAATACACAATCGACAGCAACTCACAAGCCGGAAATAAATTTCGGAACACGACAATTGCAATTAAAATCAGGGAGCGAACAAATCACCGCTAACCAATGCGAGCGCGCGGAGGGAAGCGATAGGAGACTGCTCTTCTTGGAAATAGAAGCCTTCGACTATAAGGTGTCCGGTCCTGAAACGCCCACACACTACCCGGATAACCCGACACAAATGCCCGTCGTGCTGGACATCGTAGTCCACCGAGGCCTGCACTGTCAGGTCACCCAACAGGTGCTAGACGACGAGCTACAATCGGACCATCACCCCGTGCTCGTCGTCCTATCAGGAAAGCCGACCCGACAGAAGCCACCAGCGCCACGTCGACGCATCGATTGGGTCACTTTTGCAGGAAGGATTGACACCACAACACCGACTCGGCCTGTTACCTCTGCTGCGGACGTCGACGCGCTAGCCGCGTGACGTCACTGTTTGCGTACAGCAGGCATTGGAAGCGGCGACGGTGACACAGCAGCAGCAGGGGAGAGTACTAAAGCCGCCCCTGCCAGCGCACATCAGAAATCTTATTACCAGAATAAAAAAAAAATATAAAAAAACAAAATACCCGACTGCTTAAAAAGCGAACTAAAAAGACGTAAACAAGAAGAAAATCATGCTGTGCAGTCGGAGGATACATATTTGCGAGCTGGCTGACCAAAACCAGATGTATCCTCCGACTGCACAGCATAATTTTCTTCTTGTTTACGTCTTTTTAGTTCGCTTTTTAAGCAGTCGGGTATTTTGATTTTTTTAATTATTTTTTTTATTTATAACTTTTAGTTAACATTTTTTTCGAATTAGGTACATTTAAATATATAAGTGATATATATTTTTGAAATCACCTCTTGAAACCCTTTATTTTGATACCCCACACGATGGGTTTGGAAGAAAAAATAAAATTGGCCCCCCACAATATGGCGCCCAAAAGCCGCCATTTTCCTATTTTCCAATTTTAATGTAGCCTATGACACTCGCAAGGTTAAGACGAATCGATAGACGTATGAATCATCAAAATCGGCCATCGCGTTAGATCTCTGGAACGCCACATAGGAACAAACATACATACATACTTACATACATACATACATAGACTGATAAACACATTACCCTCCTTCGGCAGTCGGGTAAAAAGACGCCTACGCAAACAGTGGCAGCAACTTCGCTGTACGACGAAGAAGGGCGAACTAAACCACCTGGCAGAGAAGGTAAAGGCCGATCTGAGAGCGACGCCGCGGAGGGCGACTGGCCCTCCATACACAGGCTGTGCCGACAGCTTTCGAACACCCCAGCTCCGGTACGTCCACTACAAGGCAGCGACGGGGCGCTAAAATACGTCGCAGAGGACCGACCCGAGGTCTTTGCCGAACATCTGGAGCGTCAGTTCCAACCGAACCCGACCACTGAACACGAACACGTCGCAGCAGTCGAGAAACACCTTGGGGTCTACTTCGCTACGTCGATAGCTCCCGAGGAGGACGCCATCTATTTCTCGCCCAGCGCAGCTGACTGCGCTGGGCGAGAAATAGATGGCGTCGTGGTGGATGGGATGGCGCATCTGAATGCGCCATCCTAAAAAACTGGCCAAGTGCGAGTCGGACTCGCGCACGAAGGGTTCCGTTCCATTATCGCAAAAAACGGCAAAATATCACGTTTTTTGTATGGGAGCCCCACTTAAATATTTATTATATTCTGTTTTTAGTATTTGTTGTTTTAGCGGCAACAGAAATACATCATCTGTGAAAATTTCAACTGTCTAGCTATCACGGTTCATGAGATACAGCCTGGTGACAGACAGACAGACAGACAGATGGACCGCGGAGTCTCAGTAATAGGGTCCCGTTTTTACCCTTTGGGTACGGAAGCCTAAAAACGAAGCCGAGGATGGCTCCTGGTGCTTTTATTCAGATTCTTTATTTGTAAACATAGGAGATGTTACAATTTTGTAAGTTCTCTATGCTTTGCCATTAGGCGTACAAATATTTCATGATACTATCTATATGTTAAGTATGCGGGTGTAGACAAGTGAAACGCTTAGCTGCTATTTACGCACTGGTTTAATATTTCATATGACAGTTGGACATGCCGTTACAATAGGTGGCGCTGGGGAGGGAGATGCGCACCTTGCACACATATATAACATTCCTCCCTCTAGTCTATAGACACCGAACATAATTAAATAACCTAAGTAGGTACTCATAAATATATTTATTTACATGTACCTACATTGTACAACTTATAGAAAATAGACTATTATTACAGAAAACTAGAAGAACTTTTTGAAACAAGTAACGGGGCGATTCCTTAGCGATCTCTTTGGAGTAATTAATGAGTCACCGTGTTGTGTAGTCTGGGACTCGAGTTCTGTCCCCGCTTTGTGACCAACATCTTCGGAGTATCTCTGCGTTCCTTCCTCAGCCGCGTCGCTCGCATCAATTATCTCGAATACGTGTAAACTGGTACACGTTGAACGCCGTGGAGGTCACCATATGAGCGACACTGTAATAGCCGATAGGGCCAGGAGAAAATCCGTAAATATGTAAAATTTTACACAATGTATTTATTGCATTATTGGAGCGGAAATAAGCTAAAACTTAGTTATTGGTTACAAAAAAGTCATTTTAGTGTTTAAATTTGCTATAATTTGAGTGTCACTCATATGTCGTCCCCCGTGGCCTATGCGAAGAGAAAATCGCATGTCCGTTAGCGGGGGCCGCGCGGGTCACGGTGTCGAGCTCCGCCGCCCGCGCGCCCGCACCCGCGTACTTACAGCCCACGAGTTTAGAGTGTTTATGTCGTTTAGTGCGTGTTTAGTGTCACATTGAACGCGATACGCTCACAACGCTATTTGGTTTTTGCTAATTTTATATTATATTCATACTGCGTTCATATTATAAAGATGGATGATTTCGGAGATTTTGAGATCAGTCAAGAAGACTTATCACACATAGACACTTTAGAAATAAATTTACTCAACAACAACTGTTGTTGAGTAAACGTTCACGTCAGCTCGGAAGAGGAAGATCTGGACGATAGACCAGTTTGCCGTGGTCGTCGCCGTGTAATGGTTTTTGAAAGTGATGAAAGTGAGTTGGACCAGCTACAAATTACTTTGAATACTATGAGTACTCCGTCGACATCTGCACGTACATGGACGCAACCAGCAGGTAATCAGCGTCAAATTATTGCTTTCACTGAGATTCCTGGTTTGCCTTTTAATCTCCGCTCTGCTATGATTAACAAATCGCCAGATAATTTTTACTGCCTTTTGGTGTCAGACGAAATTTTTGAGAAAATAGTGTATGATACTAACGAGTTTGCTATACACAAAATAACTGCACGAGAAGCTTCAAAGTCAGCACGCATACGCAATTGGTCGCCTACTAATGTTGATGAAATGAAAAACTTTTTTGCTTTGATATTATTTATGGGATTGGTGAAGCTTCCTAAAATGAGTGACTATTGGTCCAAGGACGAAATAATAGGACATGCTTTTGCACGAAAAATAATGTCTCGGAACAGGTTTGAGCTGTTATTACAAATGCTACACTTTTCTAAAGAAGATGACGCTCACAAGACTGATCGATTACATCGCATTCGAACCCTTCTGGACCTAATGAACGAAAATTTCAAGAATCATTACACTCCTGGCGAAGATCTGTGCATTGATGAGAGTGTCGTACCATTTCGGGGAAGAATAATTTTCAGACAGTACAATAAACAGAAACGACATAAATATGGTGTAAAGGAATTTAAACTATGCACGTTACCTGGATATACCTACAAAATCAGTATTTATGCGGGCAAACAAAATGATCAAGTCAATACTACGCCCGAAAACGTTGTGATGTCGTTGTGCGGTGACCTTTTGAACAAAGGGCACACATTATACACTGACAACTGGTACACAAGTGTCAGTTTGGCTAGAAACCTTTTGCAAAATGAAACGCACCTCGTCGGTACAATTCGTAAAAACAGGAAAAATCTTCCTAAAGAAGTAATCAATGCTAAATTGAAACGAGGCGAATATATTGCCATGGAGAGTACTGATGGAATAACTCTATTAAAATGGAAAGACAAAAGGGACGTTTACGTTCTTTCTACAAAACATTCCACCCGCTTCCAATCCGTCACGAAGCGAGGTAAAACCACTTTGAAGCCTAAAATCGTAGTAGATTACAACAAGGCGAAAGGAGCCGTGGACTTATCTGACCAGATGGCCGCATATTCGACACCTTTGAGAAAGTCCGTCAAATGGTATAAAAAAGTGGCGATAAATTTGCTTCTAAACACGGCCGTTGTTAATGCTTTAATATTGTACAAGACTGTCACTGGGAAAAACATGCAAGTAGTTGAATTCAGGAAAGAGATATTGAAGGGTTTATTGTCAAAAAAGGAAGAACAACCAATAGAAACCTTGAGGCCAAGACGTATAAAGCACAAGCTCACGAAAAAAGAAGGCACCGCCAAAAATAATCGTCGTACATGTCAAAATTGTTATAAACATAACGTTGAGATAATGGGAAGGGCTTTGGCAAAAAACAAGACCAAAAAGGTGGTTACATTTTGTGAAACTTGCCCAAATAAACCATATCTCTGTTACGACTGTTTTCATCAACTTCATTAGAATAAGTTTGTGATGTAAGTTTAAGTTTACCTGGCATTGATCTCAAATTAAGTCTGATTTTGCATGTGTTCCTCGTATAAATAAATATATAAATGAATATTAACTAATACTATTTTGCTTTTTATTTAGTACACATATACATATCCTATTTGTAATCAAAATTTATCCAAACTGGTTTCGGCGTTATAGCATAATTGAGCGTTATACTCTCATACACACTTATATTCTCACTACATTGCAAATATGCCTTAGAAAACTTGACATATTTTTCTAGGTATTATCTTTACATAAAAACCAACTGAACTACATTAGTCTACAGGGCCATGGGGGTCACGTTATATCGAGATTTGCTTAGAACATTTGTCCGACGGCTCCATAGACACGTTTGAAATCAACTCCAGCTTGCGGTCACATGTTGTCCCCCGCGGCTCCAACGGAACAGATAAGTGTCGACCAAATGGTGCCCCCCATGGCCCAAAAGGAAACACGAAGAAAACGCACTGGCGTTCAACGTGTTAAGTTCGCCACTTTCTTCAGCACAGAGACTTTGTATAGAATAGACGAAAACATATTTAATATTATGTTTGCAAGATCCAAATAAGATTTTAAGAAAAAGAAAAATTGGAAACGTTGCCAAGTAAATTGAAAAATGACCAGGCTGAAACCACGGGCGCAACAAGTGATTCATAATTCTTACTTATTTTACAGGTTCATACAGCTATATATTTTAAAAAATCGGACCCACAGAAAGTAGCTGTGAAATACACAATGCAACCTGATAGCCCTATTGAAGATATACCCATAACTGGTAAAAATGTGGAACTTAAGAAAATATAAAAGTCACGCCTGCCTATTTCAAATAAGAAATACCAAGATTTGTGGAAATTGTGTACATCGAAAGTCATACCTGACATTTTCCACGATGAGTAGAGATACCCTACAAGATACCGACGAACATGACAATAGCATAATTCAGTTAAATTAATTGATTATTGTTGAATACAGGCCTTCGGATCACAAAGCCAAGAGACAAACACTGGGGCCCATAGCAATGCAATACTCTTGGATCCTATCAGGTCTATACGAGACCAGAGAGTGACGTCACGGACACTTTGCGGGGCATATCGGCTGTTCTTACTTTTTTAGTTATATATAATAAACAAGGGCTATTTAGTGGAAAAATCTTTATTTACTTATTCAACTCAGTGTGACTTGCGTGCGAGGTCGTTTTCTGGATTGAGCTAAGGAACACTAGAATACTAAAATACATGTTGCATATTTTTTTTAAATAAGTGCAGTCACTTCTACAATTTTGGTGTACGTGGTAAAAGGCTGTCATTTTTCAATTTTGTGCGCTGATCGATATATCTTTGTGGAGCGAGCGCCATCTAGGGGCGCCGAAGGAACTAGTGCGAAGAACGTGCACGCCATCTAACTGCTCTAAGCCGAACCACGTTGCAACATGGCGAAGTGCGCAACATGCGGAAAGTTCCTGTCGGGCGCCACATGTGGCAACATTGCTTGCTAAAACAAATTCCACCTGGCTTGTTTGCCTGCTGGAACACAGGTAAGCAGTGACTGGCAGTGCCCTGACTGCAAAAATAAACTACCAAGGGATGACCATGCCACACCCGTTAGAGGCCTGGGCAGTGGTGCCCCAACTACTAAAATAGCTGCAGCACCTGAACAGGGTAGGAAGGCGGCCCGGGTACAGGCCACTATTGCCGAACCTCCTGTTGCGGTGCCTGAAGTGATTTCTCGGGCAGGGAGTGAGCAAGGAACCGATGGGGAACACAGTTGACCTTGCGGGAAGAAATCAGGCTCTTCAGGTCCGAGCTGCGGGAAGTGAGGGACTAGATGCGGGAGTTTCGTCGTGAGATGGCCGGCCTGCACTCTTCGGTGGGAATCTGCACTTAGCGAGTTAACAGCCTGGAAGCCAGAATAGAGGCTCTTGAAAGCAAGCCCAGTGAGGCTGCGCCTGACGTCAGGGTCAACCAGCTCGGGCAGAGTGTAGCGCGGCTTCAACTGGAGCTCAACGACCGCGAACAGGAGATCCTGCCAAGGTTGGAGCCAAGCAGATGCTTGGCTCCAACCTTGGCGAACATCCCGGAAATCTTGGTGAAATCGTGGTTCACGCTGTGGAACTGTTGGCGGCAAAGCTTGGGGTGACTCTGGAGGCACGCGACATAGAGTCCGCGCAGCGTGTGAGACTGCGGGTGCCCGGCGGGGCGAGCCCGATGGGAGCGGCAGCGGCGGCGCCGCGCGGGTTACGCATTGTGGTGCGCCTGGCGCGCCGAACACTGCGCGACGAGCTGCTGCAAGGCGCGCGTGTCCGTCGGGGAGCCAAAACGGCAGACCTCGGTCTCCCCGCGCCCCCGCGGCGCTTCTATGTCAACGAGAGGCTAACCAGAACGAACAAGCAATTGTTCTACCGTGTGCGTGAAGCTGGCAGTCGTATTGGGTGGAGATTTACCTGGACTAAGAACGGCCGCATTCTGGCTAAGCAGGGTGACGGCAAGCCTACCCATTGCATCCGCACGGAGGAGGACTTGGCTCGTGTTTTTGGCCGAGAAATGTCTGTCGAGAAAGTTGTTTAGTTCGATGGGCTCTTACAAGTTCTATTCTGTTAAATTATTTTTTAGATTTACGTTTTTTTTAAAACGTTGCACCACACTAGGAATTTCTCCTGTATCGTGGGTGCGTTTACAAACATATAAACTCACATACACAAACACCCAGAGCCGGAACAACTATCTGTAGGTCATACAAATATTTGTTCCGTGCGGGAATCGAACCCGCGACACGCAGCGCAGCAGTCAATTGCTCAACCACTGCGCCAACCGTGCGCCCAATTTATGTTAGGTGTATTTATGTTTTTAAGTTTGCCCTGTGCGCGGCCATCACTGTTCCTCTCACAGCATATAGTTCATAGGTACTTTCTAAGTTTATCTTGGACTTCACAGGCAACGATGAAGAAAAACATCGTGAGGAAACCTGGACTTGTATACTTAATGTAAGTCTGAAATAGCCAAGTCAGAGGCCTGTGGGGTTTCCCAGAGGCGGCTTAATTAACTCTAACACCAGAGGTGGCCACACCTCACACGAAAAGAAGAAGTATATAGTGGTTTCTTTCTGTGGTCCTGCTGCCCTAGCACTAAATATTTATCGTACACATTACATATTTTTGAAACGTCGTCGGCTTGTCTGCTATACCTCTATAGTGGTTACATTTAAATTTGTTATTTATCACATTAATTTGCATTATTACATTCCTAACACATACACTTATAAACTAACCATACACATCCAAGATCATGAATTGCAAACATGATTAAATCTAAGTATTTAAAAGTTGGTTTGTTTAACGCGGGTTCGCTAGGTACGCGCCATGATGAGTTTATTGTGGCTATGGCAAACTGTGCAGTGGACATCATGGATGAACGAGACTTGGCTTAGGCGTGGGGAAGAGGGTCGAGCGCTGACTGTCCCGGGCTACCGGCTGCGTCACGTGCCGCGCCCACCCGCGGTTCACGGCGGGCGCGGTGGCGGTGTGGGCTTCTATGTGCGGCGCGGAGTGCGTGCGTGCGTCGTGCCGCACCCAACCGCGCCACGGGTCGAGAGAGAGATGTGGCTCCGGCTGACAGTCAACTCGCACTCGGTTGTCGTCGGTACTGCATACAGGTCGCCATGGCTTGATGTGAACGTCTTCCTTGATGCAATTACCGACTCTCTTTTCTCCTTTGCTGGCGTTGATAAGATTGTTTTGTTGGGTGACTTTAACATAAACATGTTAAACCTTTCGGACAATAAAGCTAAGTTACTGAACAACTTCTTAACATGCTGCACATTGCAACATATGGTTACTGAACCGACACATTTCACTGATCATAGTGAATCACTTATTGACGTCGTGTGCACCGACGCCCGTATACGTGCAGTCTCCGTTTCTCACGTACCTGAGCTCGGTCAACACGCAGTTGTGTCGGTTGAGCTAAACCTCAAAGTAGAGAAACCTTCTCCACACTAGCTCTCAGGAATATACTAATTGAACAATTTAACGAGAACCTGAATAAGATGGACTGGGAATACATAGAAAGAATAGAGGATGTGAACTGCATGGTTGAAACATTTAATAATTCGATTTTGAACTTGTTTGATTTACATGCACCACTTAAAAAAGTTTAAATAAAAGAAAAGTCTTGTCCCTGGATAACATCCACTATCAAACAAATGATGAAATTTCGGGACAGGAGCCACATAAAGTCCAAATCCACTAATTCCTTGCATCATGTCAACTCATATCAGGAGCTTAAATATATTGTTAGGGCTGCCATTGAGAGTGAGAAACATGCATATTTTAAAACTTACATAAATAAAAACATCTACCAAGGCCACTAGTATCTCTAATAAATCAGACCCAGGGGTAGGACAGTTCCATACAGTGGCAGATTAGGGGGCATTTTTTTTAAATGTGGCCTCTGATAACCCCATCCAAACAACAAAAACAATTAGTTACTCTATGTCACCACAGATGGCAACACCATCGATAAAATAGGTTTGTCACTAAACAATAATAAAATAAATATTAATCTAAATAATTATTTCATTACCTTATGATTTTATTTAACACGTACTATTATTATTTGCAAATATTTGTGTTGATTTCAAAAGCTAAGTAATAATTACTATTGCAACACAGTGAATTATTGGATATTTGATATTGATTGTCAAATTTTCGTTGTCAATTTTTTCTTGTAAGTTGTAAAATCAACAAAATTTCCCTTCATCCCTCATTCATCCTCGAGGATATCTACTGAGTGTACAGTTACGGACCTGGATGTGGGTTCGCTGGATAGAAGGCTTCAAGGCGCACATATATTCAATGTTCGGGGTATAAGACAAAATCCTGGGATGATTTTATGTCATACAAAAAACCCTATAAATATCTTAAAAGATGATCACAGCTTGTGTAAAACGATCCCACACATAAGAACCTGTGAAACTATTAGAACCCCTTGTAAAAACATTTGGAAGGAATTAACAGTGGATAATAAATATTATTATTTTTGTTCGAAATTACTGCCGTTAAATTGATGAATACAGGTCTGTTGAATGTGGAGGAAGGCCGTATGATAAAGACGGACAATTTTGTTGTCCATTCTAATAAAAGGCAATCTTTAATCAAAGTGAAAAGTGCAGTGATTGAGTGTTGTGATCTTAGGGAAAAAAGTCAATTTAGTCAATCGTATTAAATCTAGCGAGTGTTTACAATCTTATGGGTGTGTGTTTATTGTCATAGTTCCTTCAGAAACAAGAGGGGTTTTGTTGATCTGTTTTATGTTATATATTATTATGTTAGGTTATAGACATAGTGAAGATTACCTAAAATAAAAAAAACTAATTTGCAAGTGATTTTGTGGTCCTCAACAAAGTAAAGTTTCGGGGTTGGAGAGTGCGGAGGCGCATCGACCTAATCATAGCCATCGACATGGAAATATTATCCTCACGCCATCTCCTGAACTTTGGGGACCTGCAGAACCGCTTCAAATAGTAATGAAGAATCAAGTCTTTCATTTCCAACATAAGAAGCCTTCACACCTCAATCGTCTGGTATACTTTCTAATTTGCTTGTTATAACTTGATAAAGTTTTACTATGATTTAGTTAATAATGAGAAAAAATAAATTTAAGTAAAACTTTATTAAATTTAAAAACAAACTGTACTTTATCCATGTGTGCACTACACACACATATGAATAAAGTACAGGCAACACACACACACATAGCTAAAGTACGACGCTACACACACACACATCTAAGTTTGCGGATGGCGTTAATAGACGGCGCTATTTCTCCGATCAATTGACATATGCGGTCTTCACTCTGTAGTCGGAGAGGGCTCTCTATACCCTATATATATTTTTCTCTGTGATCAGACCACGGATTACCTCATTTTTGAAACAATCCAGAAAAAAATTATGAACATTTTTTGGATGTGCCTGACACCGGTAGGGCTGTTGACTCTGTAAAAAGTTTGAATGAGGATCTTGATAGGATCTCGGCATGGTCTAAGAGAAACGCCTTAGTTTTGAACCCAAAACTAATCGTTTTGAGTCAAAATTTATTTTAATGGCATCAAGAGATTTTTTGATTAAAATGGGTAATGGGAATTTGGACTTGAAGATTGACGGGTGTTCCATAATAGAACCATAATAGACGGGTTTTTAATAAAAGAATGTATTCTATCGATAACTGCTGATGACTGGAAGAAGTACACTGATCATGTTTTAAATGTTGAACATCAGTACAAATTAAGGGACCGTGTTCTTGAAAACGAACTTGAACGATTCATAATACATGTTGGGGACAGTAGCAGTAGCAGCGAAGAAAGCAATGAAGCTGATTCAATATTGTCAGGTGACGAAATGTTGGCATCCGATTTCGCCTATGACTCATAATCCCTATGTTTTGTGTTGATTTTATTGTGTCATCACATCAGTGTCTGCATTTCATTATATAAAGTTATACTAATAACTTTTTCTTTCATTCAACCTTTTCTATATAATGCCGTGCCAGGCAAGTTGGAACTGTGAACTTCAATGTGCGCAGAGGTAAAAAATGCCATATGCCAGGGGTAATAATAACATTATTATGGTCTGAGTATATAAATATGAAATACTAATGTAAATATCGCATCGAATGATAGAATAATAAATATTATCAACTCCGTTTAAGCAGTGTATAGTCAGGGTTGTCAGCTCTAGATTTTTTTAAATTCCCGCCTTTTTTCTTGGACAGCTTTCGTTAGTCAGACTCTATCTACTCCTTTTACCACTTCTAATAGAAACGCAATACTCACACGTGAATCATCTCCAATACTACTGACTGCTGTGAGCACTGTAGATAATATAAATTCGGAATCAATGTTGAACGAAACAAATAAAGCGATTGAAGAAGACAAAGACAAACATATTTTATTTCAACTAGGCCACCAAGCGGCACTTTTGAACGTACATAAAAATGATTCTACCGTGCATTCGGAAAGTAGCTTGTTATGGAGAAGAATGAACAAGAAACTCAATACTTACTCTTTAAAAAAAAAATGTTTTTTTTACAATATTTAGGAACATAGGTACATATATAGTTATTAGTTCATATATGTGAGGACAATGCACCCAGAATAGCACTACACACCACCATACCACCTACAGACATAAAGTATTAGAAGTACTCACACATGTACTGTGCAGTTATATTAAATGACTGCACAGTACATGTGTGAGTACATGTGTGAGATACTAGAAAAACATTAACATCCGAAGCAGTCAAGTTATGACCAATCCCAACTGACGGCGTCCGTTCACGAACATGACGCATGAATTGGCACCACCCAGCTCAACCATCATGAAGGGAACCGGATGATCCTACACAAGCGCCACCATCAGAGAGACATTTGAGAGAGCATGACACACTCAACGGCCAGGGCACACACAAGTCAACGAACGACGCATAGGTACAGTAAATGGTAGATTTACAGTTTGGTACATAGTACTCACACATGTGCTGTGCAGTTATACAATACTAAGGAAATTGAGTTTATACAATACAAATATATTCATACAGTCTTCAGCAGGTCCAACAATACTTCAAAACAATAATGTTCTGCATATCACTTGTTATTGCGCCCTAGTGGATGTGGATTGTGGAGCAGGACTAGCATTGAGCCAAGCATTTTTATCAGTGATGTAATCCCCCAACTTATAATATGCCAGCCTACATATTGTGCGTTTTATACAGGTTTTAAACTTCGTCTCATTCAGTTCAAGAAGAAGAAGTACCTAGAAATCCCGCTTACTCTAACATTTCGACTATACCTGCAGTTCTAGGACCTTCTATTTATGATGGTTTAAAGGTACAAGATAAAATATTCCAGATTCCCATTTCAAGACTTCAAACCCCTAAAGCTGGTAATTCTAAGGCAGTAGAAGAGAAGTTATCGATTCATATAGAAAAAAAAACGGGTGAATATAACAATAAATTAAAGTATGGCCACACACATCCTCTTCTAAAAGTTGCTTAGGAATAAACATAGTTTCAAATATACTTTTAAAACCACCGCAAGTTGTTGATAACCACAAAAAAATATCAGATTCAAAATTTAAATTTAAAAATTAAAATCACTGTGAACTGTTTCAAGCCGTCAAATAAAATGTAACCAATGTAACCGCTCCATGTTGATGCATGAAGTCACCAAGTGCATGGTATGCAATTTTTACTACTGTCAAACGTGTGGCGGTGGTCAAACTTTTAAGGATTTCATAATTTGTTCTTCTTGTTTTAAATTGTAATCTTAAACAACTTCGCCATTTTTACCCGACTGCCGCAGGAGTGTAATGTATTTATCAGTCTATGTATGTTTATTCTTATGTGGCGTTCTATAGACCAAACGCGTTGGCCGATTTTGATGATTCTTACGTCAATTGATTCGTCTCAACCTTGCGAGTGTCACTGGCTACATTAAAATTAGAAAATAGAAAAATGGCGGCTTTTGACGTTAACAAGAAGAAAATTACGCTGTGCAGTCTGAGGATACATCTCGTTTTGGTCAGCTCGCGAATATGTATCTGCCGAAGTTCCGACTGCACAAAATGTTTTCGTCTTGTTTACGTATTTTTAGTTCGCTTTATTTACATGGACTGATTATGATAAAATAATGAAAAAAAAACTGTTTCATATATTTTAAGGAATAAAACACAAAAGTAAACTCGAATAACGATACTATTTGATATAACAGCTTTTTTACGTAAAGATATCATGGATTCATGGCCATTAGGCTTTTGGTTATGACTGTGGGTTTTATGCCAGGTTCATCGGAGCGGATGAGCGTGATTATTGCAATTAAATGTCTTTACTGCTTAATATGTAGCAGTTAAGTCTCCTTTTTCATAATGATTAAATTAAGAAACTTTTTGATATGATAATTGTGTTAAAAAAAAATTATAAAAGTTATGCGCCGAATCAAACTATTGTTATAAGACGCTATTTATATGATACTATTTAATTTGAAAAAACTATTACTTATTTTTAAGCTACTTCAATGTACCTACGTCGTATTTCAGTCACATAAATGTTCCTTAATATTATCATTTTTTAAGTATAAGTGTCCCTTGACAGCAGTTCAAATTAATTGTTCAAAGAAATTCATAATGAAGTTCTAACTTTATTGGTATAGGCCAATAATTATTGATTTGAACTGCTGTGAAAACTGGGCTTAAAATATCCTGGTTTGTTACCAGAATTAAATTTTTGTTACTGTCCCATAAAAGTGAACAAAAATTTATTTTCAATTTTGTTATATTTTTTAATCACTTATATGTTTTATGATAAAAAAGAACATATATGTGCTTTGTGTTCGCATATGTATACATAAAACATATTATTAAACAACACCATAACTGCGTTACTGTAATTTTTAAACAGATGTGTGGTCAGATGGTAACGTAAAGGATATAATAGCGCTTTTAATGTAACGTTTTTATTTTAATAATAAACAGATTTTCTTAAAAAAAATGGAAAGTTTTATTATGGCAACCTTTTTAATCAATTACAACTTGTCGAAATTGATTTGGTCATATAATATACGTAATCGATTGAAAGTAACAAAATAAGATTTTTTTTTCGCCTTGGGTTTAGTTTTATACATTGCACTGCTTTTTTACAAATCATATCTCAAAATATACCTTAGTACCACTTCGCCCGCGGCTTCGTTTGCGTGTTTTATCCTACAGATGACTTTTTAATATAAAGTTTCATACAAACTTTTATCCCCTATTTCACCCACTTAGGGGATGAATTTTGAAAAATCCTTCCTTAGTGGATGCTTACGTTATAAGACGCATACGTGTGCGAAATTTTAAGTTTCTAGCCCTAAGGGTTTGGCCTGTGCGTTGATACATCAGTCAATCACTTTTGCCGTTTATATATAGAGAAATGCCGAATTTTTATACATTTATCTGTTACTTAAAATTAAAATTTTAGTGCATTTCTGATAGGTACATTTTTTAGAAATGCTCATATATATATCATCATTATCATCATCATCATTTCAGCCGAAAGACGTCCACTGCTGGACATAGGTCTCCCCCAGGCGCCGCCACATTGACCGATCCCGTGCGTCTCGCATCCAGCGCCTTCCCGCAACCTTAACCAGGTCATCGGTCCACCTAGTGGGCGGCCTTCCAACATATCGTCTTCCGGTTCGCGGTCGCCATTCCAGAACTTTTCGGCCCCACCGGCCATCCGTTCTGCGAGCAATGTGCCCGCCCTGCCCACTGCCACTTAAGTTTGGAATATATGACTTGACTTGACTTCGACTTTTGCCATATATATATAATATTAGGAAAATGAGGGTCAACTGACGGATCTTCTGGATCGGTAGCTCCGGCATTCAACAGGCACGATGTTGACACAAAATACCTCGCTGCGCGCGAAATATACACAAATACAAACGCACGGGCGACCCGCAATACCACTCGCGGGTGGCGGATGTAATTCCGAACAAAGATTATTCTGCTATAAACTGGAGGATCAAAGGTTAAATCATTAACATAATATATAAAAACTTAAACCATGTTGTATGAAATACCATGCACGGTGTGCGGAGACAAGTCTTCGGGAATCAATTTTGGCGTCATAACCTGCCAGGACTGCTACCTATTCTTTAGAAGTACTCATATATCTTATAATGTTCCAGTTGTAAAGCCTGAAGTAATTTACAAAAAGCAACGAATGATACATCATGATCGATGGAAGATCTATTTTTGCTCGGGGGACAATACCTGCGTGGTGGATCGAGACAACAAGGATTGATGTAACGACTGCCGATACCAAAAGTGTAGTACTGCGAGAATGAAATACACTGAAGAATTACCTAGACCTACCCCAAAACCTCTCCTATCCCATTACCTTAGACTGGACCTATATCAGCAACACATTAAAAGGCTTTACGGTAAAAGTGGCCTACTTTCATATGCAAACCTTCTGCAGTTCAGAAGGGCAGTCGTGCTGACCCGGCCAACTACAGACCCATCTCTGTAACATGTACAGTACGCGTTCCGTACTCTGTAAGAGTATGGAACGCGTCCTGGCATACCTAGAAGCTAACGATATCCTTAGCGACCGCCAATACGGCTTCCGCCGAAATCGGTCCTCTGGGGATCTTCTGGCGTATGCCATTCACATATGGAGTGAGGCCATCGAGAGGCATGGGGAAGCGCTTGCCGTCTCCTTCGACATTTCGAAGGCTTTTGATAGGGTCTGGCACGAAAGCCTTATTGGGTAAGCTTCCTTAGTTCGGTCTGCCCGGTGGTCGGTGTGACTGGATTGCAGACTTCCTGAGAAGTCTCCGGACCTATTGGATATTAATGCCGGGGTTCCTCAGGGGTCGGTACTCTCAGCAAAATTGTTCTTGCTGCACATAAATGAACTGCTAAAACCCTTTGGGTATGCAGATGACAGCACTGTTGCTGAGAGATACTTGTCCAACGCACGGGCTACTGGGGCTCAGGTCCGGTCTCTCCGTGAGGCCATAGTGGAGCGCTTGAGCTTCTCCTTGGAGGCAGTCTTCAAATGGGGAGATGCTAATCTGGTCAAGTACAATGCCGCAAAAACACAGGCGTGTCTCTTCTCCGCGAAAAATTTTCGGTTGCATTTCGGAGAGTGTGCGATGGAATTGCATGATCTAATTCCGCCTAGCCCGTTTCATCATCGGACTACAAGACGTACGGCAATGCGCTATCGGTACATGGTAGACATCCCACCCATACGCACTAAACGACTTGGAAATAATTTCATTATGCGTACAGCTAAGGAGTGGAACGCCCTGCCGGAGTCTGTGTTTCCAGATAGCTACAACCTCGGGGTCTTTAAGTCAAGAGTGAATAGATTACTTCTAGGCAAGCGTGTTACACCGTTGACCACGTCATCGCTTACCATCAGATGAGATAGTGGTCAAGCGTGAGCCTACCCAAAATAAAAAAAATAAAAAAGTCCGGGCACAATTAAAATGAAGCTCAGAAAGCCACAGGATGAGTTTTGGTTGTATGTGCTATAATCAATGACGTACGAAGAAAAGTGGACATGTTTTTCAGGACTAATGAGTGACAAGATAGAGTGGGTTGTTATTTTCGTCAAGAATTTACTATAAATCAGTACCCATTTTATGGTGGTTTCTAATCGGATTCTGATCTCAAAGTGTATGTTCGAGATAGTCATTATCCGAATCTCACGATTGAGGAATAAGGTGATTCCTATCAGCGAATGCGTGAATGCATGTGATCCCCTCGACATGGAGTTAATGTCGGGTATATTTGACGCGGCCAGGTCGATTGCACGACTCAAACTAACAGAGGAAGAACTTGCAATCTAATCTACCACATCCTCGTACTATCGTGGCCAGACCGTTACATTGGCGAGCGCCAGGTCAACGATTTCATGACGGTTCTCCACCACCAGTCGGTGGCGGCCTTGCGGGAAATCATGCGCCCCTGGAAGGGGACGACTCAGTTATGGAACAGCTGGATATGTTATACACTCTGAAAAGTGTGTCGGCGAAGCACATCGATGCGTTGCGTCGTTTGGAGGAGGCGTTTCCCGACCATTGGTCGTACGAAGATGCTGAGCTCTACCACGAGATATACGGAACACCCGTTCCAGAATCTTATTATATTCGTACTGCCTATAGCTCCTCTAGCGACTTTAGGAAACACGACAGTCGAACCTACTGACGTCACAACGCCAGGTGCACAGACCCTCTAGACAAGTGATCACTCCCTCATATGAGTGTGAATGTGGTAGCAAGACAGAACAAGGAAGGATTTCATGTGTTTTTGCGGGTGTATTACCCGCAATTTCTGTTTTGTTAATCGTGTGCCGTATATGCAAATGCATCTCTTTGGTGTTTTTGATATCTGCATTCCTTTCATTCACAACTTATTACACTTACTTATTATACTTTATAAATGTAACTTATGGTGTACAATAAAGTATATAATAAATAATAAATAAATAAACTTATTTATAGTTTATTTATAGGTTATTCGTATTTTATTTTAATTATCTTACTTTTTACATGCGCTACAGATCTTGGTTTCCGTAAGTCACGTCCTAGGCGACCACTGAAAATCAGCGCCGTGCTGTAGGTCCCCCACGCCACAGCATTATGCTGAGTGGAAGCCTTCTTGCCAGAACCACGACATGCATCTGCATTTATTTATACCCGAATTTATTTTTTTTGTCCTTTTTTTTACTTTTCTAACATAATTTAAGAACTAAAAATAAAAATAAAATAATAATAGTGTTAGTATCGTTAAGGGTTTAGTTTTTACCCCCAACATTTTGGCAGCCAGTTGAGCCTTTGTCTCAACTGGCTGCCAAAATATTGGGGATCCTTGCGAAGGTGCGACGGTACTTCACGCTAGAACAGCTGCGTAAGTTGTATCAAGCGCAAGTTAGATCTTGCATGGAGTACTGTTCCCATCTCTGGGACGGATCTGCCAAATACCAGCTTGATGCACTAGAGTCGATCGAAAAACGGGCCAAGAGGCTCATCGGCAATGAGGCACTGGTCGAGTCAAAGCTCCAGACCCTTGAACATCGTCGTCGAGTTGCCAGCTTGTCAGTTTTTTATCGGTTGCATTTCGAATAGTGTGCGATGGAATTGCATGATCTAATTCCGCCTAGCCCGTTTCATCATCGGACTACAAGTCGTACGGCGATGCGCTATCGGCACATGGTGGATATCCCACCCATACGCACTAAACGATTTGGAAACAAATTTATTACGCGTACAGCTAAGGAGTGGAATGCCCTGCCGGAGTCTGTATTTCCAGATAGCTACAACCTCGGTGTCTTTAAGTCAAGAGTGAATAGGTTACTTCTAAGCAAGCGTATTACACCGTCAACACGTCATCGCTTACCATCAGGTGAGATAGTGGTCAAGCGTGAGCTTAGGCATAATAAAAAAAAAAGTCCGGATACAATTAAAATGAAGCTCAGAAAGCCACAGGATGAGTGTAACGTTGTACGTTATTATTTACATAAACAACATATTGACAACAATAAATGTCAAGACAAACCACATATGTTATACCATTAGGGACGTCTAAGTTACTAACGCAATTAGTTAGCTGTCCGTGCTAGTGGTGTGCGCGGTCGGCGCGTTCGAACGAGTGAATGAGGACCGGTAACCTTCATTTAGTCTCTGCGGACACTCGACTCACCTACCTACATAATTGTCATGACTCAAAATGTGCAAGTCATGTCGTGCATCTCACTTCCATTTTCAATATCGCTCACCTAGCAGTATAATGGCACATTTACAAAAAAAGCGAAATTGAGTTTTTACGGCCTAAGTGTTTAAAAGTGTATAATTTATAAAGTAGTAAAACGGCACGGTGTTAGTTTTCCTATTTGTTGAGAGAGGGCGTTCAGTGTCAATGTAGTACTTGGTACGTTCCCCCCACTTCCGCGCATAACAACGGCTTATTTGTCAGTTGTGCGGGGCGCTCCGCGAGGTGCAATCGCTTCTAAATCTGTGTTGGCGTAAGTGGCAAATGTGACATTTTATTAACATAATAAGTTAGTAGAAAAACGGCACATTTGACAAATGTGACATCGCTATTTTACTTAATATAATTCACATGGTAAAACAACGACTTATTTGACAGATGTGCCGTTATAATTAGATTACGTAAATATGTTATTGGTACTTATGTCGTGAGTTTGATAAGTGTTTTTATGTAAGGGTTAAAAGGCAGGTTGGCCTACTCTAAGACTCGGTCTAACTAATCATTATAAATGTTAAAAAGGCGTTAGAAGCCCTAAGTAGCAGTTTTAGAGTGGGCCGACCTACTCCCTAATCTTTATGCTTATCAAAATCAGAAGTTTAAATATCACTTTAAATTTTAGAAAATCAAATAAGGCGTTTGATATTACCTAATTATTGTAATAATGGCGAACCGAATGGAGCGATTGGTACGATTAGGAAAAAAAGGTTTGACTGCAGCACCTTTTTCTAAAACCAATCCTGACTTTAATAAAAGCGGTATGTATCTTAAATATTTATTTATTATCATTTCATTTTGAATATTAAAATTTAACAAAGGTTGTATTTATTACATCTTGTTATAATTCATACATCGTGCTATCTATACATCGCTTATAATCAAATATTTTTATAGGGGAAACAGCATCGTCAATGACAGTCGATATAATTGAACCTATAGCTTCGACCAGTAAAGATTTGGCGAAAGTTTCAATATCTCATTTGAACAGCAATACTTCTGATAATATAAATGTTCAGGAAATAGATGCTATTTGCGAAGGTACTGTGAATATGTTTTATAAATTGTATTTATGTATTTAATCTTATAATAATTCCTACGTATGTAGAAGTAAGCAGATGATTGTTATTGAATTAAAATAATTATACTTAAGGTACCAAAGAAGATGACCAATCAGTAGTGCCACAAAAGCGGAAACGTTCTATATCCTCATCGAGCAGTGACTCATCATCGAGTAGTAGTAGTTCTAGTAGCAGCTCAACGTCTTCATCGAGTAATTCATCCAGTAGTTCTTCAACGTCGAGTAAATCCCAGAAAGGAGGTACGTATATTAATACCATAATTATTTTCGGTTCAAAAGACAACAAAAAAAAATCTGAAAATGTTTTTTTTTAGATTTTATAGCAATGTTTTTTTCGCGCAAGTGTTGAATGTACGATCTCTAGCTGCGGTTCAATTTGAGGAAATTTTACTTTGCAGATTCTTTGCCGGATGATACCCATATAGAACAGTTAAGAAGAGCAAATACTTTTGATTATGAAGCACTTGGTATGACTGTACCTGAAAAATTGATTCATATTTCTGATACTAATATGACTGATAAACAAACTACTGATGAAAATATAGTGCAGTTTGAAGAAATAATTGATGAGGGTAATTAATTTATTATTTATATTGATTATTAAAATTCTTGAACTGTTAGATACAATAAAATTATGTTGAACAGGTAATGCTGAACGAACAATACTATCTCCTACGATACTTCAAACAAATAACAATGAAAATGTGCTTAATCAACAAATGGATATGCAAATCTCTTCATATTTCCAAGAAGGTTCTGATGCGACAGGTAGAAATACCAAAGACCGTGATTCTGCTGAGTTTGGTAAGCATAATTTTCAAATATTTCTTTAGTTCCAAACAACAGTAACCAACAGCTCTCAATATTATTTAATCTTAATTCTAGGTAAAGAAAATCAGAAGCCAAGTTCTCCTTTTGTTTGCTTGAACGAAGGTTCAGACTTTTCTCCAGATAGTGGCAGTGAATATCACCCACCGACATCACATCCAAGGCGTGACAGATCGTCATCTACGAGTTTATCTATAGTTTCTTTAACCAGTGCAACTTCTAAGAATAAAAGAGGAAAGAAAAGAGTAAGAAACCAAAACAAGTGGAAAGAAAATGTCAGGAAAACGTTAAAAAATTCAGGAAAAGACTATGTATCTAAGAAAGGCAACAAAATAGAAGCCAAAAAAATGAGACCTCCGTGCCATAATTGTAAGTTTTTATGTTGCGATAAATTTACAAGAGATGAACGTCAACAAATATTTAATACCTATTGGTCCTTAGGATCTTTGCAACGTCAAAGAGACTTTCTTAGTTCTTGTATTAACATTCAAAACATAGTATGCCGTCGTGTAAAGAATGTAGCACAACCAAGAACGCCCAATAGTTGGTTTTCTTTTGTGAAAAATGGTCAGACCCGAAGAATATGTAAGACATTTTTACTAAATACCCTTGGGATAGCACAACGGACGCTCCGTACAGTTATTGAAGCAAAATCTTCTGATTGTGGAATCGCGCCGACCGATCAAAGGGGTAAACATGGTAAACAACCGAAATCGGATCCAGAAGTACTAGAATCAGTTCGTCAGCATATCAATTCAGTCCCACGAGTTGAAAGCCATTATTTACGTGCTAATACCAGCCGCGAGTTTATTGATGGTGGACTTACCTTGGCTGCCTTACATCGCGACTATGAATGCCAACGCAGAAGTGCCGGTAAAGAAGCAGCTACATTGTTCATTTACAGTCAGATTTTTAACAGGGAATTCAATATATCGTTTTTTATACCTAAAAAAGACCAGTGCAATTTTTGTGAATCTTACAAAAATGCAGAAGGTGATAAGAAAACAGAACTAGAACACCAGTATATAAACCACCAAAGAGAAAAGGTGTTAAGTCGTACAGAAAAAGCAGCAGATATTGCACTTTCTCGAGAACCACAAAGCAAAGTCATAGTGGCCATATATGACTTACAAGCACAGTTACCTGTGCCAATCGGCAATTCATCAGCGTTTTACTACAAATCCAAATTGAATTGCTACAATTTTACTGTAAGAAGACTATTAGTAACGTATTTAACTCTTGAATGTTTAATATTACCTAGGTACTATAAATAATATTAACTTTATTTCAGATAACAAATATTAAAACGGATTCAACTACTTGTTACTTTTGGCATGAGGGCTTGGGTTCTAAAGGTTCTACAGAAATAGGAACTTGCGTCTACAAGTTTCTAGAGAAAGTTGCTGAAGACCATCCAGATTCTGATGTTCTTTTCTACAGTGATAATTGTTGTGGCCAACAAAAAAATCGGTACGTATCAAATTTATGACGGTGAATATTTTGGTATAATTATTAACTTTATTACAATTTATAATGAATATGTTTTTATTTTTAGATATGTGTTCAGCATGTATCATTATGCTGTCAAACATTTAGCTATAAATTCTGTGTGCCATAAGTTTTTAATCAGCGGCCATAGTCAAAATGAAGGCGATAATGCCCATTCTCTGATCGAAAAATCAATAAAAAGGGCAAAAAAGTCTGGACCCATCTACGTACCAGACCAATATGTTAATTTGATACGAGATGCTAAAAAAAGAGGAAACCCTTTCATTGTTCATGAGATGCATTTCAGTAACTTTTATGACTTGAAAGCACTGACTGAAGAGCAAGCCATTAATTACCAGAAAGACACTAATGGGGATATAATAAAACTGACTGAGTTAACAATGATTAAATTTACTAAAAATAGTGACTTCTATGAATTTAAAACATCTTTTGAAGGAGAATGGATCCAGGCTAAGCTTAAATTGGTACGACGACAAAGAAAGCAACCATC
Organism: Anorthoa munda; assembly: GCA_945859665.1. Lineage (NCBI taxonomy): Eukaryota > Metazoa > Arthropoda > Insecta > Lepidoptera > Noctuidae > Anorthoa > Anorthoa munda. The sequence continues at coordinate 7,534,553 of OX243894.1, read as the reverse complement.
ACAAATAAATTTAAAAGCAGCTTATGATTCAAAAATGAATATTTCTGATTCAAAGAAAAACGATTTGTTACAATTACTTCGTTCTAACATAGTGCCCAGCTATTATGAAGGATTTTATAATAATCTTTAAATAAGTATAAGAAATACCTACTTTTTCTTATTAATTATATTCATACTCTTATTATATTAATTCTTATTAAGTAGGTAATGAAAGAGGATACCTGGTTTAAATCTTCGTAACTAAGTATACCTGCGTAACTATTCGCCACGGATCTTTGTCTCTCTGTAGTTTGCTGTGAGTTAGATTTGCGCATGGAATACTCGCGTTTAAAAGCTTTACGTAGGTATTTAAACACAGTTTAAAAAGGCGAAGTTATGCATCACAAGCGTGAGTTTTTTATGCACAAATTCATCCAGCCAATTTCACAGAGAAAAAGGTCCGTGTCGAATAGTAAAGGTCATAATCATGAACATACTGTGCAAGTACCTAATATTGCCTAAATGCTTATAGTTTTGTTTACTGCTTAGTCAATTAATAAAGATACTTAAAGGTAAAGTAAACTTCCTTATACCTAATTTCGGAGTGATAAGGTAAAACTTGATTTGAATCTGGATTTCATTATCGTACCTTCATCAGATAAAGGTACCTAATGAAATCCAGATTCAAATCAAGTTTAGATTCTAAACTTAAACTGTCAAGCTTTTAAGTGCTTTTGTTTTTAAAACTGAGAGTAACTATCTCACCACAAGTTTAAAAATGTACGATGATTACCCACCTTTACAATTAAGAGAAGATACGTGATTATACTTTATTTTATTTATTATAGTTTAATGATGACTATTTCTTAACGATTCACGAGCCAAATATAGGTTATTATAATAAATATTTTTGTTAAACTTTTTATGTATGTTGATTTCAAATAAAAACTTTTGTTTTCTATTAACCAATTGTCTTTATTTCTTGGTTTTCACATCCTATATAATTATGGCTTTGGAGACATAAATGACATTTTTGGAAGTTGTTAAAAGTATAACGGCACAATTGCATGGCTCTTCTTCTTATTTGACTGTTATGAAGCAACTCCTGGAAACCTGAAGTGGATTTTTTTATCCCTACGTATCTATTAAGGTCTATACTAGTTGCTAAAGCCATAAAATCCATGCTGAAATGTAAAATGAAGTCATAACTGCGTTTCAAACATTTGTGAAATCTTTGAACCTCATTTCTGTAAAATAAGAAAAAATTAGATGTGTCATTATACCGCTAGGTGAGCGTAAACTCCGTACTGATTGTGACAACCACACATCACCTTCATTAGCGCAAAGTACATTCTCGCTTTGCTTATGCCTTGGTGTCACAATCAGCGGAGATGACCATTGGCCAATTTGTGACACGCTGGACGTTATTTCCAGGGTCCAAAGTTCCGGCTACCATTTTACCAAAGCTCCGGTTAATCCGGGCATACATTAAACCCCGTGCCGGGAACCTCTGCACCCGCTTGGCCACGTCGAGCTCCTTACGGGTCTGGCACGAGCATCCGCCGAACATCACCATCCCTGGCGTCAGCAGGGTGGCACATCCGCTGAGGCATCGTCGCACCAGGCTGAGCCATGAGAGTACTGGGCGGCTCCCAAGGGAATTGGAAAATTTTTGTGTGCCATAAACTTACCTACCCCCTTTCTCTTATTTTTTTAAATATATTTTATGTTGACTTGGATACGTGGTCTTATTTATAACCCCACGTAAACCACATCCGTCGCATTGGCGCCTAAAAACGTCGTTTTATGATCACGGTTTTTCCAATTCTCCGTGGTGGGTATTTTGTTTGTTTTTATTGATTTAATGGTTGGCAGCAACTAAGGTAAAATAAACAATTTATGTGCCGGCACGTACACTGTACGTGCCGGCACATAAATTGTTTATTTTAAAAGTTTGCTTTAAAGAAGAAAAAATTGTTAAAAAAAGTGGGTACACAGAATTATATAATTATATTTATTTTTTAAACGTTTTACACCTGTAGCGTACCATCTCGTAGTAGTAGAGCTTTGGTGAACAGCTCGCGCCGGGGAAGTACTACCACCATTCCTATTTCTTCCGGTAAGCAGCTTTGCTGTGTTCCGGGTTGAAGGGTTTGGGTGCCGGGTGTAGTTACTGGCACACAGGACATTCCAACCTTGTCCCAAGGTGATCTTTTTCTAGCGACCAAATAATTCGAGGATCGCCCATTGGAATTATTGATCTACCTTGATTGTTTTTTTTTTCTTTGTACCAATTTTTTTTAACAAACTTAAAGTTAACATAACTTATGCAAATAATTAACTTCCCACATCGTACTTACTTTTAAAAAGTGAACAACCATTCAACGTGCAGAGAAATAACATGATTAATTTCTTAAGTACAAAAAATTAATCGATGTTACTAGTCAGTAAGTCTTGGACTTTGAACTCGTAAACAATTTTTTTTTTTATTTCCTCCACTGAATTTAATAGTACTGCCCACGCACACATTAGTTGCACCTGTTTGTAATTGACGAGTTTATTTTTTATTTTTTTTTATTAACAACTTATTATTTAAATTTAGAATCAGAAGGAAATCAACCAGAACGTTGATCATTTAGCTATAGCTTGTAACAGTCGGAGTACATTTTTCACTTAAGACCTGTTCAACATTTACCCTCTTTTTTATTTTTTGTTTTTACAACACAAATCATCGAAATGACTTATCCAATCAAATTTATGTCGTTACAAAAAGCTGAGCTCGAATATGAGGTAGCTATCAGAGGAGAAACACCCGCAACTACTGTCCTTAAATTACGCAAGCAAATTGCGATGTGCGGACCATTGTTTCCTTCCGAGGATATTCTAAAATACTCCCCAGGTCAATTTGGTGGAACGTTATAATAGAACCGTAATAACCTGTATTTCGACATACGTAGATGGTGATCACAGATCATGGGACTCTTATATTCCCAAGGTCCAATGCGCCATTAATAACTCCGTCAACAAAGCTACTGGATTTTTACTCCAGCATTTCTAGTTTTCGGTCGTGAACTCGTTGCTTGCGGTACTCATTGTACTGACAACGACCTCGGTGACGAAATAGTATTCTTGCCACGGGATGCTTATGATGAAAATTTGGGTTGCTTTTCGATACTGTACAATCAAGATTTTGGCAGGCTCATGAAAAGAACACCTCGCATTACAATTTGCGTCGCAAGTTTGCCGAGTTCAACGTTGGTGACGTAGTCATGAAGCGTGTTTACTTCTTAAGTGACAAGGGGAACAGGTTTTCGAAGAAGTTAGCTCCTAAATTTATTAAAGCAAGGATCATAGCTAAGAAATCACCATTAGTCTACGTGCTGCAGGATATGATGGGTAAAATCTAGGTTCTTGGCACATAAAAGACTTAAAATTGGTAGGTAACAAATAAAAATAAAAATTAATACCCCACACTCTAAATTTTCTTTAGTAATTATTGGTCATTTTACCGGTAGTTATTTTTAAATCTTTATTAAATTTACCCAACCAATCAGAGCGGTTGCAACTCTTTAAATAAGCCTTTGCAGGAGCGATTGGATACTCCTTAAATAAGCCTTAATCCATTTCAAAGTTGCATTTCGGAGAGTTTGCGATGGAATTGCATGATCTAATTCCGCCTAGCCCGTTTCATCATCGGACTACAAGACGTACGGCGATGCGCCATCGGTACATGGTGGACATCCCACCCATACGCACTTGGATTTGGAAATAATTTCATTATGCGTACAGCTAAGGAGTGGAATGCCCTGCCAGAGTCTGTGTTTCCAGATAGCTACAACCTCGGGGTCTTTAAGTCAAGAGTGAATAGATTACTTCTAGTCAAGCGTGTTACACCGTTGACCACGTCATCGCTTACCATCAGATGGTATAGTGGTCAAGCGCGAGCCTATCCAAAATAAAAAAAAAATAAAAAGTCCGGGCACATTTAAAATGAAGCTCAGAAAGCCACAGCATGAGTTTTGGTTTTATGTGTTAAAATCAATGACGTACGAAGAAAAGTGGATATGTTTTTCAGGACTAATGAGTGACATAATAGAGTGGGTTGTTATTTTCGTCTAGAATTTACCACATATCAGTACCCATTTTATGGTGGTTTCTAATCGGATTCTGATCTCAAAGTGTATGTTCGAATTAGTCATTATACGAATCTCACGATTGATTAATCTAGATAAAGACCAGGTGTTGCTCGGGAATAAGGTGATTCCTATCAGCGAATGCGTGAATGCATGTGATCCCCTCGACATGGAGTTAGTGTCGGGTATATTTGACGCGGCCAGGTCGATTGCACGACTCAAACTAACGGAGGAAGAACTTGCAATCTAATCTACCACACCCTTGTACTATCGTGGCCAGACCGTTACATTGCCGAGCGCCAGGTCAACGATTTCATGACGGTTCTCCACTACCAGTCAGTGGTGGCCTTGCGGGAAGAGATCCAGGAAAATCATGCGCCCCTGGAAGGGGAAGATTCAGTTATGGAACAACTGCTGGATATGTTATACACTCTGAAAAGTGTGTCGGCGAAGCACATCGAGGCGTTACGTTGCTTCGAGGAGGCGTTTCCCGACCATTGGGCATTCGTACGAAGATGCTGAGCTCTACCATGAGATATACGGAACACCCGTTCCAGATCCTTATTATATTCGTACTGCCTATAGCTCCTCTAGCGACTTTAGGAAACACGACAGTTGAACCTACTGACGTCACAACGCCAGGTGCACAGACCCTCTAGACAAGTGATCACTCCCTTACATTTCGGCATTTCAACCATCGCTCACGTGATCAATCCCTTGTATTTTGCCATTAAATATTAAAAAGAGTGTGGATGTGGTAGCAAGTCAGAACAAGGAAGGATTTTTTGTGTTTTTGCGGGTGTATTACCCGCACTTTCTGTTTTGTCAATCGTGTACCGTATATGTATCTCTTCGGTGTTTTTGACAACTGCATTCCTTTTATTCACAACTTATGTATAGTTTATGTATAGGTTATTCGTAGTTTATTTTAGTTATTTTACTTTTTACATGCGCTACAGATCTTGGTTTCCGTACGTCACGTCCTAGGAGACCACTGAAAATCAGCGCCGTGCTGTGGGTCCCCCACGGCACAATATTATGCTGAGTGGAAGCCTTCTTGCCACAACCACGACATGCATCTGCATTTATTTATACTCGAATTTATTTTTTTTGTCTTTTTTTTTACTTTTCTAACATAATTTAAGAACTACTAGTAGTTAGTATCGTTAAGGGTTTAGTTTTTTAAATCTATTACCACTGTTCTTGTTCTTGAAATGTAATGTTTGTATGTCGTTTTGTGGCAATTAAATACATTTTCTTTCTTGCTTTCAAAAAAAAAAAAAAAAAAGAACTAAACGTTGATTGGTTTCAAACATCCCCCCGTCTCGGACATAAGGAGTTATGTCCGCTAATAAATGGGCAAGTGTGCTAAACTTGCCACTGCTCGCTTCAAAATCGAATTTCCGACCATGACCTCCACAACTCTGGGAACTCCGTCAGACCCATAAAATAAATCTACAATGCGTTCACGACGCCAATACACAAGCAACAAATTAGATTCCTTAACAAGTACAAGATCTCCGACTTTGGAAGGGTCAGTTTTGTCAGTCCACTTAACGCGCTGCTGCAAAATATGCAAATATTCCATAGACCAACGATGCCAGAAACTTTGTGTCATCTGTTGGAGCAACTCAAAACGCGTCAGTCGCGAAGATTTATCTTCCCTGTAGGGGTATTCCGGCAGGGCGTTGAGGGACTCACCAATCAAAACATGACCAGGGGTCATGACTTCCAGGTCATTTGGGTCTGAGGAGATCGGACAGAGAGGTCGCGGATTGAGGACGACCTCAATTTGACAAAATACCGTAGCAAGTTCTTTTAATGTTAAAATAGTTTCACCAATAACACGGAGATGCGTTTTTGCTACTTTTACAACAGCTTCAAAAATGCCAATTAATTCCCATTTGGGACATCGCAAATCTTAAATTATGTCCTTATTTAGATAGTTACAAATTTCACTTAAATATCTATCAGCGCCCTAATAATTATTACCATTATCAGAACGGATCAAAGATGGTAGTCCTCGGCGGGATACAAATCTACCTAGCGCAGCAACGAACGCATCTGGTGCTGAGGGCAGTTACCTCTCAAAGCTGAGCATCTCTCAGGGCTTCAATAGCACCATTTTGGTCCAGACACAACACGCGGTGGTGCCTACCTTGACAGTGCGGGCAAGGATCCGACCTCTGGCAATCCCGCTGCAAGTGCTGTCCACCTGCACCACCTGTGGCTGTTGGCGATTCGACGCCGGTCCCTAATGCTCCTTTCCAGGAACTTCGGACAGGATGTGACCACATGGCCGTCCGTGCTGCAATATATGCAGCGCATACTGCGAACCTTATTCGCTACATATTGATGAGGATGGTGTCGTGGCTCACCCATCCCACCAGTAGAGGGGCGCGCATCAACACGACGCAGGTCCGGAGAGGACCGCTCTGGGGCCCGCGAGGGACCTTCAACACCAGAGTTGTCCAAAATGCGACATTCCGCATCCAAAAACTTTAACAAATCATCGAAAGGGGGGAGGTATGTGGCGTCATCCCCACCATACTTCTGCTCGAACCGAACTATCAAATCGGAAGGCAACTTAGACAAGACGGTGTGAAGCAACACAAAAGACCATTGCCCGATTGGCAGACCCAATCGCTTCAAACCATTCAAGGCCTTGAATGCTTTGAAGCGATTAAAACAGAGTTTTTAATAAAATTGTCATAATTATCTCTGAGACATATTACAAAAATTAAATGATCTCAATAAGTCCATGCAGGGAAATGAAACTCACATATTACAACTGGCAGATAAAATCACTGGGTTTCAGAAGAAGTTGCTCTTATGGAAAAGAAAATTAGAAGATCAAATAAGTTCTGACTGTTTCCCTGCTTTACAAGGCATTCTACAATAAAAATCGACAGAAAGCCTCGATTCTTCTTTAAAAATAATATTTACACAGCACTTGTCATCCTTGAGCGAATCTTTTGAACATTATTTTCCCGAATATCTGGAGCAATATGACTGGGTTAGAAACCCTTTCCAGTCGACCTCACCATCAACACTTTCGACAACAGAAGAAGAACAATTAATAGAATACTTCCTGTGACTCCAGCCTTAAGCTCCAATACAACAAGGATAAGCTACTTGAATTTTGTTATCTAATTATCAAGAATATCGTTCCATCAGCACTGTATTGAGGGTTTTATTACCGTTGGCGACATCATACTTGTGCGAGCATCTCTGCAGTTGCATTAATTAAGAACAAGTACAGATCGAAAATAAATTTAGAGACAGAGACGAGAGTGGCAATTTCGAAACTTGAGCCTCGTTTTGAGTAACTATGCTCAGAAAAGCAAGCACATCCTTCTCATTAATACAAAATGCAAAGAAATAAAAAGGGTGTGCTTGCTTTTTATCTTTATTGTTTGCTTTTAATTTTGTTTTTTATGTTTTGTCATGTATTTTATAATAAAAAAATGAGATGCTATTTGGAGTTTTTCTGACAAATTGTTATTAGAACTACAACTAGTAGGTAAATGTATCGCCAGGCCAGGGCGTCGCAAAAATATAGCAACTTCCCAAGAATGTTACAGTTAAAATAAGTTTGGGAAGCCTTGCTTTAGAAGATAAGATAGATTTTGTTCCATTCAGTCAATTTAGTTTGAATTTCAACGATTTGAATATCGTAAGTCATAAAATTGACAAACTAAATGAAATATTGGATGAAGTAGAGAATGATAATATATTTCAAAAAGTTAAGAACAATGCTTATTTTGTAATCATCATTTTGTCTATTGTTAAGTTTATAATATTGTATTTACTTTATAGTTTAGGAAAATAACTGATAGCAAGGAAATTTGTCTGCACTCCACAAACTAGATTATTAGCTCTTGATGATTCCAGATATTTTTGTGGAAGAATAACCAATTGTATTACTTTTAATTTGAATAAAAACCGGCCAAGTGCGAGTCGGACTCGCACACGAAGGGTTCCGTACCATTATCGCAAAAAACGGCAAAAAAAAACACGTTTGTTGTATGGAAGGCCTACTTAAATATTTATTTCATTCTGTTTTTAGTATTTGTTGTTATAGCGGCAACAGAAATACATCATCTGTGAAAATTTCAACTGTGTAGCTATCACGGTTCATGAGATACAGCCTGGTGACAGACAGACAGACAGACAGACAGACAGACAGACAGACAGACAGACAGACAGACAGACAGACAGACAGACAGACAGACAGACAGACAGACAGACAGACAGACAGACAGACAGACAGACAGACAGACAGACAGACAGACAGACAGACAGACAGACAGACAGACAGACAGACAGACAGACAGACAGACAGACAGACAGACAGACAGACAGACAGACAGACAGACAGACAGACAGACAGACAGACAGACAGACAGACAGACAGACAGACAGACAGACAGACAGACAGACAGACAGACAGACAGACAGACAGACAGACAGACAGACAGACAGACAGACAGACAGACAGACAGACAGACAGACAGACAGACAGACAGACAGACAGACAGACAGACAGACAGACAGACAGACAGACAGACAGACAGACAGACAGACAGACAGACAGACAGACAGACAGACAGACAGACAGACAGACAGACAGACAGACAGACAGACAGACAGACAGACAGACAGACAGACAGACAGACAGACAGACAGACAGACAGACAGACAGACAGACAGACAGACAGACAGACAGACAGACAGACAGACAGACAGACAGACAGACAGACAGACAGACAGACAGACAGACAGACAGACAGACAGACAGACAGACAGACAGACAGACAGACAGACAGACAGACAGACAGACAGACAGACAGACAGACAGACAGACAGACAGACAGACAGACAGACAGACAGACAGACAGACAGACAGACAGACAGACAGACAGACAGACAGACAGACAGACAGACAGACAGACAGACAGACAGACAGACAGACAGACAGACAGACAGACAGACAGACAGACAGACAGACAGACAGACAGACAGACAGACAGACAGACAGACAGACAGACAGACAGACAGACAGACAGACAGACAGACAGACAGACAGACAGACAGACAGACAGACAGACAGACAGACAGACAGACAGACAGACAGACAGACAGACAGACAGACAGACAGACAGACAGACAGACAGACAGACAGACAGACAGACAGACAGACAGACAGACAGACAGACAGACAGACAGACAGACAGACAGACAGACAGACAGACAGACAGACAGACAGACAGACAGACAGACAGACAGACAGACAGACAGACAGACAGACAGACAGACAGACAGACAGACAGACAGACAGACAGACAGACAGACAGACAGACAGACAGACAGACAGACAGACAGACAGACAGACAGACAGACAGACAGACAGACAGACAGACAGACAGACAGACAGACAGACAGACAGACAGACAGACAGACAGACAGACAGACAGACAGACAGACAGACAGACAGACAGACAGACAGACAGACAGACAGACAGACAGACAGACAGACAGACAGACAGACGGACGGACAGCGAAGTCTCAGTAATAGGGTCCCGTTTTTACCCTTTGGGTACGGAACCCTAAAATAGATACTGATATTGAGATGGAAGAAATTCAATTACACACTTCTTTGAGACGTTCAGCAAAAATAGACCACAGATAAAAACCCAATAATTGTTAATTTTGTTTTCAAATGAATATTTTTTCAAATTATTCCCATTTTAAGGGGGGAACCGGGGAAGTGTAAAGGAAACTATCTTGTTGTTTACGATTCTCAAGAGAAATTATGGTAAAAATTTTGTATCGAGCGGCATTAGGAGGGGGGAGGGGGAGAGGAGTGGTGGGGGGGTTACCCCTCCCCCCTGGCACCACTCTCATTACAAGGTAATGCACCGTTCCTGAGAAAACCACATTATTGTAACCTAACCTCAAAACACTTTAAAGTTGCTTCTGCATCGTCTCCGGCGCTGCGGGAAGAGCAACTACTTCGCCCTTACGTAACAAAGGATAGGCACCTATGCTCACCTCCGCAGCTTCGGCTTAGCTTCACCCGCTACGGCTCGCACGGGTGCCTATGCTTTGTTACAGCGGGCGGAAGTTGCTCTCCCTTCGCGCCTCCGGTTTTCATAAACACTCTAGGGGTAGCAGCAAAAAGACTACGTGAAGTCGGGGTGTCCCGGTTCGGTTTTGGAACAGATTCGACCTATTTTAACTATGAAGTGGGGGTACACTAACTTAAAAACACAAAAACCACATTCACGTGACTCGGGGAGAAACGGAATGAACGAGAACAAATGACACTGACACACGTCACCCATGACTGTTTTAACAATTTTGCTCGAAATATTGCGCCACAGACAATATACCGGTACTGTTTTGTTTGTCAATCGCCCATTTTGACGTTCGTTTTCACTGTTTATCTGACTGAGGTTAGAAACATTTTTTGTTATTTTCTCGAAAAATATGCAATACCTTGTAATAAGAGTGGTAGTGTTTTAATCAGGGACCCATCCCCTACCAGCACTTTTAACCCTCTCATCATGCCGTTGGCTGCTAAACCCAAGCCCTAAGTGTTAGCTGCGTCTCCAACGTACACCTAATGCCCGGAGCATGTGATCGAGCCTATATAAGCCAACGCGTACCGTGGCCAAGTGCGGATGAGCCCTAGTTACCCAATACATAACAGTTTTCCGAGTTTCACCGCACGGACCAGTTCAGTCTACCCACATTGTCATCGAGAGTGTAAGTTTCACAACTTGCACTTTCGAGGGCAATTTGAGGAGACTTCGTTGCTGCCCAACGGCTTCTGCTTGCGCAAAGTCGTTGACGTGGTCGCGGAGTACTAGCCTCCCCATATGCTGGCAGAAGAAAGAAAGAGAAAGAGAAGCCAGCGAAGAAAATGTCACCGCCAGGCACCCGCGGCCTACCGGGTCGCGGTGCCCCCAGCCCCTTGGACCCTCGCCCGACGATGAACCGGACAGCATCGCTTCCCAACCTAGGGACAGCACCGCCGCCGAGAGCAGAACAAAGGATGTACCCACACACTGCACCAAATACACCCAGGAACGACGCCGACGCGCCGGCCTCACCAACGTCGCCTACATCCTATGGTGATCCATCCATGGGCCGACGTGTAACCACACGCGCCCCGGTTCCCACTGGCCGCATACCTACCGCGCACAATTACGGGAAAAGCTTTACCGTAGGATCACCACCTACCCTCAATAGCGAATATACAAAACAGATGGTCAAAAACATTGGTGAAAATACATCGCAAACTGCCTACTCCGCGAGTAATAGCGTAGCGCGCGTCCATACCCACATACGGGCCGCGCATCGAATGTGCGCGCGCCAGCAAAAATAATGAGGCACGCTCCACGGCGGGCGACTTCCCCGCCCCTGCACCCGCGCACTCCGGTTCCCCCTCCGTACAGCCGCGCGCCGCTGCACCCGCAGCTACGCCCGCGCGCGCAACCCGCACCCCCTCGTAGCCTGCGTCGGTGGCGCGCTCGCCGCTAAGTGAGCCCTGCGAGCCATCGAGTCAGCCCCGTGGGAATGTAAACAAAGCACCGTCGCATACCGCGCCTCGCGTTGCCCCCACCGCGCCTCGCAGAGCGCATACAGCGTCACAGCACCTCGCGCATTCGGGCGCGTCGGTTAAAAATATAAATAACAGGCGGCCGCACTAAGGAGCATTTTGACATCAAAACCGGTCAAAATTAATTAGCACTTTTATTTTATTGGAAATGAATAAAAATACGTATATGAATAAAGAAAATCATATATTTATACAAAATAAGGGTAAAAAAAAACTTATGGATTCGTCTGAGTGTGCAAGTCTTCTTCTGTATCCAGTTCTTCTGGCTCGAACAACTCTATGGCTTAACTCATAAAGGACTGGCTTTTGCTAGGTTTACGTTTCCGTACACAACTTACAAAAGGATCTGATGTGAGAAGCAGCCTGTTGAGGACATCTTGATTACATTTAATCCTCGAAAATTTTCGAGCATAATTTTACCGGTATCAGCGGTAGTGCTTATTACGGGCTTCTGCGGCTTCTTCGGATAGTTGTCCGATAGGGATGACGTATTTTATTACAGTTGTACTGTGCGTTAGGATTTTGTGAAGAGTTGGCGTCATTGGATGCTAACCGTACAGTTCGACATTCGTACGATCTTCTAGCTGGGCTCTTTTAAAAAAGCATATACAAGGATTTCTGAGGCATCTCAATCACATGTGATGTCGAATCTGTAAAAAAAACAACAGTCTAAAAATCATCTAAACGATTTTAAAATTGACACTTTCACTAACACTTTAAAGTACTTTTTTTTTGAAGTGGTGGAAAGATGTGGAAAAGGTTTTTACTGTTTTGATATGGTGAAACTCTGTATTTTACCACAAAAGTATATTTATAACCCGATCTAACACGGTACTATTTTGGTGACCAGAAGACAGGGCCCGATGGACATTCCCGGGGGGGCTCGGGCATCCCCGCAGTCTCCAGACCAGTCCCTCATTGATGGCGTCCTGTCAGTGCGTGTCTGTGGATCGCTAGCGTGGAACCTCATCTTACTGCCTTCTTCTCCCCTTTCCACTCTGAATAATGCCAAGGAATCATAAAAGAAAAGCTGTACAGCGGCAGCACTCCCTGTCACACAAAGTGCACCTCAGCAACATAAGAGGGCTGCACTCTAATCTCGAAGCAGTCCATCACCACCTGGAGACTGATAGACCAGCTCTTCTTTTTCTCTCGGAGACGCAGATCGGATGTCCGTCAGACGTGTCGTACTTATCATACCCAGGGTTTACCCTGGAGCACAATTTTTAAACCACGCGCGGGTGTATGCATGTACGCCCGAGACGACATCTGTTATCGGCATCTCCGAAACCTTGAAAACTCTAGGTTTTCCGTGCTCTGGGCATTGGTGGACACAGGCCTGGATGAAATTATCTACGCCTGTGTCTACAGATCGCACAGTGGAGATCAGGAGACAACCTGGCTTACGGAGCATCTGTGTGAGGCGGCTGATACGGCACAGCAGCGGTACCCTTCTGCCCAATTAGTGATACTGGGGGATTTCAATGCCTACCACCAGGAGTGGCTCTTCCCATACCAGTGCACTGATCTTGCTGGGCGAGAGACGCGAAAGCTTGCGCTTGCGTTAAATCTCACCCAGCTGGTCCAGGGAGCAACGAGGGTTGATTCGCACACTGCCAATTGCTTGGACCTTCTGCTGACAACAGATCCAGACCGCTACTCTGTATCGGTATCTTCACCTTTGGGTAGCTCCGACCATTGTCTGGTAAAGTCTGTATCCGTCTACTCCCCGCCCGATCCCAGCCTAAGAGGCACTCGGCGGGTTTGGCGGTACAAGTCAGCAGATTGGGATGGGATGCGTTCGTTTTTCGCTTCTTATCCTTGGCGGCCCACTTGCTTTTCTTCAGCTGATCCCTCGTCGTGTGCGGACGCCGTGACCGATGTGTTGCGTCAGGGAATGGAGTACTACATTCCATTCTATGACGTGGCAATGTCTAGCGTTGACCGGCCATGGTTTAGCGCCGAGTGCAATCGCGCCAACACGCTTAAACATGAGGCTTACCTGGCATGGGGCGACGCTCGGACGCGCAAGGTTAGTGTCTAACCACTCCAAACAGATGTCACGTGAAGTCGCAATACTGTTGAGGGTGCGTTAGTACATGTAGGGATATGATACGTCACGCGCCTACTGAACCTATAAGCCTAACAGTCCCTACGACTATAATCCCTATAAGCCCTACAGCCCTAACCTACCATATACCTAGTAGTGATATATAAATATATAAATAAGTTCAGGATGTCTGCACCATGCGACCTAAGGTTACAGACGGATAGTAGACAGGATGTCCAGGTTCGGGAAGGATAAACTCACTGCCAGCCCGCAGACTCACGGGACTGATCAGAGATGGCTAAAGGTGTCTTGGCCACAGTGAGGGGTAATGAGACAAGAATATAAAATTCAAATCTGCTTTATTTTACAAGATGTACAGCTTATATACTAATTTAACTTAATACACACTATTATACAAAGTTGTATGTGTTTCATGCGTGTAAGATGCAACTCAGTCATTATTTTAACTAGGCCGCTCGTGTAGTCGTCGCCGGGCCAAGTGCTGATTCGATGTTCAAAGGTTAACATTGAACAGTTAGCGACGTGGGCCAGCGGAAGAGGGCTTTCAATAGGGCTGCCAAGTCCTGCAAGAGGGTATTGCAAAGGGCTCGGTTTGACCACATAAGCCGTATTGGGACCAAACTTGCTTCCTATCCAGCCGGTAGTAAAGCGTTCTGGTCCCTGGCAAAGTCGGTTGAATCGAATTTCTGCCGTCTGCTCACTACCACCACTGCTGAAACCTGACGGAACACTGGCCTACTCCGCTGAGGAGAAGACAAACTTGTTTGCCTCTCTTTTTGCGGAATCCTCACGCCTGGATTCTGGTGACGCGCGGTCCCCTCCTTCTCCTGATGGATGCGACACGAGTATGTCGGACATTCGCATCCATCAAAAGGACGTCCGTAGGGTGCTGCGCAACCTTGACTTGAACAAAGCTAGTGGCCCTGACGGACTATCGGCAATTGTTCTGAGAACTTGTGCGCCTGAACTGTCTCCGATCCTGAGAGGAGATGGAAAAGAAAAATGATAATGAAAATTTTTACGCTTGTTTCGCCTTTCATATGAGACTGGAAAAGTGCCGAATCCATGGCAGCAAGCTAACGTTCAGCCTGTGCCCAAGAAGGGCAGTCGGGCTGACCCAGACAACTACAGACCCATCTCTGTAACGTCCATACTCTGTAAGAGTATGGAACGGGTGCTCAACTCCAAGCTCCTGGCATACCTAGAAGTTAATGACATCCTCAGTGACCGCCAATATGGCTTCCGCAAAAATCGGTCAACTGGGGATCTTCTAGCGTATGCCATTCACATCTGGAGTGAGGCCATCGAGAGACATGGGGAAGCGCTTGCCGTCTCCCTCGACATCTCGAAGGCTTTCGACAGGGTCTGGCACGAGAGCCTTATTGGTAAGCTTCCATCATTCGGTCTGCCCGGTGGACTGTGCGATTGGATCGCAGACTTCCTGAGGAATCGGTCTATATGAGTAGTTATTGATGGCCGTTCATCTGACCAACTGGATATCAACGCCGGGGTCCCTCAGGGGTCGGTACTCTCAGCAACATTGTTCTTGTTGCACATAAACGATCTCCTAAAACCCGGCACCTTTGGGTATGCAGACGACAGCACTGTTGCTGAGAGATACGTGTCCGACGCGCGCGCTACTGGGCCTCAGATCCGGTCTCTCCGGGAGGCCATGGTTGGGCGCTTGAATCTGTCCTTGAAGGTAGTCAAGGAGGCAATGCCAATCTGGTCAGGTTCAATGCTGCTAAGACCCAGGCGTGTCTTTTTCCCGCTAAAAGGAGCCAATTCCACCCGGCTCCTTCTTTCCGTGGTGTGACCGTGCCGATAACGGACCATCTCGAGCTTCTTGGCGTTACATTGACATAGACCCTCAATTTTAGTCCATTCATTGAGGCAAAAGATCAACTGGCTGCCAAAAAGTTGGGTATCCTTGCAAAGGTGAGACGGTACTTCACGCCAGAACAGTTGCTCAACTTGTACCAAGCGCAAGTTCGGTCATGCATGGATTACTGCTCTCATCTCTGGGACGGATCTGCCAAGTACCACCTGGATGCACTGGAGTCGATCGAAAAACGGGCCAAGAGACTCATCGGCAATGAGATACTGGTCGAGTCTAGGCTCCAGAGCCTTGAACATCGGCGCCAAGTTGCCAGTCTGTCGGATTTTTATCGGTTACACTTCGGGGAGTGTGCGATGGAATTGCATGAACTAATTCCTCCTAGCCCGTTCCATCATCGGACTACAAGACGTACGGCGATGCGTCATCGGTACATGGTGGACATCCCACCCATACGCACCAAACGTTTTGGGAATACTTTCATTATGCGTACAGCTAAGGAGTGGAATTCCCTGCCACAGCCTGTATGTAACCCATGTATCACAAATAAACAATTTGATTTGATTTGATAACTTACTTACTCCTTGGTTGCCATGTTTCAGAGTAAAAGATCGT
Source organism: Anorthoa munda (assembly GCA_945859665.1). NCBI lineage: Eukaryota > Metazoa > Arthropoda > Insecta > Lepidoptera > Noctuidae > Anorthoa > Anorthoa munda. The sequence goes on along the minus strand of OX243894.1, from coordinate 7,518,291 downwards.
TCCATTTTTAAATTACGACAGATATGAGTTTACTATGTAATTTATTTGGCCGCTAAACACGACAGATATGGATTTTCAGCCGCTGCTCGCATGTATTTGGCCAGTACAGCAATTTCGATTTATGTCGAAGAAGGTTGTCAAAATAATACTCAAATTTCCAAGCATGTTTGAGAAAAAGGTATTTAGTAGGTTCGATCTCAATGTATAAGTATAGATAAAGTAGTGTATGAAACTGCACGAAACTAGGTTCTTTTGCTCCAACATTCCAACTTATCCGAAGAAAGGAGGAAACGCATAGCCCTCTCCAGAAGAAACTACACAATATGTGAGACGACTGCGGTAAATACTTCCTTCGCGCAAAGTTTCTTTCCATTCCGTGCAGGTAGAAACTACGCAATATGTGAGACGACTGCGGTAAATACTCCCTTCGCGCAAAGATTCTTTCCATTCCGTGCAGGTGAATTGTGTTTAATTGAATTAATAAATTGAATAAAATTATAAAGATAGCAAACTGTCGTAAAGTTGAATGCAAAAGAAAAATTATAAAATGGTTACTTAAACTTAATTATATGGAATCAGAAAAATTACTCAATGTAGCAAAATAGCAGGGTGTGTCAACTATATGTATTCTTACTTTTTTCTAACATATATACGTTCTATTGTAATGTTCTATGTATATTTATATAATATTTAAATTTACAATAATTTATTAATTATTATGCATTATACACTAACACACATACAAACACACCGCACACTCATGCACTCACGAACACACAAACACACACACATACGCACCATCCACACACATCATTTCCCATTAGGTCCATGTTGATAATCTCTATGTATAACAATGTAATGGGGGGCCTGGAGTTCTGAAATAAAGGCCTAGGCTTAGTTTAGACTCCAGATCTCTCACAAATTACGATTTTATTTTTGTCTAAATATTCTGTCAATGTAACGGCTAAGATAAGTATGTAATTTGTGGCGATAAATAAACATTTTTTATTATTTTATTATTATTATTATAGGTATTAAGACAGTCGTATGATACTATTAACCCAATATTAGGGTATTATATATATGTCGCCGCGTATGCGTGAATTTGCTAATTCATTATCCTAATTAATCATTTTTAATAACATTAGAAATATTTCAATGTCTATTTAAGTTGGGTTTTGGGTTCAGCGCCATCTATTGGCTTATTGTGGAATCAATTAATGATTTGTTTGAATGAAAATCTTTCGATAAGCTAGTTTCAATGTTTAATTAATACGAGATGTTTAAATAAAACGAGAACACTTATTGTAGGACTTTTAGATTTGTTCTCATTTTAACTATTGCACATTTGACGAAGTAAATGTGTTTGATTATGACCTTATGTTATTTTTTATTACGCAAAGTTGTCAACAATGGCGGATGTTATAATTTATATGACCAATAACTAGATTTATTAATTTAATACGAGAACTAAACAAATTTGAGGAAATGATTAAATACTAAAAAGTCATAAGACTATTTTACACAGCTATGTAATAATGAGAAACCTAATTAATAAGATATTCAGATCACCGGAAACTTGGATAGTTTTATGATGAGATGACTATATATAATAATCTATGAACAACTTTGTATTTGTGAGTATTGGGATTGTTTAAAGTTAAAATAATTAACTGAGCAGCATTTTAGTATTGTTTGCTAGCTTTATTCAACTATCCAAGTAATTAGTGTCTAAACAAAAACAATATGGGAGTTCCCCCCACTGAGAACGCGCATCGCGCGTACTGTGTGTGAAAAATAATAACAGTTTAATAAATCTGATTGATTAGATGTTCGAAAACCTTATAAACATGTAACGCTAATTGTCATAAAGTGATTGTGTAAACTATAAAAAGATTTAAAAGAGTGTCCTAGAGTTTCTTGCTATGTCTTCTCTAAGGGTCGACAAGGGATTTGTGACATAGCAGCCACAACATGTGGTTTTAGCTTCAAGCTCGACTGAAAACTCACTGTAAGTAAGTCAAATAAATACCTTCGAGTTTCAATCAGTGATGTGTGTTATTGAAGTTCACCCGTTCCTATGAAGAATGAAGGTATTGCCACTAAGGATTGGACAGGATGATGGTGGTCCTATAATCTATAGGTACCTCGACGTGACATATACATAACTCGTCATTGCCAGTAAAAATGACGAACGGCTCAAATTCGCGAGCTGTACGGGCCAACTTCTAGAACCGTACGACTCAGTTTCATGAGACGAATGACTATTTCATGAGCCTTACGAGCTTAACTCATGAACCTTAAGGAGTGAACTTAGTGGAATAATATTCTGAAGCTTATTTTGCTTCTTTTAGGCCTGCGGATATGCACACCCTCGAGTCATTACTCAGCTAAGAACCAAATGATCCCGAGGAAAAACTTATCCTCAAACGTATAATAAGGTTGATTAACGGACACCTACCCGAAGGATGGCAATAATCGAGGATCAGAATCCTGGACTAAGAATATTTGCTAGGAAGTGAACTGGTTCCCAGATTCTGAATAATATTCGATATGCCATTCAAACTGTTGGACTAGCAAGGCCCTTTTTACCTGACTGCACTTCCCTAAAGGAAAAACTTACAGAGATATAAAACTAAAACTTATGAATTGGCCGCTATGCGATGGTCTTATTTTCCACCCCATGTCCGTGGTTGCAAGGGTACGGCGTTTTGCAGTTCAAAATGAACTTGTTATAGTATCGATAGCGGACATGAAACCTCTACTGAAAAGCAGAGAGGAAGCAAATCGGAAGCTGACAGGGCAGACCAACCAATCTGAAGATGATATACTTATCCCGTCTACACAAACCGCCTCTGGAAGAACCAAGAAACTGAATCGCCTAGACAGATTGGAGCAGAGTTAGCATCGATGATGAATGATAGAAATTAGAATCGATGATGGAACAATTTGAAAGTGCCAATTCGGGTGCCGAAGACGAATATATTCCTTCAGATCTATCGGAAGAGGAAGAGAATATACTTCTGCGTACTACGCTGTCATCAAAGCCCTGGGAGCCACCAGCTTCTTCTTTTGGTGAAAATTTTGATTGGACTCCTGCTATAAAGCAACAAGACCCACAAATACCATTCCCTGAACCGCACATTGCCACACAAGGTACTGAGTGACCACGTTCAGGTGACATAACTTTTAACCAAATTAGATATGCTGAGGTCCAAAAGAAATTACATGCTGGCCCTGTCTTCAATTCCTTAAAAATTGAACAAAATGTTGAATACCTTATACATAGGCCTGCGGATCACCAGTAAAGAGGCAACACTGGGGCCCATTAGCAATGTTGCGAATATTGGATCCTACAAGGTCTATATCCGCGTAACCGCGATACAGGGCAGCGGTAACTAGGTGTTTGTTTTTTGGGATACCGAATCCCGTATAGCTGGAAAGTGCGTGCTTCTAGGCAAGCGCGATCCATCGTCGACCACATCATCGCTTACCATCAGGTGAGATGGTGGTCAAGCGCGAGCCTATATCAAATAATAAAAAATAAAGTTAATTAAAAACATCAAAAAACCCGACTGCTTGAAAAGCGAACTAAAAAGACGTAAACAAGGAGAAAATCATGCTGTGCAGTCGGAGGATACGTATTCGCGAGCTGGCTGCCCAAAACCAAACATACTTGTACTTGTAGAAACAAGCATACACAACTTACATCTACAACTCACATTTGTCTCCGTGGTGGTCTCCTGATCTTGTTCAAACCCGTGTCCGGTCGGGGGTCGAAGGGGGATCTATCTATCTATCCTCGCTAATTACGGATCCTCCTCTAATTTAGATCACTTAGCTCGTATGGACTACACCTTGGGCACAGTTTCTCTTTCAGCGAGACGCATTGAAAACACATTTAAGGATTTAGCCAACAAGTACCCTCAGCCATGAAACTGGATATAAAAGATATTTTATCAACAGACACAAGCTTCAGTACGTATGTGATAGAAGAGCAGAGGTCATTGAACAAAGAAGAAATGATTTCCTTCCAAAAGATGAATATCAGGCTGCTCTTCTCGGTGCAATCCCTCCATCAAACACGCATCATTTCTGAAGCTGGGCTTAGTAGAGCTGATGAAACAACTATTTCAACAAACTTTTTAACTCAGAACATCGAGTACCTAGGAACACATTGGGATACATTTCACAATATAAAGGCACTGCCAAAACAAAAGATATTCTCCCTAGAGAGAGATCTCAACAAGATTCTTCCAACTCAGGGATGGAGTTAGCAGTCTTTAAAAAGTTTTCTAGGGAAACTAAGCTTTGCCTAAGTAGGCAAAGCTTAGTTTCCCTAGAAAACTTTAACGTAATACCGCTGGGAAGACTTCACTCCAGGGAAATACAAAGAGCAGACAACATTCTGCCAGAAGACTAAGCCCACAAAAAATATCCCATTTAGCGGATACAAAAACTCGAAGAGAAAGACATTATATTCAGTTGCGCCGAAACTATATTCATCAAATCAGATACACATCAGTGGCACCTGGACCACTCACACCAGTCTCAATGGCACATAAACAGAAAATAATTATTTGCTGTTATCCTAGCTCTAGATTCCGAGAAAGATTCGATAAGGAACAAGAGAGTTGTCGTTCAGTCAGACAATCGAGCCTAAGCTTACATAAGAAATCAGGGTAAAACAAAATCACCACAGCTGACAGATCTTGTCTTTCAACTGTTGACATTGGCCAAGCAGATAAATGCGATTATTTGTCCTCAATTTATACCAGGGATATACAACGATGTAGCCGGCAGTTTATCCCGGCAGATACGTTTAGCGGATTGACATCTGTCACCAAAGATTTGCAATCGGATATTTCAGAAATGGGGCATCGCCGAAGTAGATCTATGCTTCAAGCAATTCGAAGGTGGTTCCAATTTATGTATCCCTGGATGCAAATGACAAGGATAACCTTTTTACAGACGCCTTCAGCAACATATGTGCATTGAAGTTAGCATGAATCTTGCCACCCCTTTCGCTGATTCTTCAAGTGCTAGCACATTTAAATCATGCCAAAGGCTCATACATCCTGATTGTTCCACGTTGGGTGAAAGTATTTTGGAGGTAAGATCTAAAATCTCGATCAAAAGACCAAGCATTTCGAATACGGAACCTACAGCATCACCTCAAAGACCTAACAACCCCAATGAATGCATTGAAAGTTCTAAACCTACGTTTGGAGGCTTGGAGACAGGGTGGTCGTTGTTAACGAAGAATTACGCCGAAGAAGATTAGTAGGGTACAATTGGTCACTTGCTCTCGCGTGCGCTCGAGCTGCGCGATGCAGAAGCCCCCAATTACCCCCTATTGGTTTGCGATACTAATGCTGATTGAATATTGTATTTCAATCTAGAGCGCTACGTCTTACGCGCTCGTACTTCTATCAACCGCATGCAATAATTTTGTTCCATTGTATCAGTTCGAACTATGCGATTTGCAGTTTATCAATTTACTAGTGCATGCACATGATAGACGGTTATTGAATCTTCAAGACAGGATTTATCTACTTACATCGGAATTTATTTGATTGCGAATGCCGACTAGAGATGGGTCGTCGACGTAATTTTCGTTAACGAAACTAGACCGTCCATTTTCGTTGATCGACGAGTCGATCAACTAGTTGAATTTATGGACTAGTTCATAACGTAAACTTTGCTATGTAGACGTTCTTTATAAACTTTGCGACGACGCGACGCGCGGCGTCTACGGACGGACGGTTCGACGACAACTTTCAACTTGCCGATTGAACGTAAACAAGTACAAACCGGTTTACGTCGCATCGTTCAATCGGTCCATCGCTTGCACACGTGAAACTATTGGCGTCCTTTTATTCTTAACACATAAAATGCATTTTAACTCCAAAATAGCATTCGGCCTATAGAAATATCAACTCTTTAATTCTAGAGTTAGAGTTCAAATTAATTTGCTCGATGTTCGTCCGTTATTGTTATTTTTTCGGACGTATGAACTTGTACTACCCAACTAAGTTCTCGCGTCGGTCGTTGCGTTACAAGTCGACATGAACGTAGTCGAGTCTCAGTTTAGCCGTCTACGAATTCAACTAGTTCGTTGATTATCAGTGAACCGTCGAATCGTTCATTGTACGTCGACGGTCGAATTAACTAGTTCGTTCAACGCCCATCGCTAATGCCGACCATAAAGTTCGATTCTCTCGGGTGGAGCATGATGATGTTAGGATCCATAAAGATGTTATTTATTTTTGCTTTTTTTTAGGCTCTATTTCATTATGAAGCGGATAAAGTTTTTGTACAATAATTCTTTTAAGTACCTCTCCACTATGCAGGTTGATGTCATATGTTAAGTGGTTCCAATATTTTATCATATCTTTGATGACGTTTACTTTGGTTAAAAGCTCAAATCGCTAAATCACAATGTAAATAATAGCTAATGCATAAAGTGTTGCGGGTTCGATTCAGATTCGGGCGAATCAGATATTTTTTTGTGAAAATTAATTAACGTATGTAAGTTTGAAATGAAAAATACTGCAATATTGATTTTTCAATCTAATAAGGGTTTATAACCACAATTAATTGAACCAAATTCGTTCCAGAACCACTTGCTTTCAAAGGGCCTATAACCACACTTAAGCGTACCAAGTTCGTTCCAGAACCACTTGCACTCAAAGAGCCTCCTCCTCACTTGAGCGTTCTAAGTTCCTTTTCCATTTGAACCAACCACTCGACCTTTAATGTATTATTTGTTAAGGTGAACGCGCACCTATCCGCGCCGCAGGAGCCGCACGCGTCGCAGTCATCGCATTTTCTCAAGGCCCCGCGCTATCCGCGCCGAACGCGCCGTACGCGCCGAACGCGCCGCACGCGCCGAATGGCCGAAAGTACCGCACGCAGTGTTGTCAGAATCATATTCACTTCTGTATATCTTATTATATGAATATTTTCTGTATAGAACGAACGTACGTAGTGTACTACGGCACTTGATCCTGTTATTGTCGGTTTTGCGGTAGAAGAGGTGGAATGAAAGAAAAAAATATGGGTTCATGACATTAACTTAAAATGGGTACAGTTGGAGAGTATCGCACATTATTTCCTGACTTGAGATAATTTAAATTAAGATCCGGTGTCCCACTACAATCTCGAAAGCATTCATGTCTTATAAAAAATGCTAGAAATTATAGTTAATAAATTAGCTACCAGTTTTATCAAATAGTAGCTGAAAAATAGCTTGATTTAGCTATAAAGTAGCTAAGCTGGCATCACTGTACGCATGATGTCTCCGCGCCGCCCGCACCGCACTCGCCGCAAGCATCGAACGCGCCGAATCTGATGACGCCATCAGCACGCGCTGGTGGAATCCGTATACCTACAGCATTTTGCTGAAATGCGGCGCGTGCGGCGCGGACAGGTGCGCGAGGCTGCATACGATTTCATATAAAGATTTATAAAATGCGATGACTGCGGCGCGTGCGGCTCCTGCGGTGCGGCTAGGTGCGCGTTCACCTTTAATAATGTAACAAGCAATACTAACACAACTACTAGCGCCACCTGTGTACCTATATGTCAACTGATTTAATAAATGACAGTATAGTTAGAAACTGCTAATGTGTTTTAATAGGTTATGCGCCCAGCGTACTATAAAAAATTGATTTCTAATAAACTAAGTGGTAATTACTGTGAGTCTAGTAATAAAAATGACGACGAGCTATATAGCAAACGTTCCAAAATTGCGTGGTCGTGAGAACTATGAAGATTGGTGTTTTGCGGCACAAAATGTGTTGGTGCTTGAAGGCATGGCGTCCGCCATTGAAGAACAATTGCCGGCAACGGCGAATAAAGTTGAAAAGGCAGAAGACGCAAAAGCAAAGGCGAAACTCGTATTGACGATTGATCCATCGCTTTATGTTCACATCAAGCAAGTGACGACAACCTATGATTTATGGAACAAATTGAAAAATATGTTTGATGATTCAGGTTACACAAGAAGAATCAGTTTGCTCAGAAAGCTCATTAATATTCGTCTCGAAAACAGTGAGTCCATGACGCAGTACGTGACCCAGAAAATTGAAACGGGACAACGACTTCAAGGAACAGGTTTTAAGTTAACAGACGAATGGATTGGTGCATTATTGTTAGCAGGATTACCCGAAAGGTATTCACCTATGATAATGGCGATCGAGCATTCGGGAATCGACATAAGTACCGACGTCATTAAAACCAAGTTGATGGATATGTGTGGTAGTGAAGCTAGTTCAGCTTCCGTTTCCGAAAGTGCATTTGTGGCGAACGCGAACGGAACGCAGCGTGTAAAATATGGCAGCCAAAAAAACGGCCATAGACAACTGCAGGAAACGTCAACGTCACCGTCAAAACCAAATAAGGTTATCAAGTGCTACAAATGCAAACAAATTGGACACTACAAAAATCAATGCCCTAACTCGGAACCTAGCAAACGAAAATCAACAAACGCATTCAGTGCTATTTTTCTGAGTGGAAAATTCAGCCAGAACAACTGGTATATAGACAGTGGGGCAAGTAAACACATGACGGCGAGACAAGAAAACATAGTGAATCCGTCCCATCAACATGATACAAAGGAAATCATTATAGCAGACCAGACAAGTGTTCCAGTGCTGTGTTCTGGCGACGTTAACATCGTTTACTGTTGTGAAAGGTGTTGAATATGACGTCACAGTTTCGGACGTATTGTGCATACGAACTTAACAACAAACTTGCTTTCGGTGAGTCAGTTGATTGCGAATGGCAACAATGTTATTTTCAAAGAAAATGTTTGCCACATCTTTAATCGACAGAAGGAGCTCGTCGGCGAAGCAGAATTAGTAGAAGGTGTGTACAGATTATACACGAAAACAGAACATTTACTAGCAGCATCAGCAATAGCATCGAGTGAGATTTGGCATAGACGCTTGGGACACATCAACAGTACTAGCTTAACCAAAATGAAAAACGGTGCTGTAGAAGGCATTTCATACCCAGATGTAGCAAACATAGACAAGTCAACGTGTACTATTTGCTGTGAAGGGAAGCAAGCCAGGCTACCATTCCAGCAGAGTTCCTCAAAAACTGAGAATCTTCTGGAGGTGATTCACGCAGATGTATTCGGACCCATGGAGACGCCATCAATTGGAAGATCCAGGTACTATGTTTTGTTTGTGGATGACTACAGCAAGATGGTGTTTGTTTATTTTTTGAAAACAAAGAATGAAGTAATTATAAACTTCAAAGAGTTTCAGTCCATGGTTGAAAAACAGAAAGACAGAAAGATCAAAATTCTAAGGACAGATAACGGAGGTGAGTTCTGTAGTCAAGAGTTTGATAAGTATCTGAAAGAGCAAGGGATAGTCCATCAAAGGACTAATGCATACACACCACAGCAGAATGGTTTATGTGAACGTATGAACCGGTCCATTGTTGAAAAAGCCAAGTGTTTGATTTTTGATGCTGGCTTAGAGAAAAAATTCTGGGCAGAGGCGGTTCACACTTCAGTTTACTTGCGGAATAGATCTGTCGTTACAGGACTGGACAACAAGACTCCGTATGAAGTCTGGACAGGGTCAAAGCCAAATTTAAGTCATTTGCGCATATTTGGAAGTAAAGTGATGGTGCATGTGCCGAAACAGAAACGGCTGAAATGGGATAAGAAAGCAGATAAGCTTGTTTTTCTTGGCTATTCCGAGACTGTAAAGGGCTACAGAGTATACGACCCAGAAAATAACTCTGTTAGTACAAGTCGGGATATAGTTATCATGGAGAAACCAGCTGTAAGTACATTAAACATATCCTTGGAATGTAAGCCTTCAGCGGAGGCAGAATGCACCAAAGACCCAGATAGTTCAGATGCGGAAAACTCAGATCCAGAAGTGGAGAATGAAGACAATACGTATATTGAAAATACAGATAGTACTATTGATGACAGTTACTTTGACACTACTTCATACCAAAATGACACACTTGTGGATCAGAGTGTACCAGAACCTCTACCAAAGCGAGATAGGAAAAAGCCTGATAGGTTTGGCTATAACAATATATGTATAGCAGAGTATGATGATAACAATAGAGAAATCACTCTCAAGGAGGCCTTGCATGGGCCAGAAAGCAAATTTTGGAGAGCGAGCATAAAGGAGGAGTTGGACTCATTTAGAGAGAATGATGCATGGGAAGTAGTTGACCATCCTCAAGATAGTACAGTGGTGCAGTGTAAGTGGGTCTTTAAAAAAAAGTTTGACAGTACTAATAAAGTGCGTTACAGGACAAGGTTAGTAGCAAAAGGTTTTAGTCAAAAAGCTGGTGTAGATTACCATGAAACATTTTCACCTGTGGTCCGCTATTCTACTCTAAGACTGTTATTTGCCCTGGCAGCTAAGTTAAACTTAGATATAAGACACTTGGAGGCCAAAGGCTGTGCCTTTTTAAATGGTTTCTTGAATGAAACTGTATATATGAAAAAACCAGTTACTTTTGAATCAAATGATGACAATACAGTGTTAAAATTAAAACGAGCTATATATGGTCTTAAACAGTCCTCCAGGGCTTGGTATCAGAGGGTTAATGATTATTTGATAGTTTTGGGATATCATAAATCGAAGTATGAACCTTGTTTATTTACCAAATTTGAAGGAAGTGTTAAGATAATTATAGCACTTTTTGTAGACGATTTCTTTGTATTTTCAAATTGTGTAACTGCAACTGATAAATTAGTGAAAGAATTGAGCTGTAAATTCAAAATTAAAAACTTAGGCCAGCTACAACAATGTTTAGGTTTAAGAGTAAAAATAAGCCAAAATAAAATAACTGTTGATCAAGAACAATATGTAGAGAATTTAATAAAACGTTTTAATATGTCACATTGTAAAACTGCACAAACTCCTATGGAGATTAATTTAAAGTTAGAAAGATCTCAGAATGTTTGTAATGACTATCCTTTTAGACAACTGATAGGAAGTTTAATGTACCTGGCAGTTTTAACTAGGCCTGACATAGCTTACAGTGTTAGTTTTCTCAGTCAGTTTAATAACTCTTATGATGAAACTCACTGGAAGCATGCAAAAAGGGTATTAAAATATTTAAAGAAAACAAAAAACTATGGTTTTGCGTTTTGTAAAGATAATTCTTGTATTGAAGGATTTGTAGATGCAGACTGGGGTTCTGATGTAAATGATAGAAAATCTTTTTCAGGGTTTTGTTTTAAATTGTCGAATACTGTCATCTCTTCTGAATGCAGGAAACAGAGAAATGTAGCTTTATCCTCAACCGAAGCAGAATATATTTCTATGTCTGAAGCAAGTAAAGAGGCTATTTATTTGAAAAACTTATTATCTGAGATTATGGGAAGTTCAGACTCAATAGTCTTGTTTAATGATAGAGTGCCCAAAAATTGATTTCAAATCCAACTTTTTATCGCAAATCAAAACATATAGATATAAGGTATCATTTTGTCAGAGAGGCAGTAACTAACAATTTTGTAAAAATTGCTGAGATGCCAGCAGATATTTTAACCAAGAGTTTGGGGTCTATTAAACATTATTATTTCATGAAAAAGCTGGGTATTTCACCTGTTTCATAGTATTTGTGTTATTCTTGTTGAGCGGAGGTGTTAATAATGTAACAAGCAATACTAACACAACTACTAGCGCCACCTGTGTACCTATATGTCAACTGATTTAATAAATGACAGTATAGTTAGAAACTGCTAATGTGTTTTAATATTATTTACATAAAGGAACGTTTATAACTACTTTAAGCATTTTATCTTGACTCGCACATATGTCTACGATAAACAATAATACCTTATTTGCCAACACGGGCAGAAATGGTCTAAGTTAGAACGTATGTTTAATTCGACTTCGAATTATCAATATGTATCCAAGTTTTCATCTTCTCAGCAGCTGTTATGTCTGTTTATTTCTTAGTGATCCTTTTACTGCCTTTTAAATCCATCATCTCATATCTATCATTCCCCAATACTTCCTTCACTTCAAAGGAGCCTTTGTGAACTAGTAACAACTTTCGACTCTGCCCGTCATTTGTCTGGCTTTGCATTTTAATGAGTAATAAATCTCATTCGACGTAATTTCGTGCCTTATTTATTTTCATAACAATTGCTTGCTGTACCAACAGTTTGCACCAAAGCGTTACAACAGGCTTACAGCAAGCCAAAAACATACTTGGTAATTCTAGATCAAACATTAACTTCTTTAAAGGATAGATTCGAGGAGTTAATATTAGATTGTTGCATCGAGCGCAAAGTGAGCTATTAATGTGTGAAGGTTATGTTGGTGCCCGAGCGCAAGCGAGGGCACTAAACTAACACGAGTGTATTAATTACTCACTTTAGCGAGTTGCGTAATCTACTTTTCTATTAACTACTAACCTACCTACCGTGATAAAATATACCTACTTAAAATAAAAACTCAAGTTAATGAAAACTATTTATCCCGCGACTTTTGCGGCAAAAGGTTATTAACAGTTTAAATAAATAAATTATATTTTCTGGAGTTGAATTCAGTCGCTATAGCTGTCTATTTCAATTTTTTTTTACTTTTCTTGCTAAATATGGAGCATCAAAGTCTATCAATGGTACAAAATGCGCGCAATTTGTTTTTTTTTCGTCAAATCGATTTTATTCAGCCGATTTTTATGTTCAGCCAGTATCTCTTTGATAATTTTATATTAAACTTAATGTGAGACATTAAACCACTGTGGTAAATTTATATCTAAATAAAAAATAAAAAACAGTGCGTTAATGAAAAACTGTGCAACAATGAGATTTCATACAACATTTCTGCACGGTTTTGGTTCTAAGCAAAAAATACGTCCTTTGTGATCGGTTTTGTAGTGATTAATAATAACATTACTATGTAGTTGAAAGAAAAAGCATTTATTTGGCTTTTTCAGCAATAACTTATTTAATTACTCCAATGATGAATTATTGAAATATTGTAAAAAATTACATCTGAAGCGTAAAGATGATTCAAGTAGTGAAACAGACATTGGCGGTATTGATTTGTTCAATGAACTCATTATTTTAAAGTTGCATTTTCCAGAAATCCAGTCTAATGATCCACAAACCATTGCAAAATATTGCAATATCTTTTTACTAATGACTTGATTTCAACGTTTCCGAATACACAGCAATAGCGCTTAGAATATTACTGATATTGCCGGTTTCAGTTGCATCTGGTGAAAGGACCTTTTCAAAGTTAAAAATTATCAGATTTATTATGCAGAGGTGGTCGACAAGGACGTGGTGTGGCCGGTGTTGCGACTGGTTCAAACACAGCACCACGATTTAGTAATCTTAAAGAGACGGAAAATTGTCAAAGATGCGCAGGTCAGTGCTATGAACCTAGACTATGTCCTGCTGTTTCTGTGAAGTACAATTTGTGTGGAAATCATGGACATTTAGCTAGAATGTGTAAATTGAAAAAAGTACCTAATTAAATTTACGATATAAGTTTTAGTGAGGGAAAAACCAACGAAGGAGAGACTGTGAGTCATTTTTTATATAAGCTTTGTACAATGATTCAGAGATTAAATCTGCCTCAGAGGATTGGTACGAAACACTCCAAGGAGAGTGTGGCATCGAGAAATTTAAGTTAGATACGCTCCCTGAAAAATCATCGCAGAGGTCTGAAGTTTTTTGTAAAACCTAGATTTGAATTTGTCAAAGTATGTAAAAATACACAAAAAAATCCTAGGTTTATATTTCAGGAGCTGTAAGACAAAGTTTGGGCGCACGGTTGGCGCAGTGGTTGAGCAATTGACTGCTGCGCTGCGTGTCGCGGGTTCGATTCCCGCACGGAACAAAAATTTGTATGACCTACAGATAATTGTTCCGGCTCTGGGTGTTTGTGTATGTGAGTTTATATGTTTGTAAACGCACCCACGATACAGGAAGAAATTCCTAGTGTGGGGCAATGTTTTTTAAAAAAAAAAAAAAAAAAAAAAAATTAAAAACCCTATGGCCGCACCATTGAAACGGTGAAAAATACGTTATCGCCGATTTCTCGCTGAAAAAGCATTGCAGAGGTCTGAAGTTTTTTGTAAACGCTAGATTTTAATTTGTCAAAACATGTAAAAATACACAAAAATATCCCAGGTTTATATTTCAGGAGCTGTATTACGGTATTGCGTAGAAATAAGTTGTGGTTATCTAATCGGAAATAAAGTATTAGCGAGATCTTTTTTTGTAAACAACACCTATTAATATGTATAATTACCGATAATAGGCGAACATTTTCTTTTTGTTTTATAATATAAAACCTTGAATACGTTTTGAATGTTCCGATAGGGTGACCATGACTTATTGTTTACAGAAAACTTTCCACTTGCAAATATTAGAAATTATATCTCAAGGATTCTAAATTAAATTAAAATGAAACGTTATGATACAAAAACATATTTTTTTTTTTTTAAATCAAATAAATCACAGATTGTTTACTTACACTAAGTCATAGGTACTAATCATTTCTTTCAAAATCACAGATTGTTTACTTACACTAAGTTATAGGTACTTATCATTTCTTTCATAATCACAAATCACAGATTGTTTACTTACACTAAGATATAGGTACTTATCATTTCATACTTATCATGATTTAGAATCCTTGAGATATAATTTCTAATACTTGCAGGTGGAAAGTTTTCTGTAAACAATAAGTTATGGTCACCCTATCGGAACATTCAAAACGTATTGAATGGCGCGGCCATAGGGTTTTGGTCTTACAGCTCCTGAAATATAAACCTAGGATTTTTTTGTGTATTTTTACATTGTTTGACAAATTCAAATCTAGGGTTTACAAAAAGCTTCAGACTTCTGCGATGATTTTTCAGGGAGATATCGGCGATAACGTGTTTTCCACCGTTTCAATGGCGCGGCCATAGGGTTTTTGTCTTACAGCTCCTGAAATATAAACCTAGGATTTTTTTGTGTATTTTTACATACTTTGACAAATTCAAATCTAGGTTTTACAAAAAACTTCAGTCCTCTGCGATGCTTTTTCAGCGAGATATCGGTGATAACGTGTTTTTCACCGTTTCAATGGCGCGGCCATGAAGTTTTAGTCTTACAACTCCTAAAATATAAACCTAGGATATTTTTGTGTATTTTTACCTATTTCGACAAATTCAAATCTAGGTATTACAAAAAGTTTCAGACTTCTGCGATGCTTTTTCAGCGAGATATCGGTGATAACGTGTTTTTCACCGTTTCAATGGCGCGGCCATGGGGTTTTAGTCTTACAGCTCTTAAAATATAAACCTAGGAATTTTTTCTATATTTTTACAAATTTTTTACAAATTCAATCTGTCATTTCCCTAAATTTCAGGTCTCTGCAACGCTTAGTTTTAAAGATCTCCGTGGCCGCGCGGTTCGCCGTGTTTCAATGGCGCGGCCACGTTCAAACCTTTAAAACTTTTTAACCTTATCTTTGACAAATTTATGGTTTTGGGAATCAACTTTTACAAATTTTTACATAATCTTGGCATAGTTCTTTTTTAAAAAAATCTCCGTGGCCGCGCCATCGAAACGCATACACGGGTGCTCTTGCCGGACGCACCACCGCGCAAACGGTAAACAAGGTAAATAATGGGTCAGTTTGAATTATATGCACTTTCGCGTGTATTATTTTAAGTGTTTTTTTTTTTGTTTAACAGACGTATATATTCAGAACGGCAGTCCTGCGTAATATTTGATCCATGGGGTAAGATGGTTGGATGTTTTTTTATGGTTTTTGTTTATGTTTAATAACCTACATTAAACATCTTGTCTTGTTTGTTACAGGACACCTCCCGGCAGGACCAGCTGAGCCTGAAAACTCGACGTCCTGGCTATCCTCTTTTCCTGGTAAGATGGTCTTTTGACTGTGTTGTCGTTGTTAATTTACTATGTTTTATAGCCTACATTAACCATCTTGATTGTTACAGGTCAACTGAATGTGCAGAGAATGTGGATTGTTTTGATAACTTTGAAAGAATGAGTTTGTAATACAAATTTGTTTGGTACAGTTGAAGAATCCGAAGCTGCAGCTGGTATGTCGCCGGTAGCAATTACTAATTCGACTAGGTTATCATGTTACATGGCTGGTTTATAATGTACCGTCGTTCCGTAAACAGTAGTATCAATAAAACATATATTGTGTCATATTTTTTTGTTCCAGGTGTTACTGACAACAGGTTTACTAACTCGAGTTGTGCGAGTCATCCCAGAGGCTTCGGAGGTTCTTCAGATCTTTGGAGGTTTTTTTGTATACACTGGAAAATCTCAACCGATGACAGCTGAGAGGCACCAGACTACCAGGCGAACAGTCTCAAAGACATAAATGTATTAAATAAGAATGTAGATAAATAAAAGAAGTAATAACAATATACATAATTTATATGTACACAAATGAAATGCCATCAAACTAGAACAATAGTTTATTAGAAGATAAAGTTATGTATCCTATTTAGTGATAGGGTGTAAATTGACAAAATGACACAATTCTATATATGCAACTCAGACATGGAAATTATCAGCTTCGATGCCAGCAATGGAGGAGCAACTCACGATTCGTTCGTATAGACCAACCATCCTTTAAAAGTACATATGGAGATATCCATTAAGGAAGACCATTATAGACTCCTATAATAGATGCTCTTCCAGATTTACCTGAGGCTTACTATACTGGATTGCCACGTGAGAACTCGTAATGTGATAGAACGAACAATTGGACTTCTTAAATCGCGCTTTAGATGCCTACTAGTGCATAGGGTTCTACATTATGAACTTCAAGTAGCGGCATCTATTGTAAATGCGTGTGTTGTACTGCACAATATTTGCAATAGGGCCAGTGTACCTGTGCAGGAGTTGGATTCTGATGAAGTTTTGCAAGAAACTCAATTGCAAAAAATTCAGTTCCATCATTGTTTTCATCAGGTACGATAATAAATTTATGCATTATGATACTGTTTCTAGATATACTATTACCAGGTGTGACACTGTTAATGGTTTAAAACTTAAATTGCATGACTGCCATAACAGCTGGTCCTTCATATATTCACATTCACAAACTGAAACCATAAGACCTATCTGAATAAGCTAACTTATATTAAAATTTTGATGGACTTGTTAGTTAGCTTCGTGATTACTGCACTATTCACTAAAGATTTGTGTTTTTGTATGTTTGTTTGTAATTGATAAACTCATATTAAAAAACATAACCTATAGAAAGCTAAACTGTCAGCGAGTAATATAGGCTATATTTTATCGACATCCACGCGAATGAAGTCGCGGGCAGAAGCTAATCTATACTAATACTAATTACTAATTTACTAATCTATACTATCTATACTAATATTATAAAGAGGAAAGATTTTTTTGTTTGTTTGTTTGTTTGTACCGAATAGGCTCCGAAACTACTGGACCGATTTAAAAAAATCGTTCACCAAAAGAAAGCTACGTTATTCCTGAGTAAAATAGGCTATTTTTTTTATCCTGAAAGCGGGTCCTGTAGGTGGCCAACGGGAGCGAAGCCGCGGGGAACAGCTAGTTATTAATAAAAATAGTCACTCACTACCCAATTCTATTTCAGGTGTCCATTTATGACCCTGTATAAGTAAAAAAATCTTAGCCACCTGTAAGGTCTAGGTCCCTACCTAGACCTTACAGGTGGCTAAGATTTTTTTTGTATTGCCTTCCCCAGGATGATATCTCGGTCTTCATTGCACCCAGGAATCAATGAAAACTTATTTAAACGATAAGAAGAAAAAAAAAACGGCAGAAATGTTATGCATATTACTTTTTGACAAAGTTCCACTTACCCCACATTTCGATTAATAAAAGAACCGATTTAGGTGTCCGAGCCTTCCCTTGACCCACTGGTGAGAGAATATCCTGGATTCCATGTGGCAACAATCTACCAACCAGCACCCTCTATGTCACGTGGAGGGAGGCTACTATCGCCTTCCCCTCCCTACGCGCGTACTTCGCAGCGCAGGCGCTTCCGCTCCTCAGTACGTTTTGGACATAGACTAATATATGTTTTGGATTCTTTACGTGTTAACACTGTAACAAAGTGAGCGAAAAAATACAAGTTGGATATTTTATAAATTAATAATTTAAGGTATGTTTAATGAAACAAAACAGGAAAGCCCTTTTCAGTTTTTTTCTCGCGCTTCACTTAATCGGGAAAGCCTCGATTTGGTTTATACATATAGGTATGTTGTATAGACGGATGCACGCTTCTATCCTGCTAGGAAAGCCCTAGTAAAGAAGTGTAATTGATATCTAAAAATGCTCTTGTATGTCGCTTGAATGTCAAATAATTTATTGACATTGGCAGACGACGTGTCGTCTGTGCCAACAGACGACGATGTCTACAGAACTTTTAATGCAGGCGACGTCGTCTGCCCAGGCGACATGGAGGACTATATGCGCCAACAAAATGAAATCTCAGGAAGGCTGTGTGAACTTATTTATGGCCTAACGCGTCCGTCTCAGTCGACCTCGCGGACCGAAATTCATCCACCTTCGGATGCAGACTCGACTGCTAACGAAGCAGAGGAAGCTTGGAACGCGCCACCCTTAGTGGAGGAGGAAGGGGAATGTAGAAGAAGAGCTCTTTTTTGACTTTGCACCCGAGACGCAAGAGAGTGAAGGAAAAATCGGCAAGATATTTGAAAAATGAGTGGAAGAAGGTACGCACTGCCAAAAACTAGAATCTGACGGCTGGCAAAAACATTCGATATGCGGATGTCCAGAAACAATTCCAGGCAACGCCTGTCTTCACTGCGCTTAAACTAAATGGACATTTGGCAACAGCTCAGTGGCAACTAGTCTCAATCCTCCTAGACCAGTGCTTAGGAGCACGGAACCCACGGGTTGTTGCAACAGCGTAAAGAGTTTATAGATGCCCGCACCTCTGGCAGTAAAAGCGTACCTCACAAAAAACCTGGTCATGAAAGATAAAGCTACATTCCGAAAAGTTTCGGAAGCTCTCCTCCAATACACTTGTGGGAAAAGAGCAGAGGTTCTGGAGCAAAGAATAGCCCTCTTTAAGCCTCAGAATAAAACCGTGATTTACTACACATGCCATCCCGCATTCCACAAAACCCAACTGTTTGCGGAACCACAGTTGTCCGACTTGATCAAAGAACAAGGAGGATTATCAAAGATGTTTCCAGGAAAATTCAAAAGACCCACACAATATGTGCCAAAACCCAGAAACAAACAGGAGTCCAAAGAAAAGCGGCTGTTTCGTAAACCAATTTTTCGGAACTCCGATAGAGTGGCCACAGGTAACTTAAATCAGCGATCACCGCCGGAAAAATAGAAGGAGATATGATGCAAAAAATACTAAATTTCAAGCTGGACAGGTCAGTTTAAAACACCATGAGTGGGAAAGCCTAGGTGCCCCACGCTGTATCCTGTCAATAATATCCGGTTATCGCATCCCATTCATAAAACGTCCGCCATCTTATCGACTTGATAGGGACACTTGCGCCCGATACAAAATGAAGGTTGGCTGTCGAAGCTATGTTGAAAAAAATCGGGAAGTTAAAATATATGGGGGCAATACGCGAGTGTCATTATGAAACAGGATTACTGTCCAACATATTTCTCTGACGGAAGGCAGACGGCTCAAATAGACCAATTTTCGATTTAAGAAGACTTGATTTATATTTACGTCCTCCTAAATTCCGTCTCATAAATCATCACAAAATTCCAGATTCCTTGAATGCCATAAAGTGATTTATCTCAAGCGTATTTCCATATTCTGATTGCCGAAGGCCATCGGAGATACTTAGCCTTCTCTTACGCTGATTTCACCTACGACATGACCTGTCTGACTTTTGGACAAGCAAGTGCCCCTTGTTCGTTTGCTAATATATCTAACTGGTAACTTTTTTTCAGGAAAAAATTTATCCGAATGATCGTCCACTTGGACGATTTTTTGTAGATGCATACAGACCCATATACTCTCGAAAAACAAACTCAGCATGTCACGGACCAACTGACCAAGTTAGGTTGGTGCGTAAACCAAGAGAAGTCTCGTGTTGATCCCTACAAAATGTCTGCAGTATTTAGTACTGGTATGAAATAAGCACAATAACACCTAAAGCCTCACGCCTTGCAAAATAACCAGAAACCACTTTGCTAAAAGAGACCCTAAAAAGGAACTGGTGGACGTGGCAAACAGCAATAGTCTTTTTAGGCAACATCAACTTCGCCTCCTGCGTAGTTCGGAACTTCTTCAATAGACCTCTTTGTAAGCGAAAGTTCTGCGGTTGTAAAGAATTATGTCAGCGAGAACGCGCACGACAAGAACTGCGTGTATGTGGATGCGTTCAATCGACCGTGGAATTACGAACTAGGCTGGATATTACCACCACCTGCTCTAGTAACTCGCGTCCTACGACACTAACAAAGGAGCACAGGAGTATATCTACTAGTAGTACCCAAATGGGAGAATACCTTCTGGAAAGCCGATCTGAGGCAACGAGCACTATGTCCACCTCTAATAATCTGGCACAGCCGCAAACATCTAGTAGATCTCGTAACCAACAAATCCCATGTGGCAGCGACTAACTGTCTTTGCAGGTCTGGAAGGTTCAGGCTTGTCCGGTCTAATCAATTCCTGGCCTGACGAAAACAACACAAAAAACTTATAAGCCCGCCTGGGATAGATGGCGAACGTGGTCCAAACGCAGAATAACTGTAATACTGCAAACCTAGGGCCGAATGATCTAGCTAAGTTCATTTGTCACTTACAAATGAAAATAGGACTAGCGCCTAGTACTATAGCTGTCCATAAATCAGTAATACTACATTCGCCAATCCTATGAGTGCAAACGAGCTCAACAAACATCCGTTAGTCCGTCAAATCCTGATTGCCGTAGCCCTAAGTAAGCCTCCTCCTCAGAAGACCCTAACATGGGAAGTCGGGGAATTAATCGTATGTTTCCAAAACATACATAATTTGGCTCCTAAAGGAATGGATGCCGAGGTCTTCCCTGTGTTCGTGGCAAAGGACCTATATAAAGTGCCTAGTGTAGGTTTCGATCATATTGATTGCACACGTTTGATAAAAGACATAGCAATACTTCGGAATGAAGTCAGTTTGTTACAAGAAAACGTCGTAACAAAAGAGATGCTAGATGCGTTTAAAAAGAACTTGAAACACACGTCTATTATTGTTGACAACTATCCTTCTCAGGATTAATTTGTCAATAGAAGAAGTGGAGCGTGTCTGCAAGAGAGCTACTATGAATTATGCAGCGACCCTGTTGGCTTTTCGTATGTTCGTATTAAAGCTAATAATGCTTCGTCATCGTCGTCGTCCGGAGCGAAACATCACTCAACACCTTCAAAGAAAGAATTATCACCCGCAAGCGCGCAGCCTATCTCTTTCCCACGCGATCAGTCGAATGAAAGGGAGACAAACGCTAGCAGACACGTGGAGGCCCGGACGGGGGTTACGAACAACGCGAGCGGTGTAAGCAAAAGCAGCAATGGGTCCAGCCCTAGGCGCGGCGGCGGCGGTGGGAGCGAGACAGTGTCGGGCGGTGAGGCCCAGCCACAGGGTACCACGGTTTCGAATGCATGCACCGGATAGAGAACTTGAGTGCGCGCGCACTTCGGTCAACAAATCGGTTATATTGCCCAACGTCAATTCAAAAACAGCTGTTACTACTGTGTTACCTTCATTTTTAATTAAAAAAATGTCAGTCAGGTTGTTAAGAACTGCACACAGGTAACTAAGGAGAATTCTGAATAGCAAGTTGTTCAGTCAAAAACTGCAAGAAGATATCAACTTATCGGTCAAAAAGGCCGGGCTTCTACAGCGCAGGACAGCAAGTTTAAAGCTGCCAACATAAAAGTACCTTTGTTTATTTCTAACGTCTCTAATGATACTTGTAAGCAGGACATTGTTAGCTACATAAAGGATAAGACCGGCGAGGTTGTGTCATTGAAAGTGATAATAATGAAAACAAATCGAAAATATAACGCTTACAAGTTATTTTTTTCAAAGAGTAATTTGCATTTATTTTTGAATGCTCACTTTTGGCCTAAAATGGCATTACGTTTCGGCGTTTCGTGCATTTTCTCAATATTTTAAGAACAGATAATGGCACAGAGTTTTGTTCAAATGAAATGGAAAATTACCTGAAACAATACGGCATAATCCATCAGAGAACAAATCCGTACAGTCCAGAACAAAATGGGATGTGCGAGAGGTTCAACCGCACCATCGTTGAAAAAGCAAGATGTCTGCTCTATGATGCAAAGTTTGAAAAGAGATTCTGGGCAGAGGCAGTTCACACAGCTGTTTATCTATGTTAACAATACAACGCTGTGAAGTGAGCCCATAAACGGGCGGAACATTCGTCGCTAACTTCATGCCGTGCGTGTGGCCGGCGCGGCGCCCGCGACCTCTACAGTCGACATTGCGAATCAAGACACCACGCCATTATCACACGTTCTACGTTACTTTCTGTCGGTCCAATACTGTAATAATCTTAATTGAATACAAGTTTCATTCCTACATCGCATTTTAATGTGCATGCAAACCCACCTCCTGCACATATTTTTTTGACCCCGACGTGATAGCGCCAAGTGTAAATGCACAAAACCGACGAGACTCCAACGCGTCATAGTCGACGAATTCTACGCACGCCGCCTGGTATAAGAACAACGTGACCTGTTCCTGTTGAAAGAAGAGCCGCGACAAGCTGTACCTGCTGGACCTGGATGAATCTCCACGACGACAACTCCACAACAACAAGTGCCTAAACTCAGAAAAATCTGACGAATGCTGTGGTGAAGTGACCGTTGTCGTGTCGTTCGTAAAGGAAGTAGCCATCTTGGAGGTAAAATAATTATTCATTTTTTATCGCTGCGAACTTCAATTTGCCTCTTGTGTGATAGTGTTTCGTTTTCGTTTGCATTCTTTTCCGTTACAAAAAAAAATATAACTACTAATTTCGTACCTATTTATCAAACGTAGGTACATTCCGCTTACTTGTCAAATAATTATTGACCATCAAATTCATACTGTTTTCGTGCCTAGCTTAGGTATAGCTATTAAGGAAATCTAAGCAATTATTGCAAGATATCGCTTCGCAATCTACCTGCACGCTTGCAATGGAATTCGCGCTTATTTTATTTAAGTGACTGGACGCACGATTTATTGGGCATGACATTGCTACTTAGTACATAAATTAACCTTCCAATAATCTAACTTAAAACTATCTGCGCTGTGATTGCTTAATTTCTGTCTAGCGTCTTGAGATAATTTACCAACCTACCTACATAATACGTCGTATAATCTAATTCCTTTGTTACCTAATTTATAACAAAGACGATCTTGCTACTTTGCTCCACAAAGCAAGGAAGTTCAAACTGTTGGAAATAATTCCGTGCTACTTAGTGTTCAAAATAACTACCTAATACTCTAACGTAGGTCTGTACACATTACAATCTTCTACCTGCAACTTATTGAAATATAAAAATAAATAAACTTCCCAGCATTTCAAAACTGTGATAGGCAATACCTACACAGTAAATTCATTTGTATTCGCCGACTATTCCAGATTCGGAGATTCCACCGGAACGTGAAGTCTGCGCTGCGCGCGATTGTTACGATGCATGAGCGACAGAGGGTGATAAGCAGAGTAAGCTGAACTGAAGGTGACGCTGACGCTGTCAGCCTGCACTCGCTGCGCTCCGGGTTCGTCTGTTCGGATTGTCGGTACCATTTTATTGTACCTATGGTCATTGGCTATATTTGTTTACTAAACTCTTCGTATTTTGCGTAGGTACTTACCTCAATAAATAATAATGTCGGATGATATTAAAAAGCTTAGGCAGTCTCGTAGTAATATAAAGGGTAGAATTACTATATTCAAAAAACATATTGAGTTGTTAAAATCAATTGATCCGGGTCAAATAACAAAATTACAGCTTACTGAATTACAATTAAAGTTAGAAAGATTTCAGGCATTGTTTTCTCAATTTGATGAACTTCAATCTAAAATTGAAGCGCTAGATCTTGAATCTGAAGATGAGCTTGACGAAAGAGAATCATTTGAGGAAACATTTTGTAACTTGATTTCATGTGCACAACTAATAATTGAAAATGTGTCTCAGGCTCAAAGCGCTTCTGTTCATGGTATCAATAATGTTGATGTGCAGTCCGAGTGCAGCGGTTCATCCTGTAAAAATAATTTTAATGTTAAATTACCAACTATAAATCTTCCAAAATTTGATGGTAACTACTTGAAATGGCTCGAGTTCCGTGACACTTTTGACTCATTGGTTAATAAAAATAAATCTAATCCAGAAATTAACAAATTTCATTACCTTCGGTCTTCACTGGAGAGTGGCGCTGCACTCGTTATAAAATCAGTTGAATTTACTGCTGAAAACTATATGCTGGCATGGAAACTCCTTTGTGATAGATATGATAACAGAAGATTAATGACAAATAACCATTTGAAATCATTATTTAGTTTTGAACCTATGACAAAGGAATCACATAAATCTCTGCGTTATATGATTGACTATTTCCCCAAAAACATACGAGCCTTAAATTTATTAAAGGAACCTACAGATTACTGGGACACACTTATTATCCACATGATGGTCTCTAAACTAGATGGCGCCACAGGTCGCAAATGGGAAGAACATCGAAATTCTTTATCGGTTTGTCCAACTCTTGATGAATTTTACGTATTTCTGCGGAACCGTGCGGATGTTTTAGAAACTGTACAGTTCAGACCGGACTTTAAACCTCAGCGTTCAAATGTACAGACTAAATCTTTTGTATCTTCTAATAATACAGAAAGGTCGACCAGTAAACAGTATGTCATCTGCAAGCAAGAGCATTTCGTTCATGAATGTGAGAAATTTAAAACTTTAAGTGTAGACTTGCGCCTGACGGAGGTTGCTAAGCATAAGCTTTGCCCCAATTGTCTTCGCAGTGGTCATAACGTTAACCGTTGTTTCAGAGGTCCTTGCAAATTCTGTCATAAAAAACATAGTACGTTGTTACATGAAAATAAAGAATCTAGGCAAACTAATAATAATGAAAATTCTAACTTACCTTCATCTGCTGGGTCGAATTCCAGCGTCGCTGCTGCAGTGACTCTATCCGCCGTGATGGCGAGCCAGGTGTTATTATGCACGGCCCTAGTTGAGATAGTCTATCAACAAAATAATACTTACCTTGCGAAGGCACTACTGGACAACGGCAGTCAGTCTTCCTTCATAACAAAAAACCTACAAAATAAATTAAAATTAGATTTCACTAATAGAAATGCAGTAACCGTTAGTGGCATCAATAATGCTGTTGGAAATACAGCTCAATATTGTGATTTACAATTAAAATCTCGATTAAACAAATTTTGTGTCAATGTGTCATATCTTGTCATACCACAAATTACAAGCAAACTTCCAAGCGTGACCATTGATCCATCGCAATTAAATTTACCTCACAATCTTCAGTTGGCTGATCCTGAGTTCTTCAGTCCTTCTGATATTGACATTTTGTTGGGTGCAGATATCTTTTGGGATATTGTAAACCCAAGACTAATTAAACTGGATCGAAACAAACCTACGTTGCAACATTCTAAACTAGGCTGGTTAATATCCGGGCCTACTGGTGTTGGTATCAGTAACAAACTCAAACATGATAATATTTCATGCAACTTTTCACAAAGTATTCAACAAACATTAACGAAATTTTGGGAAATAGAAGAATTACTTCCTGTTAAAAAACATTTTTTCTCTAAATCTGAGGAGTTGTGTGAAAGTATCTTTATAGAAAATACTAAACGATTAAATGACGGTCGTTTCTTAGTTAAAATTCCACTAACTGATTCTCCAGAACTAGCTCTCGGTGACTCATACAATGTAGCGCGTCGTAGATTTATTAATTTAGAGCGAAAACTAAACAAGTCACCTATTCTAAAGGAGGAGTATAAATCTTTCATTCACGAGTATGAACGCTTGGGTCATCTTTCGCCAATTGAGCGTCCTTCTTTTGGTTATTTTCTACCCCACCACGCTGTTTTACGGCCCCAAAGTGAAACTACTCGATTACGAGTGGTGTTCGATGCTTCGTGCAAATCTATCTCCGGAAAGTCCTTTAACGATATCCAACTGGTGGGGCCAGTTATACAAGACGACCTTCTGTCAATTTTGTTGAGGTTTCGTCGAAATGACTTTGTTGTTACAGCTGATATACAAAAGATGTACCGGCAAATATTAGTTGACGAGTCTCAGCGAAACCTACAATTGATTCTGTGGAGAGACGAAGAAACGAAGCCGTTACAAGTACTACAGCTAAACACTGTTACTTATGGCACGGCCACGGCTCCATTTTTGAGCACAAGATGTCTGTTAGAGTTATCGCGTGAATGCGCTGATAAACCCGACGTACAGCATGTTATTGAGCATGATTTTTACGTCGACGATTTAAATACGGGTTCTGACTCAAAAAAAGAATTGAAAAATGTTGTGCATGAAGTCGTTAATAAACTTTCAGAAGCCTGTTTTCCTTTACGTAAATTCCGTACTAATGCTCCAGATATCTTTAAGGATTTGCCTTTAACAAACATTTGTCAAGATTTTAGCAAGGAATCCACTGTTTTGGGTCTAAAGTGGTATCCACAAACAGATACTTTAAAATTTTCTACGGAATTCAAAATTGAATCGGAAATTACTAAACGCAATATTTTATCTATGTCCTCTAAAATTTTCGTTGAATTTTTATCTACACTCACAACGTAATGTTCCAAATATGAATTCAAAAAATATTGTATAAACACGTACTTTATATTCGTGGATAGGTACAGTGCAACATTTTCCTTCGATTTTTAAACAACTGCATCATAAAATAACTTTTTATTTTTATAGCACACTTTTACTTTTTAATTTATTGACTGACGCTTATGGGCTCATTAAACTGTCATTGTCTAAGGAGGCGCGCGCTGCGCAGTCATGTGCAATGAGAATCTAAATTGCCCGCCATACCAAATATTTTCTACGTTTCTACTTTTGTTTTATTGCAACTGCATGAGGGAAGATAAAATAGTGTATGCAATGGCTTATAATTAGGTATTAAAACACTCGCGTAATATTATTATCACAAACTATGATAAACCTACGCTCGTGTTTTAATAACCCCTATTGTGCATCCATTGCATAAACTACGATTATGCAGTGTAATTTCCTATGAATGTAAAAAACAATTAACAATAGCCTTATCTAGTACAGAGGCAGAGTATATGGCGATATGTGAGGCAAGCAAGGAGGCCATTTATTTGAAAAAACCAATGGTTCGAACTGGGATGTAGAAATGAATTACCTGTATTTTGTACAATGACAACCAAAGCGCTCTGAAGTTAACCAAAAACTGTGTAATGCATAAAAGAAGTAACCACATTGATGTACGGTTTCATTTTGTTAGAACTGCTGATGAAAATAAGAATGTAAAATTAGATTATTTAAATACTAATGACATGCCAGCTGACATTTTAACTAAAAGCTTGAGCTGCCAAAAACATTATAAATTATTTAAAATATAATATAATATAATATAAAAATTATTTGTAGAATTTTTTGGTATGATATGTCTCATTTAATTTTGTTGTTGATAGTTTATATACTTGGGTTATTTCATCAAGGGAGTGTGTTAAAATATAATGATGAATAACTTTAATGTACAGTAGCGACACATAGTATAAGTGTCAAGAAATAATTATGTTGGTAACAACAAAATCTTTATTTTAATAAGTAATTCATAAGTTGGCAACACTGCATGTATATGGCAATTGTGTTCTGTTCTGTCTATTAATTAAAAAAAGAGATTCTCATTGGAATATGGCGTCTTAGCTTATTATCCTAAAATCACCTGCCCATCTATAACTATAAAACCTAAAATATCAACAGGTTATGGGCCCAGATGGCTCTATAATACCAGAGAAAGTAAAAACAGGTGATAGTAAAAACCTCAGTAAAAACATTAAAAAGTAAAATCAGTGAAGTGCAGCAAGTCCTTCAACAAGATGGCCACAAGACCCGAGGACGTAGCGCACGTTGATAAACTCACAGGAGTCGACACCTATCCTATGTGGGTGTTTGAATTAAAAATCCTGCTTGCCGCAAAGGAATTGATAAAAATCGTCGACGGGACAGAAATATTGGTGACTGATCCACCGAGAAATCAAGCCTCAACAGACCAGTGGAAGACTCGAGATGCAAGAGCTCAATATTACATTGTCACATCCATTGACAAGCAAGTTAGGCCTCATATTCTAACCTGCACTACTTCCAAAGAGATGTTTGACACTCTCCAAAATATATACCAGAGAGACTCGAGCCAACAAAAATGCCTGCTGCTACGAGACTTCTACAACTTCCAATTTGATGTGAAGAAGGATATGATGAGCAACATCAGTGATCTCCAAAACATCGCCTTCAAACTAAACAAACTGGACCTGTACGAGCTACGCTGTACATTGACCCTAACTAATACGTCCTACTTACAGTGAAACGTTGCAGTTTTTAAATCAACATTAATTGTACATTATTACATTATAACATGTTATTTTTAGTAGCAATAAAACCTTTATACCAATCGGTTGTTTACTCATTCATCATAACAGTTCAACATAACATTTCTACATACAACATCAACATAACATTTTCACTGTTGGGAGTTACGCCCCAACATATGGTCCTTCGAGCAATTTAGTGTTGTGTAATTTACATCTTTTACGGTCGCGAATCGGTTGGACTGGTCTCTCAGAAGCGAGTCGCCCCAGTAACCAATTGAGAAGGCGCATACCGTAGAGGAAAAGGTTGCACAATACGAAGAACCAAGAGTGTGGAGCAACAGTCAACGCTCGAAACAGAAGAGTTCATTTGAAGTCAACAAGAAAAACAACAGAACATCATGTCGGCAGCTGATTTCTACCAGAAACAGAACGAACTCTACGACGGCATAAAGAAGATCGGTATAAATATCAAGAAGGATGGTTGGGACAGAAAGAACGCTGACTACTTCAAACGCCGTAAGGCAATGCTGGAAAACTTGTGGTCAGAATTTCAGTTCAATCACGACCGCCTGCCCACGGAACAAAGTGTAAGTCATCCGTACTTTAGTAATGACTGCTATAACATAACTCTGCAGTGCTACAATGAAGTAAAGGAGCTTATTCTGCAACAACACCAACAACTTACGACTCTCACTCGTTCTCCGAGGGAGCAGTCGGTACAACCAAAAACATTGGGAAGTGCCAACCAACAAACAGGGGAAGGTACTTCGGAACAAACAAAACAGGAACAAGAAGCCCAGGAGAGTGAGGCAGAACAAGCTGGCAATCAAGACAACCAAAACAGAGAACCATCTCCTCCTCCTCCTCGGCAAGATCAACAAAACACCGCGAAAAAGGACACGGGATCCAATAGCAAGCTGGACGATATGATGCGCAAACAGACCGCTAACTTCAAAGCCTTCATGAGAGCAGTCGCGAACATACACGTGGAGTTCCTGTCTGAAAAATGGGAGTTTCAAGACGCTCTGCAAACACTGCAAACACGCTGGTCAGCTATTGACAACCTTCACTGGGAGATAGAGTATGAAACCAACGGAGAGAAGAATGCAGTGTATGAAGAACGCTACACCAGGTATGAAAACCAGTTCCAGGAACTAAAAAAGGCTTTGAATACCAAAATGTGGTCCGGCACTCATCGGGAGAAAACAACACCGAAATTAGAGATACCAGTCTTCAATGGTAACTACAACCAGTGGATCCCATTTAAAGACCTTTTTACGGAAGCAATACACAACAACAATTCCCTCTCATCTGCTCAGAAGATGCAGTTTCTGAAGAGTAAGGTGCAAGGAGAAGCGGAACGCTTGATTCAACATCTACAGATAAGTTCGGATAACTACCTGGTGTGTTGGGATATCCTCAATCACCGATATAATAATGAAAAACTTATATTCACATCGCACATCAACATGCTGTTCAATTTACCAAACATGCAACAACAAACAGTGGCCCAAATAAAGAAAATCCATGACGTCAGCATAGAATGCCTACATGCGATAAAGAATTTAGGAGTGAATATCGACACCTGGGATCCGATAATGGTACATATATTATCGCAAAAATTAGACGCTGACACACACTCAGAGTACAACGACTCGCTGAAGAACTGCCGAAAGCTGCCAATACTGAAAGATCTGCTAGATTTCCTAGAAGGGAAGTTTACATCATTGGAAGCATCGCGCCGCAAACAAGAAAACAATCAAAAACCAAATACCTCATCGAGTCAACATCAAAATACTTTGTACTCTAAAAAACAATACAGCAGTAATCAAGCAACTAGCAACAAGAAAATTACGAAATCGTTCCATGCGTCAACATTCCGATGCCCCCTTTGCGATGACGAACATGGCATGTACAATTGTGCAAAGTTTTTAGAAATGCCGAATCACTTAAAACTTAGCACAGTAAATAAAATGAACATTTGTGTAAATTGTCTGTTCAGCCATAACGAAAAAAAATGTACGTCAGCTTACCGATGTCGCAAGTGCTCGGGTCAACATAATACATTGCTACACGATGCATGTATTACGAACAAAACGGAAAAACAAACAAATTCTTCCCATGTATCAAAGGATGATGATACTTCGGAGATACTACTAGCGACAGCTGTAGTAAACATAGAAACAGCCGATGGGACCCTAATCAAGTTGCGAGCCCTCATCGATCAAGGTTCTCAGATATCTTTGATCACCGAACATGCTGCTCAACTTCTAGGAGTTAAGCGCGAGAGATGCAAAGGAGTCATTTTCGGAGTTGGACAGAAGGAAAACCACTGCAAAGGAATGACAACAATTACTTGCAGTTCTGTCTACAACGACTTCAAGTTCCAAACGACTGTCTTCATTATGAATAACTTGATTAAGAACCTGCCGAATAAGACCTTTGCAAAACCATCTTGGTCCCACATACAGAACATCCATTTAGCAGATCCGGAGTTCCATAACAGCCGTCAGGTGGATTTACTATTTGGAGCAGACATTTATTCGCAAATCATGCTAGGAGGCATAATAAAAGGCGATGACATCACTCAACCTATCGCACAACAAACCTACCTAGGTTGGCTTCTATGCGGAAATGTCAAAACTTTCCACTGCAATGTGGTCATAAACAATCTTGAAGATATCAAACAGTTCTGGGAAACCGAAGACATCACCGATCAATCCAATTTATCGGTGGAAAATGAAACATGCATTGAATACTACACCAACACTACGCAACGCCTGGAGAATGGGAAATACGAAGTCAGACTGCCGATGAAGAAAGAACTTGAGAGCAGACTGGGTTCGTCCAAACCAATGGCTGTAGCCCAATTCAAAACTTTAGAAAGAAAGTTGGAAAAACAAACACACCTGGCAAAGGCCTATAAAGACTTCATGGCTGAATATATTGATCTAGGTCATATGAAGCAATCAACAGTTAGCAACAAAACACTCGAGTGTTACTTACCTCACCACGGCGTGCAACGCGCTGAATCAACAACAACAAAGTACAGAGTGGTGTTCAATGCGTCAGCAAAAACATCAACAGGATGCAGTTTGAACGACCTCATGTACAAAGGTCCCAATCTTCAACAGGACCTACAAACATTACTGATGAAATGGAGGCAATACAAATATGCGTTTACAGCGGACATTGAGAAGATGTTTCGTGCTATTTGGGTAGCCCCTGAAGACCAACAACTGCAACAAATTGTATGGCGAGAATCACTGGGACAACCTATCCGCTCATACCAATTAACAACCGTAACATACGGAACCAAGGCAGCGCCGTTCCTAGCTATGATGACGCTCAGGAGATTGGCGGCAGATGAACATGAACAGTTCCCGGAGGCTTCAAAAGTGCTGGAAGAATCATTCTACATGGATGACCTCGTTCACGGGACACATACAATCGAACAAGGAAAGCAATTGATCGCGGATCTGAAACAGTTACTGAAAAATGGAGGGTTTAACCTCAGAAAATGGTCAGCAAACAATCAAGAACTTTTGGAAGATATCTCCGAACAACACAACGATAAGATTGTCTTCAACTTCAAAACAGAAAATACACAAAAAACGTTAGGCCTGTGCTGGAACTCAAGAGAGGACAAATTCACCTTTCAATGCACAATTTCTGACGTAAACAAGAAACAAACAAAACGAAGCCTACTTGCCGAAATATCCAAACTATTTGACCCACTCGGCTGGCTGGCCCCCGTGTCAACAAAATTGAAATTATTATTTCAAAAACTGTGGGATGGCAACTTACATTGGGACGACGAAGTGTCCGATAACATACATGTGGAGTGGTGCAAGATACAAGCCGATATAAGAGCGATAAACGCATGCGAAATACCTAGATGGCTTAAGTGTGGCGGAAAGCAGACAATGGAGCTACATGGGTTTAGCGACGCCTCCCTGGATGCCTATGCCTGCGTCATCTATGCACGAGTCCAGTCATCAACAATACTGGTCGCTGCAAAGTCAAAGATTGTACCACACCGAAAATCAACAACATTGCCTAGACTGGAATTGAATGGAGCGCACCTTCTATCACAACTAATGCGCAAAGTCAAACAGTCATTGAATCAATATGAAGTACACGTCTACGGCTGGACTGATTCCATGGTGGTCCTGGGTTGGTTACAAGGAGACCCATCCCGCTGGAAAGCATACGTAGAAAACAGAGTACGAAGTATTACTGACGTCATACCACGATCATCGTGGAACTACGTTAATACAAAAGAAAATCCCGCTGACGCCGCAAGCAGAGGCCAATACGCTAGTCAGCTGAAAGAAAATCAATTATGGTGGCAAGGACCTACATGGCTACCATTGCTTAAAACAAAGAACATAGAAAAACACAATTATAACACGGACCAAGAAGAAAAAACAGTCCGGAAACAAGCCAATGTATCCCAACATTCTCAACACATCATAGAAAATACGAGCATTGTGGAAACATTATTGCAAAATCACAGCTCTATCGAACATATTATTCGCATTGTCGCATGGATACTCAGAGCATTGAACCCGAAAAGGCGACAGCTACCGAGATATCTGACGTTGCACGAATTGAATAACGCAATAAAGGTGCTCATAAAACAAACTCAACAAAAATTCTTTGACACAGATCTTTGTCATTTAAAGAAAAATAACAGGGTGCAGACTAACAGTAAAATAAAAGACCTCACTCCGTTCATTGATCATCAAGACATCCTACGAGTGGGAGGAAGATTGAAAAACGCATCGCTAACCGAAAACATGAAACATCCGATGATCATTCCACACGACAGTCGATTGACACATCTTCTCATCGACCAAGCTCATCGAATGACGTTTCACGGCGGCCCGAGACTCACTCTATCACACCTACGGGAGAAGTACTGGATCGTCGGCGGGAACCGAACAACCAAGATGCAAATCAGAAAATGCGTGACGTGCCGCAAGAACAACCCAACAAAAGAACACCAACTGATGGGTAATCTACCAAGCGCAAGAGCAAATCAAGCGCCGCCCTTTTACCATACTGGGGTAGATTACACTGGATTTGTGGACGTCAAAATGAACAAAGGCCGAGGAGCAAGAACAACAAAGGGCTACATAGCAGTCTTTATATGCATGGTGACCAAAGCTGTGCATATCGAACTGGTGTCAGACCTCACCAGTTCAGCATTTTTGGCAGCCCTCAACAGAATGGCAGCAAGAAGAGGCGCCCCTCGTCACTTATACAGCGACAACGGGACAAACTTTGTCGGAGCAAACCGACAACTCGTAGAACAATACGAGGAAATTGAACAAACATACAAAAGCATCCAACTACAACAGGAAATCGCGGAGATGAAAATTGAGTGGCATTTTAATGCCCCCGCTTGGCCATCAGCGGGAGGTTTGTGGGAACGAGCAGTCAGAAGCCTAAAACACCACTTGAAACGAGTAGTAGGAGAACAAAAACTAACATTTGAAGAGTTTTCCACAATCCTAACAAAACTGGAAGCCTGCTTGAATTCCAGACCTCTGTGTCCACTAAGTGAAAACACACGATCTAGACTGTCTGACGCCAGCACACTTTTTATCGGGTAGACCGGGGCTGACAGTCATAGAAACAATGGAAGATGCAAGAACAAGATGGGAACTAACAAGAAAGATCTTCGCAGAAATCTGGAAACGATGGAGGAACGAATATTTGTGCCAGCTATTAGCCAGATCAAAGTGGCAGGAACCACGGAAAAATCTGAAGATAGGCGATCTGGTGGTAATCCATGAAGATCATGTACCAGCCGGGAAATGGCTCATGGGGAGAATAACAGAACTTCACCCTGGGAATGATGGATACGTTCGGGTCGTTAGCCTAAAAACAAGAAATGGGCATATGAAGAGGCCTGTCACAAAACTATCCGTCTTGCCTATCAACAGTGACGAAAATGTCGAACAACAAAACACAACAAAAACAAATGAAAATGAGTCATACCTACAGGCAAACAGCGAGTCGCAAAGTTCACGACGATGCAAAACAACAAACAGAAAAATAAACTTCATCGGATTGGTCATGGCACTGCTGTATTTGCTAAATCCTGTCGCGGCCGCTAACACAACAAACATCGTCGAGCTTCAACAAGGCCTTTACTTTGACAAAGTAACCAATATGCAGCTTATACGCGGCGAGTGGAAGATTATCGTGTACTATGACGTCAAGCCCTACTGGCATGGTATAGCAATATCTAGCAAATTCACCAATCATCTAGAAACCATCTGCGAGAAAATAAAACAGAAAACACAATGTAACGTAATTTTAACACAACTACAACACTCGACCGACGAAATAGGACACTACAACCATATGTTGCTGAATCCGCAAGGCCGAGTGAATACGAGAAACAAACGCGGGCTTATCAACGGTGTCGGTTCCATCGCGCGCTCCCTGTTCGGAGTATTAGATGATGACTTCGCAAAACAATATCAAGAAGACATTGACCTGGTCAAGGCCAACGAGAAACACCTGGCACTGTTGTTAAGAAATCAAACATCCGTGATCGAAGCAGAATATAATTTACTGAAGAGGTCGGAAGATGCAGTTGAAAAACAGTACAAAATGTTTAACCAACATTTGCTAAACCTTGAAAGGTTTACGAACAACCTCCAGAAGGAACTGAATTCCCAAGAACTGTCTATTGAATTTGTGATGTCAGCTATTACGGCAAATAGCTTAATTGAGCATCTCAGAAACGTCCAAGAGACCCTCATAGACACTGTAACAAACATATATAACGGCAAGATGAACCTACACCTCATCGCACCGGAACAGCTTCGGGACGAATTGAACATAATCTCGGGTCAATTATCCAAGGATTTGGTCCTACCCATCACCAACATTCAAACAGAGTTATTTCACCTGTATCATCTCTTACAAGTAAAGGCGAAAATGACCGAACGATACCTTATAATCGAGGTAAAGGTACCCCTAATCAGCAGAGATAACTTCGAGATCTACCGAACAATACCAGTACCGAAAAACAATGACGTGGACATGGTCACCCTAATACCTATTGCTGAAATGTTAGCAATAAACATTCAAAAGGACTCCTACATACCAATGACGGAATCCGAAATACATCAATGCATACAACATGACGCGACAACCCAATTGTGTCCACTACAGAAACCTGTATACCGCATGAAGTCGGACGAGAGCCTTTGCATGAAGGACAAGGAATCTCTTCACTGCGAAACAAAACATGAAACCTGCCGAGACAAGTGGTTGGAATTAAACAATGCAAATAATTACCTCTATTTTTGCTGTCAACAATGCAAAATACGTATTATTTGTGGGCATCAAGTTTCAACGCAGCTGCTACACAAGGCCGGAGTCATAACACTCAATGACGATTGCATAATTAGTAGTGAAACTTTTGCTGTTTATCCCCAAAGGCAACAAATGAACAAAATTCAAGCCCAAGTCGACGCAGGTCCAGCAGAAATTCCTTCAATCAACAATATCATAAACTTACCTGTACCGGTTCTGAATCATCTTCACGAGAATGAGACGGCAACAGAGCAGAGAGTATTACTGCAAGAGCTTGGCAAACAAGTAGAACAAATGAAAGCCGCAACATCAGAAGACATCATGTCAGATCATGCAACACACCATGATGTCCACCAATACGTTGTCATCTACCTATTGGCTGCCGCCGCAACATTTGCGGGTGTAATATACGCTTACAACCGCCTACGCAAACATTGGGCAAGTCAAAAGAAACCAGAAGCTCCATCTATTCCCAATCCGATGCCCCGAAGAAGGTCGACAGCGAGCATCGTGGACAACGCCTTATTTGACGTCACAGAAAACATCAACGCAGCGCACTTATCGAGTGCACGTACACTCAATAAAGCAACGTCGCCTATTGCGCGTTGTGAGTTACCGTAATAAACTATGAAATTGTTTGTATTTACATTTTTACATTTTATAATCTATCTTGATTTTGAACAATTTCGATGTACATTTAAGTTAACTTTGTGAGTGGGCAATATGTACGAGCTACGCTGTACATTGACCCTAACTAATACGTCCTACTTACAGTGAAACGTTGCAGTTTTTAACTCAACATTAATTGTACATTATTACATTATAACATGTTATTTTTAGTAGCAATAAAACCTTTATACCAATCGGTTGTTTACTCATTCATCATAACAGTTCAACATAACATTTCTACATACAACATCAACATAACATTTTCACTGTTGGGAGTTACGCCCCAACAGGACCAGAAAATTGATCAGATGATGCTGATTACTAAAATCCTGTCCGTGCTGCCTGAAGAATATACCCATTTCAGCACTGCATGGGACTCTACTCCAGAGTCATCCAGGACCATAGAAAACCTGTGTTCGAGGTTGCAAATGTAAGAAAGCAAGTTAAAGAGTACTGCGACAGAACAAAATGTATCCTTTAAAGCAGAGTGGAAAAACAAAAATAATAAATCAAAACCTAAAAATAAATATAAAAACAATAGGAAGTGTGATATTTGTAAAAAGACAAATCATGAAACCAAAAACTGTTTTCTTAAAGACAAAAAACAATGCTCTATTTGTAAAAAGTTCAATCATGATGAGAAAGACTGCTACTTTAGGGATAGGCATAATAATTCTAAGGTGGAAAACAAAGTAACATTTCTAGCAGCTGATAGTAAGAGTCCCTACAATGCTATTCTAGATGGAACCATGTCTTTCATACTAGACAGTGGAAGTTCATGTCATATGGTAAGTGATGAAAATTTGCTGACAGCTGTTAAACCTGCAATAAAAATATATTAGTAGCTAAAAAAAATCAAGTAATGTCTGTAGTCGGTAAAGGAACTTTCATCTCTAAACAATGTGATTTGAATGATGTTCACTGTGTGGGGATGTAGTGTTATTGAAACAACTGTTCTCAAGCGATTACCTTTAATTACTGACTGCAAGAGTATAAGTGTGTTAATATATTAATAGAAGATACATTCATATGGATAGGGTCATAGACCTTATACTATAGGTAGTACTACTACACCTCACCTCAGGGGTGATAGAAAAAAAAAATAGTTTACAATTATTATTTTTTTTATACGTAAATATAACTTAATAACATTTCTTATGTTACCAAAGGTTTGGTTCTATTTTTATGGATTAAATAGGTTTTATTATTTTTTAATATTTCTACATTAACACCTAAATCATTTAAAACAACAAATGGTCCCTCCCATTGAGGATCTAACTTATTAGCTATTTCATTTCTAATTAAAATTAGTTGTCCTTTACTGTATGTCACATTATTTAAAGACTTATCATAACAACTCTTACGGTTTTGTTTACTTATAAGTAAATTATTACGAGCATCTTGATGTGCTACTTGTAACCTATACTTAAGATCTAAAGGATAACTTTCTGGATTATACAATGGTTCTATGTACTGACTAACTCTAGATGGTACTATACTAGCTCTACCAAATACCAGTTCGAATGGTGTGTACTTTGTCTCTGTATGAACAGTATTGTTGAAACTATAACACCAAAATGGTAGCCAGTGACTCCATGTGTCTTTTTGGCCATTACACTGTATTCGTAAAAACGATCCTAAATTTTTATGTGAATTTTCGAGCGCACCGATGGATTGATGGTGATACGCTGTAGACATTATTTTATTTATACATAAAAGTTTACATACCTGTTCCATTACTGACGATACAAATTCTGTTCCACGATCAGTTGCGATGGTATTAGGTATTCCAAATCTTAAAATAAAATTATTAACTAATGCTTTAGCAATACTTACGGTTTCCTTCGTTTTCAAAGGATAGGCCTCTACGAACTTAGTAAGCTCGCACTGCAGTGTCAAAATATAACAATTTCCTTCAATGTCTTTTTCTAATGGACCTACGACGTCCAGATAAATTTTTTCAAAAGCATGTGAAGCCGTTGTAGTTATCTCCATGGGCGCCTTGATATACTTACAATGCTTCATTTTCTGACATTTAATGCATTTACTCACAAATTGTCTAATATCGTTGTCTAAGCCTGGCCAGTAAAAATGTCTCTTAATATTATTGGTCATCCTACGTACTCCTGCATGTCCTGCGGTAGGTAGTAGGTGAAAGTCATGTAAAATATACTTTCTTTCCTCTTCATTATAAATTCTCCTAACTCCTCTCAATACATAAATACGTGGACCGGTCCAATCCTTATTGTCTTTATCTCTTTTAATACATCTTTAATAAAACTCTCATATTCCTTATTTTTTACTATGCATAGCTCATTTATACCTATTCGTTTACAAAAATGACCTAACTTAGTCACAAATTCGGCTCGCGTAAGTTGTGCTCTAAAGTTAAGATTAATATACAACATCTTCTTTCGATTGTTATAAATAAAACATTCCTTTTCTTCATCTATATTATTTTGTCTTTTTAATTTATTTAATTCATCACTTCCTATAAAACTCATTTCTACAGAATTATTCGGAATTTTTAGTACCTCAACTACTCGTGGTTGATCAGGCCACGTTTCGCCTCGTTTACTAAAACTAGGTGTATCCAATTGTTTTCCTACATCTAAACGTTTTTTCTGAGCTCTAGTCATAACTAAAGAAATTTCATTATGCATCTGTTTTAAAGTATCCGATGTTATATTAATTCTAGATAATGCATCTGCTACGCTATTATCTTTTCCTTTTAAATATAAAATTTTAAAATCGTATTCTTCTAGTGCTAGTCTAAATTTAAGTAGTCTGCTAGATGGGTCCTTCATTGAAAATAAATATATTAATGGCTTATGGTCTGTCATAATTGTGAATGATTTACCGTATACATAGGGTCTAAAATACTTTACAGCCCAAACAATTGCAACTAACTCTTTCTGAATGGTTGGATAATTGAGTTCAGCTTTATTCAGAGGTCTGCTAGCATAAGCTACAGGTTTCATATTTTTATTGCACAAGACTGCTCCAATAGCCGTCCCTGATGCATCTGTTTGAATGACAAACTCATTATTTTCAGAAAAATCTGGAAAATCTAATACTGGTGGTGTACTTAAAGCATGTTTCATTGCTTCAAACGCACTTTGACACTCTTCAGTCCAAACAAATGGTACATGTTTTCTAGTTAATTTATTTAATGGACAAGTTATTCTTGCAAAGTTTTTAATGAATTTCCTATAATAGTTACAAAATGCTACAAATCTTTTTACTTCATCAGTATTACTTGGTACAGGGTAATTTTGCAATACTTTAACTGGGTCGGGTAAGACTCCATTTTCTGATACTAAATGCCCTAAATAAAGAATTTCTTTCTTTAAAAAATTATATTTTTCTGGATTTAATTTTAAATTAATTTTCCTAAGTCTTTCCAAGACGTCTGTTAAGTTTTTATTATGGATATCTAAATTTCTCCCAAAGACTACTAAATCGTCTAAATATATAAAACATTTATCGTATGTTAACCCAGACATAGCAACTGACATTACTCTACTAAAAGCACTCGGACTTGTTTTTAATCCCATAGGTAGCCTCTTCATCTGGTATTGCCCAGTACTAGTTGTGAACGCTGTATACTCTCTACTGTTTTTATCTAAAGCTACTTGGTAATATCCTTGATTAAGATCTAAATGCGAAAAATAGACTGAGCCAGAGAGCGAATCCAAAATTTCCGTAATACTTGGCAAAGGAAATTTATCGTCTACAATACGGTCATTAAGCTTCCGATAATCGACCACTAGTCGCCATTTTTTATCGTTGCTGCTTTTTTTTGGTACCAGTAAAACAGGACTCGACCACTCACTCTTCGCCTCTTCTATAATGTCATTGTCAATCATTTTTTGAATTTGCCTATTTACTTCATTTTTCAAAGAATGCGGCAATCGGTACTGCTTCGTATAAACCGGACTTGTATTTGGTTTTATAGTTATGGATTGTTCATAAACATTTGTAGTCGTTAACTTATCACCTGGTAAAAAGAAAACATTCGAATATTTAGAACATAATTCTTCAATAGATTTCCGTTCGTCCATTTTTAAATGATTTAAATTTAAAATGTTTAATAAGTTCTTTGCTCGTTCTAAACTGTTAGTGTTTGATTTAAAATTGCATAAGTGAAACTCTTCAATTGAATATATCTGTGGTTGAAAAGTTGGTAGGTAAATATCCTGCTCGTTAGTGTTCAAAATTTTAACCGGTAATCTATTATTTTTTATTCGTCCAATACATCCCGCTAGAAAAACATTTTCCGCTAACTGTTCACTATGGATAATACAGTCATTCATATTCTCAATATTTAATAGTAAATAATGTATCGACTCACTTCGTGCTGGGATATGTAACACCTCAGCTGAGTAATCTATGACATCACTTAGTTCTAATGAATAATACTTTCCATAATTAGATAGGTTAATGACATTAGTTTCTAAGTTTATATTTGAAGCGTACTGACAAAGAAAGTCTAAACCTAATATTCCATCTGCCTTTAATGGTATGTTATCAAAAACATGAAGCTTGATATTAAAGTCAACAAAGTGTTGGTCATCACGATGAGTCAAACTAAGTTGAACAAACCCTGATGAACTAATTTTACCTCCAATACCATTTATGATGGTTTCATCTCTAATTACTGCACTATTGTATGGTAACGCATCTTTTTTAATTACGGACAAAGATGCTCCGGTATCTATTAACCAATAATATTTCCTATTACCTATGTATAATGCTAAAAATTTTGCCTTACCTTGCAAAGCTAAAATGTTATGTTTAAGATCGAAAAAACTGCATTTCGTTTGTTGTAGGCATACTATCGTTCTTATCTTGTTCATTGTTGGAATAAAATATTCTATTGGTACGACCTTTACTAAGAGTTTCATTACTCGATCGATTCTCGTTCGAAGTTTGATAATCTCGTCCACGTCCGTTACCACGATAGTTATGGGATGATCGCCCACGTGAGTTATTGAAATCACGTCTGCCGAAGTTATTAGAATTGTGACTAAAATTACCTCTCAAATTATTTGAATTATGCTGATAATGATGTCCTCGACTGCGTTGGTTTAACTGCTGATTATGAGAACCACGGCCATTCCTAAAGTTGTTGTTATTGTTATGAAACTTACCTCTTCCGCGGTGTGAAAACTGCATGACATTTTCGTTGGTCGAAGTCGATGCCGATGTCAACTCTTCATCTTTCGCTGCCTGGATCGCGTCCTTTTAACTGTCATAGTTACGTGCAGCAATAATCGTACTTAGTCTCGAATCCTTCAATCCATCTGCGAATCGCTTAATTGCCAATTTTTCGTTTATGGGCTTGAGTACGGAATAACTATCAGAATTACCATTTGCTTGCGATATGGTCAGATTAGTAAATAACTTTTCTAATTCTGTTCCAAACTGATCAATTGTACGCCAGCCTTGCGTTGCGTTTTGTAATCGTGATTGTATTGCAGTAAACGATTTTTTAGGTAAAAGTGCAACACGTAAATCTCTGACAAAATCGTTCACAGATGTGTAATTATTGGTTATACGTAATTTAGCATTTTCTGATAATCTACTTTTCAAAACGAATGTCATTAGTAATTTTTTCCCCGTTTCCGACAACATGTCTGCGTACATTTCTATAGAGTCAATGATACTTCTGATATTATTTTCGTTATTGGTCATTACAGGAATCAAACTACATGCCGTTTTTAAATCGAACTCCATGATTGATTCTGAATTTGGACTTGCTTCAGAAATATCACTGTCACTATTACAGTCTGATTTAATTACAGTGCACAAAACATTAATTTGCGAATAACACGATTCTATTTCGTTTTTCGTAACTGATAATGATTTTAACAATTCTGGTTTTACTCCTGGTTTTGTAGATAATAGCTTTATTAATCCTTTACTTTTCTCATAAATTGTTTCAACCTCACATAATTTATTCTTAATAATATTACCCTTAAATCGTGTTTTTCCCTTTTTAATTAAATATTTCCTTATTGATATAAGAACATTTAAGCAATGTAACAATTCATCTTCCATTCCCTCATGCAAAAGTAATCTATATTAATTAAACCATTTAATACATACCCGATTCTCACAGTGAATTACTGTAGTAGGGGACACAGCGTGCAAGATGATACATGATGATATACGATCACTCAAAACAAACTTAAACTGCTAATTTATCTTAGAGTTCATTATTTTAATTCTTAATGCCTATTATCATTTTATTGTCCCTTGATTTATATGATGATTCGCGTTTTCATTTTACGCACTATAATACGCGCAACGCACTTGAGACGCACTTAGTATGCACTTCACTAAAATAAATGATACCGCACAGCTGCCAGATGAGTATGATGAATACTCCGACTTCTACGTCATTGGAAGATTTACTTGCTCTTCTCCGCGAATTGCTCTGGAACGGTTGAACGATCGTCGCAGGCTGTTCTGCAAAATCTGGTCCCTGATCCAGGAATGGTGGCAATTCCTGTACTGCTTCCACGCAAAATATATAATGCCAAGACCCAGTAAAACGCAAATTACTATGAGGATAATACTGATCGTCGAAATATGTGCCTTCAATTCTTCAACGTGTGCATTATTGGAACCAGCAGAATTCTGGTTCACGAAGACCGTCTCCTTTTCTACGTTGGAACGACACATTTTCACTGATTTCCGGACGTTAAATTAACTTTTTAAATGTACTTGATTCATTTTAATTACGAAAGTTCCATTATCCACAAATATTTCCACGCCAATTTATTACAAAGAGTTTAATTTATTTACTTTGCTTTGGAGCCGTAACACTACGCCGAGATAGAAAACGCGTCACGCGCCCCAAAAATGGCAAGGGTCGCCATGTGGGGATGTAGTGTTATTGAAACAACTGTTCTCAAGCGATTACCTTTAATTACTGACTGCAAGAGTATAAGTGTGTTAATATATTAATAGAAGATACATTCATATGGATAGGGTCATAGACCTTATACTATAGGTAGTACTACTACACCTCAACTGTGTACCAGAATTGTCTAGAAACTTAATGTCAGTAAGTGAGGTAACAGAAAATAATGCCATTGTTGTATTCTCAAAAGATAATGTTAAAATCTACAAAGACAACAAAGTGGTACTTAAAGGAAAGAAAAATTCAAAAGGCTTGTATACTGTTGACCTTGATATTAAAATACAAAATGAGGCACTCTCTGCACTAGATAATGACGTAGGTAAAGAGTGGCATAGAAAACTAGGTCACTTAAGTTACAGAAACCTTAATAAACTACCCAGTATTTGTGATGGTGTCCCCCCCATTGTCGCTCATGTTAAAATAGATGCAGTATGTGAGATATGTGTAAAAGCAAAACAGGTAAGGTTACCATTCAGTACAGAGAGGGCTAGGGCAACAAGGTTGTTAGAAATAGTACACACAGATGTTTGTGGACCTATTGATCCACCCACCCATGATGGCTACAGGTATATTCTGTGTTGTGTAGATGATTACTCACATTTTTGTGTCATTTATTTGTTGTCAAACAAAAGTCAAGTTCCTATGTATTTGAAACAATTTATAACAATGGCTGAAACCAAATTTGATCTGAGAGTAACCAAAATAAGGTGTGATAATGGAGGAGAGTATTCCTCATATGATCTGAAAGATTGGTGTAAGAACAAGGGTATTATGCTGGACTATACAATTCCATACACACCTCAATTAAATGGAACAGCAGAACGGTTCAACCGTACACTTATGGAAAGAACAAGATCAATGCTTTTTGATTCTAACTTGGATAAAGAGATGTGGGGAGAAGCAGCACAAACAGCTGCATACCTAATAAATAGAAGTCCTACCAGTACAGTTGACAGAACCCCAGCTGAAAAATGGTTATCCAAGAAACCAAATCTGACTAATCTGCAAATATTTGGTTGTGTTGCATATGCCAAAAATTTGGGATATCTCAAAAAGCTTGATAGCCGCAGCAAGAAGTGCATTTTTGTAGGTTATGCACCAAACGGATACCGCTTGTGGGATGAAGAAAGCAGA
Source organism: Anorthoa munda (assembly GCA_945859665.1). Lineage (NCBI taxonomy): Eukaryota > Metazoa > Arthropoda > Insecta > Lepidoptera > Noctuidae > Anorthoa > Anorthoa munda. The sequence continues at coordinate 7,473,632 of OX243894.1, read as the reverse complement.
AAGATATTCATCTCAAGAGATGTTGTGTTTGAGAAAAATGCAATGAAAACAAATAAACACAACCTCAAAATAAAAATCAATCAAGCAAATCTTAAAGAAATAGAAGAAAATCAAGACGAAATAAATGAAAATCAAGATAGAAGAGATGAAGAAAATAATGTACTTGAGGCAAATGAAGAAACAGATCATGAATCTGAAGAAGAAAATTACATTATAGAACCAGATCATGAACAGCGAGAAGAAAGATGTCATGAACTTGGTTTACGACCAAGAAGAATATTAAAAAAACCTAAAAAATATGATGACTATCAACTAGATAGTGGAGAAGATGGAGAAGCAATGATGACATACAAGGAGTCACAGACAAATGAAGACAGAGAAAAATGGAAAATTGCCATTAAAGAAGAAAAAGACTCTTTGAAGAAAAATGAAATTTGGTAATTAGTAAGCCCCGAAGAAGCAAGAGGTAAAGAAATTCTGTCAAGCCGATGGGTATTCAAAGTTAAGGAAGACGGTAGATATAAAGCCCGGCTAGTAGTAAGAGGCTGTGAGCAAAAGACTGGAAACATAAATTATGAGGAAATCTTCAGTCCAGTTGTAGACACAACTTCACTACGAGTTCTTTTTGCTATCACAGCACACTACAAACTGCACATCAAAACATTTGATGTCAAAACTGCTTTTTTATATGGAACCTTAGATGAAGACATCTATATGAAAATACCAGAAGGTTACAAGGAAAGAGGAAAATTATGCAAACTGCTGAAATCCTTATATGGACTGAAGCAGGCCCCTTGTAGGTGGAATAAAACTCTCACAGAGTTCCTGAAACAAGAAGGCATGACACAAACCAAGTCAGTTCTCAGCATTCTTGAAAATGCAGGGGCATTTTCAAGAATGCTGAGAACAGTCTGTTTCTGGCAATACATGTGGACGATGGCATCATGATGGGCAGAGATATTCAGAAAATGACAGAACTACTCTCTAAACTTGAGAGTACTTTTGAAATGAAGACAACACATGAACCCGATACTTATTTGGGGATGGATATAAAAAGAACAGAAGATGGTATCTTCATTTCTCAAGAGAAATATGCCCATAATGTGCTGCAACGTTACAACATGCAAGAATGCAAAGAAGTTAAAACACCAATAAATCAAAATGAACCGACAGGTGCAACAGAGGACAGCATGAAGACAGAATATCCATATAGACAAGCTGTTGGTAGTCTGTTATATTTGTCGTGTAAAACAAGACCAGACCTGGCTTACAGTGTGAATTTTGAAAGCAGGTCCATGGAGAAACCAACAGATCAAGATGTACAGAATGTAAAACGAACACTTAGATATCTGAAAGGAAGCAACAAGATAGGAATTCAATATTTATCAGGAATAAATGATGATCTGAAAATAATTGCTTACAGTGATTCAGATTTTGCTGGTGATTATGAGAAAAGAAAGAGCACTACAGGCTATGTTATAATGCTAGCAGGTGGACCAGTGACATGGCGGTCACGCAAGCAGAAAATTGTGGCACTGTCGTCTACAGCAGCTGAATACATTGCTGCAGCCGATTGCTGTAAGGAGTTAGAATATCTGAAATACTTGATACAAGAACTAACTGGAAAGTCTGTTCCCATTGTTTTAAACATAGACAATCAAAGTACCTTAAAGTTGGTGAAATAAGGACAAATGAGGGGAGAGTCAAAGCACATTCAAGTGAGATATCACTATTTACATGAAAATTACAAAAATAAATGGTTTTCTCTTGAATTTTGTCCTACCCATGACCAAGTAGCTGACATTTTCACAAAACCTTTAATGTCTACTAAATTTGAAAAATTCAAAGGTGTATTGTTAAGAAGTGTAGTAGTAGAATAGCTCAAACATAATTAATAAGTTTAACCTAAGGTCCAAAGAAAGTAATTGATTCTAAATAAGTAAGTACAAAAGTGTTTTAAAAAGACAATTTTATTGTTCAAATATTTACAAGTATGTTATTCACTATGTAACTAATCATAATTATGTTAGTTTAAGTAAAATATTGTTTGTATAACTATCTAGAGTTAAGAAAAATAAACATTTTATTTTTACGGGGGAATGTCAAGAAATAATTATGTTGGTAACAACAAAATCTTTATTTTAATAAGTAATTCATAAGTTGGCAACACTGCATGCATATGGCAATTGTGTTCTGTTCTGTCTATTAATTAAAAAAAGAGATTCTCATTGGAATATGGCGTCTTAGCTTATTATCCTAAAATCACCTGCCCATCTATAACTATAAAACCTATAATATCAACAATAAGATATGTCAAACTGTCTAATGTTTCTTACCACCTTTCTTTTTAAATAAAGTTAGTCTGTGAATTACATCCGAGAGCTTCATTAAATTTTTAACATATTGTTTTGTCTTTGATTAAGACAACAATAAAATTATACTTTACCATGTATGACATGGATTATTACGTTTGTTAAATTAGCTACTAGTAAAGGTTATATTGTTTTGTCTTTGATTAGTACCAATTATACTTTCATATAAGCCATGGGATCACACACATCACATCATCAGCCTATTAATGTTCCCACTGCTGGGACACAGGCCTCCTCTCTGTGAGAGGGAATGGGCCGTAATCCACCACGCCGGCCCAGTGCGGGTTGGTGGATTATTTTAGAATATTTAACGTGAATATACTACAATGTTCTAGTAGTGCAGTTCCATTTTAATCATATCCTTCTAACACTCGTTAAACTTTAATTCATCAAGTCTTTGTTCATGGAGTTAGTTCAAATTATCAGACAGATATAATTAATTACAAAAATTTAATCACAAAATAATTAAAACAAAAACATTGCAGCAACAAGAAAAAAGTATATTACTTACAATTAATACATTAAGACTGTGATAAAGCTTTCTGTTGAAATAAGCTTCCTCATTTTCATGATGTCGGATCACAGCAACTTAGGTTCCATCAATGCAACCCAACACACCGGGTATTTGTAACATATCCATAAATCCGAAACCAAATAATTAAGATTATTTTGTATTGTAGGGTTAGGTCGTGTTGACGTTACAGGTCCGAAGGAAACACTGATGATTACTTGCAGATGTTTATTGGAAGTAGGGAAGATACAGGCTTTGTTTGTACTATGTATTAAAAATAAGGCGTAGTATACACAGCCAAGTCCACTTGGACGAAGGCGGGGTACTTAGCCCTCTTATCCAAAAAGTCCAACTGACAGGGATGTTCTACATGAACTTTCCAAGTAGGACGAGGAACCGCAGATGCACCTTTCTGTTAGCTGGGAATTGCATTGACGAACGATAATAATTTGTCGAAGTCATTAAATGGCGGTGATTCTTTACACCGCGATGTAGGATCAACACATCAATAAACAGCGACATCTAATGGTTATACTGCGAACCATTTAAAATGCAGTCAATGAAGTTAACTAAGCGAGTCCTCTACTAATTACGTTCCTCAAAGAAACCGTAATCGATAACAGTTTAAAGCTTTATACGCAGATGGCGCTAGTTGTAAGATACATTATACAATAATAATAAGGTTCATAGTAATGAGGTGTGTTACAATCTCCCCCTCAGTCCTCAAAGGCGTCTCGGCGTGATGGACTGTATAATAGGGCGTTATTGTTTCTTATGACGTCCGCGTCCTCTCGTATCTCCAGGTAAAGGCTTGTCGATAACAATCTTCTTTCTGTGGCAACAATCTTCTAATGGTATGCTCATCTTCCTTGTCCCCTTGGACCAGAACTGCTCCAGGTGCGTAGCTACTGACATCGGTCTTGTTTTGTTTCGTCATCGACTTTGTTTTGTCTGCCTACCGCAACACAGTCGTGGTAGTTAACAGAGCTCGGCGGGGAGCTGGGTCGACCCAACGCGAATGTATACGTACATCCGTGGTGGGGCGACCCGGACTGCCAGGCACTTCTTCTCATGCAACCGAGCGGGTGGGCAGGTTGCGGATAGCCCAACTCCGGCTGCGGGATCGACTGATGGCGGCTACCTTTGCCGTTGGCGATCCTGTGGTCGGGGCATCTGATATAAAGATCCCGGACAAGAGAAGTTCCCGAAAGCCAAACCCCAGGCCTAGGGTAACCTATACACCACTCTCCTATGTGCCCACCACCTAAACAAGCCATCCCTCCGTATCCATACACATCCCGTCGATCCTTAAATCCCTAGGTCAACTCCCAGGCCTAGGGTGACCCCCGAGAAACCCACACCTCTATCCATCAAACTCCCTCCCTCCTATCCCCTAATCCCGTCGGTCCCCGAGGAAGGGTAACCTCGAACCCAATAAAAGCCCACCCCCTACGATATGAAAATGCAGCAAGACAAATTAAGTACCCATGTGGGTAATCCCACACCGCTTTGGCGGTTAGCTCCCAACGTAATATGGGGGGAGCATCAAACTTCGGATCATCGATCAACTCATGCCGCGCTTTACGGCGCGGCCGGCTGCTGATTTAGCGCCCACAACACAGGCTGCGACAAACGCGCCCACAAACCAGTCCTCGGCTGCGTACAACGAGTACGCTCGAGTAAGCGCGGAAAAATCACGGCCCGCGAGAGAAGAGTAGGCGACCGAAAGCGCAACACCCGCGACGGCACCAGCCAGAGCGAAGCGCAATCGGACGCTGAAGGAGTGGCACGCGACCAGCCGCAAGTACGCGCAGGGGAGACCCAGCGCGAAAAGCGGCCGGACGCGGAACCACGCGACCAGTCGCAAGTACGCGTAGGGGCAACCCAGCGCAAAAAGCGGCCGGACGTGGGGCCACGCGACCAGCCGCAAGTACGCGTAGGGGCAACCCAGCGCGAAAAGCGGCCGGACGCGGGGCCACACGACCAGCCGCAAATACGCGTGGAAGCAACCCAGCGCGAAAAGACGCGACAGAATCTGTCAGGGCCGCAAACCGACCCCAAGACACTGACAGAACCCACGACGGACTGAAACCCAGACACACCAAGAGCGGTGGAGCTGCGCGCAAAGCCAACCAGACCACGCCATGCTCCCCAAACCCTACACCTGGACCAAGTGGGACTGCGCCACTAAAGAGGGAGCGCCCCGACGACACGGCCTCGCCAAGCACACTGCAAGGGGACGCCAAGCGGGTGCTAATCCGCTCGGCTCAGGGGGGGCAGGGGACCTACGCGCGGGCCACGAAGGATATTCCACGGCTGGCGGTAGCAATCTGCTTTCCCCACCCCGGCAGAGAGTTGACCATACAGGAGGCCGAGCACATTAAGACCGCACTAGAGGACAGAATGCTGGACACAGACTCGACGACACCGCTCCCGGCCTTCCGCGGATACCCGCGGGTAGCGGAGGGCACGGTGCAGCTGTGGTGCGAAGATGACTACGCTCTGACCTGGCTGACCCAGAATGTTCCCCTCATCAACTCCCCGACAACGACCTTTCACTGACGGTGATGAAGCAGACCGACGTGCCCACCCGTGTCCGAGCCTCGCTCTTCGTCCCTCGTTACAGAGGTGACGTGGGCAGGATCCATGGTATTCTGATCCGTCAGAATACCTGGTACGACATCAGCAGGTGGTCACTATACAGGGCGACAACCGTCGGTAGCGACCGTCACGGGACTTACCTGACCCTGGGGCTGCCAGCGGAGGAAGCCGAAAAGGTTGTGGGTCGGGAGCGACGTATATCGTACCTCTTGGGGTCGATATACGTTCGTTTCTGGCCCACGACCCGACCCTCTGACACCCAGACTGACAGCACGGATGGAAACCCATCAGAACAAACGACGGAACCGACGACCACCCCGACAAGCTACACGGACATTACCCACCTCGAGGAGGTGATGGCCCGTACGGTAATGGCCGATAACGCTGACTCCATACCGCCCGAGTCACCTGGCTGGAGCGAGCAGCTCCTTGCCTCGTCGCCGGGCGACCGACACGACGACAATTACAGAGAGGTGGAGATGGAGGGACTATCTGATGGATCCACCACTGACTAAACTCACCACACCTCCATCCTCACCCCTCAACATCATCCAAACCAACCTCCAGCATAGCCAAACTGCCACGGCTAGCTTACGCAGAGCACTGGAGATAAAGCCCGGAACCATCGCACTGATCCAAGAGCCGTGGATCAGGAACATTAGAATATGCGGCCTCGGTAACATCGGAGGTAAGATAATTCTCAACACACATGGCTCAGAAAAGCCAAGAACCTGCATCTACATACCCAAAGAAATTCCCTTTACGTCACTAACACAATTCTGTTCCAGAGACCTGACAGCTGTCAGGCTCCATACCGAAGACAGCGCTCCGAATGTCGTACTGGCCTCGGTATACATGCCAGGTGAGGACACAGATTGCCCGCCAAAGGAGCTGGCTGACCTTGTGCAGCACTGTGAGCGCGCCGGTCTGGACCTGATCTTCTGTACCGATTCAAACGCCCACCACCCACCCGCTCTGGGGCAGTGTCACACCGAACCCCAGAGGAGAGGTACTATCCACCTTTTTATTCTCTACTTATCTTAACATTGTTAACCGCGGCACAGAACCCACTTGGGTCACGGCCCGGGGACAAACGATCATAGATTTAACACTTGCCACAGAAAACGCAACAAACCTTATCACTAATTGGCACGTATCGGACGAGCCTTCTTGCTCAGACTATAGAAGGATCCGCTTTACACTAACCACAAACACCAAAAAACCCGCACCAAGGCGAAACCCGAGACGTACCAACGTTCCCGGGTTCAAAAGCCTTCTAGCATCACTATTAGCTGGACATCTAGCACTGGCTACCGTAAGGGACCAAGCACAATTAGAACACACCGTAACGCAATTATCCAAATACCTAACAGAAGCTTACCACGCATGCTGTAAATCAAGAGCGCCACAAAGCAGGAACGAGAGGAACCCCTGGTGGAACGCTGAACTTGGTAAACTCAGAGAGACGCTGCGTAAGCAATTTAACAGAGCAAAAAACACGAGACTCCCGGAAGACTGGGAGATATACAAAGTGACCCAATATGCATACAAAAAAACAGACTAGAACCGCCAGGAGGATGGCATGGCGAAAATTCTGTGAATCCATTGAAACAAATAAATGAGGCAAGGGTACGGAAAATCCTATCAACTGATCAGGACCGATCCCTCAGCGCGCTTAAAAAACCCGACAACTCATACACACAAACCGACTATGAAACCAGCAAGGTCCTTCTCGAAACTCACTTCCCGGACTGTCAAGTCCTGGAGAACAGGACATGGGAGGCTGAACCCGAATGAACCCCAACGGAACAAGACTGGTCAAGAGCCCATAATATAGTAACAGTAGACCGGATAAAATGGGCTATCAACACCTTTCAGCCATACAAGTCGGCGGGGCTGGACGGCATCTTCCCAGCCCTACTACAGTGGGGGGTAGATTATCTCACGCCATGGCTGTTGGAGATCTGTCGGGCCTGCATAGCACTAAGATACATACCTCTCAGATGGCGCGAGGTGAAAGTCATCTTCATACCCAAACCTGGCAAAACTGATTACACACAACCCAAGGCATATAGACCTATAAGCCTCACATCTTTTTTGCTGAAAACCCTCGAAAGACTCTGCGATAGGCACATCCGTGATGGTCCTCTCCGAGAAAAACCACTGCACAAACAACAGCATGCGTACTCCACAGGCAAATCAACAGAACCCGCGTTGCACAACGTGGTTTCTAAAATTGAATGCGCAGTGGACCACAAATGCTCAGCATTGGCTGCCTTCATTGACATTGAGGGCGCCTCCGATAAGACCATGTTCAACAGCATAAACACGGCCCTCGACAGACACGGCATAGACCCGACCCTAGGGGGCCGGATCACCAATATGCTCAAACTGAGAGCGGTCCGAGTCACGGTTAACGACACTACAAGGGCCATTGTCGCGAAGGGTTGTCCACAGGGGGACGTCCTTTCGCCACTTCTGTGGAGCCTGGTAGCTGACAGCCTCATCAAAACACTCAACGACAAAGGTTATTTGACCGTTGGCTACGCGGATGACATAACAATAATAATAAACGGGACCCACGAAAACACCCTATGCAAAAAATCTCATGCGTCAAGCCCTGAAAATAGTAGAGGAATGGTGCAACGAGCACCAATTCTCAGTGAACCCCACAAAAACTGAACTAATTCTCTTCACTAAAAAGAGAAAACCGATGACACTGCAATTACCGCGTTTCTTCGGAACAACCCTAAGCCTTTCGACTGAAACCAAGTACCGGGACATTTATTTGGACAAACAGTTGAATTGGGCAAAACACATGAAAGAAAGAAAGAAACATTTTTATTTGTGCACAGTCTGCACAGTCCGCACAGGAGACACGAGATAAGAAAACACAAACAATAATAAAAAAATAAAAAAAAAATAAACCCGTGCGAGACCAAAAAGGCTCCTATCTCAGCATGTGCAACGATATTAAAAAGAAAATAACGCTGCGCTGATATTCTGATAGGGCCCACTGTTGATGCCACGAGATAAGAGCACAAACCCTCGGGTCACCCAGATCTTACACGGATGTTCTGAAGAAACCAGGAGCTCTAATTGACTTCTGGAGGGAGGTGGGCTGGTTGGAATGACCACCCAACGGCCGCCATGGCCCACGTACAAAGGTCCATTTGAGGGACTAAGTGCGGAAACCAAACCCCCCTCATAACCGAGTTATCAGTGTAGAATAGGCATCTCTGCTTGCCTACTGACACTTGCTGTTGTGATTCGTCCGGAACGTGTGACGTACTTTAGTTCGTCTTCTTGCCCCACGTTGGGCGCCAGTTTGTAGGGGTAGGACGTGTTGACGTCACAGGTACGAAGGAAACACTGATGATTACTTGCAGGTGTTTATTTGAAGTAGGGAAGATACAGGTTGTGTTTGTACTATGTATCTAAAATCCAGAGCTACAAGGACTGCGCTAATGTCTCGGAGAAAAATACCCTCAGGGGCCTCTCTATGGTGCTCACGAATAACGCCGCAATTTGGTACCAGGGAGTGAAGAAAGTGTTAAACAATACCTACGGTGATAAAAGACCCCCACATCGAATCTACATCGAACTATTCTAACAAAAACAAGGCGATCAAAATACCGGCGTTTTCGTCGCTAAAAGCCGAGCGTTGCTTTGGAAAATTCCAGCAAATGAAAAATCGGATAAAGCGCAAGTAGACATGGTATACGGCCTACTTGATGCACGAATACGTAAACAACTGAGAGAGGACTTAACGAATTTCGCGGGAATGCTTCGTCTCGCCCGTTCCATTGATATCGAAGTTGCCGAAACGCGTAATCAGACGCAGCCGCAGCCCGGCCCGCCATCCAGCGGCCACTTCACAAAATCGACGAGCGCTGTCGCCGCCGCCGGCCCCGCCAACCGAAACGTCAGCACAGCGCGGGCGTCCGCGCCGCAGCCGCGCCGCCCCACAACGCCGGGCGCGGGCAGCGCAGCACCAACAGCATCGTCGAATACGAGTGTTACCGCTAACGGGTCGATTCAACATACGAAGCCTAGATTTGTTTATTGTAAACAATATGGACACGTGCGTGACGAGTGTAATAAATTAATTAATAAGAGCGGTGGGAATAATGATAAATCTCTAAATTGTTATGGTTGCGGAGCGAAAGGAGTAATGAAGTCGCAATGTGCTAAATGTAACAATTAGTTGTCATTTTTATATGTTACAATCGAAACTTATTCGTCGGATTTGGTAAGTGAATGCAAAGATGTTAATCCTCCTACATTCTCAGATAGCACTCCAGGTCATAATGTAACACTTTTTTTGTGGTAGATAAAATTTTTGTCAAAAGAAAATTAATTACCTCCTTCTCGCCGTGTTCTCGTCCCGTTTTATATCGCTCCCTCGCTTTAAAACCGCCGCTGGGTGGTGGAACCACTTTGGAACCGCACCCTGGGACGGTGAGTTCCCCATAAACACTCTCATTTCATCAAAATAACTTAAAATCACTTGATATCTGTGCACCGAAGCTGTATTTTTGTTTGTTTTGACGGACTGCAGCTGTCATTTGGACGTACGGCGTTTTCGTTCGGAAACGCGCCCGTCTCCGCTAAGACTGGCTAAATTATTTCTTTGGACTAGCACACGGGTCGGATTCGAGTTTGGTTTTGGGATTGCGAGGACGTTGTCCCGCTTCTTTTGGCGTGCCTCAAGGAATTGCGTATGTGAATGGTGGTAGCCTTTGGGTTCAGAAGATTCGAGAACAATCGGATTTTCTGAACGAAACGCGGCAGCGGGGTGCGTTCAAAACTCTCATCCGGGCTGTCAGGGATTGATAGTGTTTTGTTGTAATCTGGTTTTAAGTCGGGTTTTGGGGAGTGGTGGGATGAGACGTAGGCCTGGGAGAGTGTATTTCTTTGAGGGAAAATGGTTCCGCGTAAATTCTTCGAAAACGGAAATTTTAGGAAACAGTTTATGGGATTCGGTGTTTTGGGTTTTCGGTTTGAGAGTTGTGGTATGAGAGCGCGCCGGGCGGAGTTTTTTTTGGCGACAAGGGCGAACTGCGTAGCAGGCATTTTTTCCTTGGGCTGACCGGCTTGAGCAGAGCCTGGAGATTGCGAGTGGGCTGGAATTATCACGAGGGTGTCGGCCTCTGTGCGGCAGAGCGTTTCCTGTCTGTGCCTGTCGTGATTGAACGGAATCCGTGAAGCCAAAAATAGCCGGTCGCCGGTGACCGCGTGCGTGGTTGTGGCTACGCGGCCTAGAAGCTGCATGTAACCGTCGTGGTGTGATCCCTGGTGTGATTGTGTTCCCAAGTTGGGCTCATAATCCCTCACGGTAAGTCGCCTTGCTCAGGGGATTGACCCCATCGTATTTCGTTGTGAGTTCTGTGTGCTGACTTGCTGGTTTCTTTCAGAACGACGTGGCGTGGGGTCGAAATTGGGCCGACCTATCTACCCTACGGGTTTTCTTCCTCCGAAAGGTACGTGTTTGACGTTCTAAAGGCTCTGTCAGTTGGTATTCGGTTTCTTAGGGTGGCCGATACATTTATATTATTTGGGCTGGCCTACCATTTGTGGGTGTTTGTGGACAGGCTCCATATAAATATACATATTTACATACACCTTAGGCATGATTTCCATATACTCAGAAGGCCCATCCATTATGTTAGCCTATATATGCCTATATTATATGTAAAGCCCTGTGTTTAAAATAATATTTCCCGTATTCCAACGATTTACAAACCCACCGCACTATTCCCAAACCACTGCAACTCCTGAAAGCCAGAATCAACAGTGGCGACCACCAGAAAAGCGCCGAGGCAATGAAGCTCGACGAAGTCCCGGAGAATGAATTTAACTGTCTTGGATCCCGCAACGAAATTAATCAGAAAAGAATAACGGAGGAGTAGGAAAAAACATAAATTTCCACTTCCCTCCATATCAAGCAGGAGACAGAACAAACAAGGCCACTAGGCACAAAGGTTCGTTTACAACTGGGATAAGCCCAGTTGCCTAGCACCACGGATAAAAATAAGAATTAATAATTAATGGGTCCTAACATTGTGAGCTGCTATGTTTGATTCCAATAATAGGTATGGCAAAATCGCTTGAACGCACGGAAATTTGTTCTAGTTTCCACAAGGTCCGTATAGTAAACAACTCCTGAGGTAGCCTCTACATTATTCAACATAATATTACGTTCATTCTGCCAAAGAATACACTCCCATAAGATATGATGTGCAGATTGTACATATTCGCAGTCAGATGTAGAACACTGACATAAAGGCGAGGCAACGAGCTTGAAGGAAAACAATTTACTTTTAAAGTTACCATGCCCTGTGAGAAATTGGGCAACACAGTGATCCACCTCCAGCCACGTCCTGGCCAGCCGAACGCGAACGGATGGAAAGAATTGGTGGAGATGTCGGCCCTTGATGGAATTATCCCACCTACATTGCCATTCGGATAAAAGTTCCTCCCAGACGTCAATAGGTGGTTTAAATAATCTAGAGATTTTCTCACGGTCACTCCGCGTTAAAAAGTTCGCGTCCGTGGTCTCTCGTGCGGAATAGTACATTGCAGCACGTCGCTGCACTTCAAGGTCGACCGGAAGTACGCCAGCAAGTACCGGTAAGGCCTCAGTACTAACCGTCCTGTACGCTTTGCATAAGAATATCAAAGCCAAACGCTGACTCTGAAGCAACTTACGTCGCACCGCCCCTATGGTGGCCCTATCAGCCCAAACTGGCGCCCCGTAGCAAATACAACCCAAGTAAGTAGCCCCATAAATAGTTTTTAAAGTTAAAAAAGACAGACCCCACGTAGATTTAGATATTCTCGTTAAGGCATAGAAATTTTTTTTTGCTTTTTCACCGACTATTTTAATATGATCTATAAATGCAAAATTCCTCTCTAACACGAGACCAAGATAGCACACGGACTGCTTCCTTTTTACCCGACTGCCGAAGGAGGGTAATGTGTTTATCAGTCTATGTATGTATGTATGTATGTATGTATGTATGTATGTATGTATGTATGTATGTATGTATGTTTGTTCCTATGTGGCGTTCCAGAGACCAAACGCGTTGACCGATTTTGATGATTCATACGTCAATCGATTAGTCTTAACCTTGCGAGTGTCATAGGCTACATTAAAATTGGAAAATAGAAAAATGGCGGCTTTTGGGCGCCATATTGTGGGGGGCCAGTTTTATTTTTTCTTCCAAACCCATCGTGTGGGGTATCAAAATAAAGGTTTTTTAGAGGCGATTTCAAAAATATATAACACTTATATATTTAAATGTACCTAATTCGAAAAAAAATTAACTAAAAAGTTATAAATAAAAAAGTTGATTAAAAAAATCAAAATACCCGACTGCTTAAAAAGCGAACTAAAAAGACGTAAACAAGAAGAAAATCATGCTGTGCAGTCGGAGGATACATCTGGTTTTGGTCACCCGGCTCGCGAATATGTAATTATGTATCCTCCGACTGCACAGCATGATTTTCTTCTTGTTTACGTCTTTTTAGTTCGCTTTTTAAGCAGTCGGGTATTTTGATTTTTTTAATCAACTTTTTTATTACGGGAACGTTATTAAATTTAATAGTAGGAATCCTTTGATCGTTTGCACGCTACGCAAGACGGTGTATAATTTAAATTATCCTTATGCGGGCAGTCTTTGGTTTCATGTGCCTCAGAGCAATTAGCGCAGGTAGGTGATTTAATAGTACAGTGTTTCTTAACATGACCGAACTGTTGACAATGTGCACAACGTACTACGTCGACATCATCAATGAAACGGCAAGTCGCCCAATCAATAAACAATTTATCTTTAGTCGAGACTAAATGTTTCCGGACCGCGGACTCGAGTTCTATGCCTATCCATTTCCGACCGTTGTCTAGCGAACGCCTACGTATAATTTTTGTTGATTTAATAAAGTCGTCTTCTTTTAATGGCAACTCGTCTTTAATGTTTTGACAGTACAACGCATGCAAAAAGGCACTGTCCTCCATTGACGATGGGACGTCTTTGACTAAAATACGAGGCCTACGGCCTTTTGGTTTCTCAAGTCGCAAGCCAGCGGACCTAATGGCATCGACCGATTGTAATTTTTTTATTTGATTATCGTTAGCGACACGTAACACGACACCAGACTTCGCAGCTTTCTTGACACCTACAATTTGAAAACCGTCACTAGGATTTATTGCTTTCATGAGCGCTTGTTTAGTCGCGGAAGAAGTTGTGTAATCATTTGATCGCTCATCAGTGGGGTAAGCCACAAGACACGGAAGTTTGGCACGTGAGTCTACCACTGGAGCAATTTTGGGTAAACGAAGTTTTAATTTATCAGCATATGAAATATTACTGACATCAGACTTGGCAATGTTGACACCGGTATTAAATTTAATTTTGTCTAATTCGCGTTCCGTATTGGCTAATTTGGTTTCGTTAGCAGATGATTTTATGGCTAGCAAGGAAACAATACCCGTTATGCGTTGAGTCATGTCCATAATAGCGGATTTATTTGCAACATTTATGCGGGACCCTTGGTCATTAACAAGGTCGTTAATTTTAGACAGGTATGCAGACGCCTGAGAAACCAAATCACAATAGTCGTCATTGCTTGCACTGCTTGCATTTAATATCGGCGAAGACCTTTCAATGGACTCCGATGTTTGCAGTCGTTTTGATCTGACTTCGGGTGAAATGTACGAAGGAGACATTTCACTAAACAAACTTTTAGCATTAGCGGAGGTCGACGGCGACCTTTGTTTATTGTTACGTTGAAATAATATATCTCCACCACGATCAGGTGGGTCATCATTAATAGACAACATAGTTATATACGCAAATCAAATGAATAAACGAATTAGAACGTAAAAAGTGAAAGATTAACGGAGAATACAATTATTTCGATATACCCACACGTCAAGTAAATGTACTCACCGATAGCTGACGAAATTAACTAATTACAAGTAAAAAACGGACGTAAACACGTTTAAAAACTTACGATACCAGCACTTATCACAAAATACACAATCGACAGCAACTCACAAGCCGGAAATAAATTTCGGAACACGACAATTGCAATTAAAATCAGGGAGCGAACAAATCACCGCTAACCAATGCGAGCGCGCGGAGGGAAGAGAATTCCAACGATTTGTTTGATCTGTATAACCATAAAATCTGTGTGTTTAATCATAAAGGGTGCTGGACGGCTCATCCGTTGTGTTCACCTATGTAAAGCCCGGTGCGTAAGATAATACCTTCCATGTGTAGCGAGTTGTCTGTTCTGTATAACCCTAAATTCTGTGTGTTTAATCATGAAGAGTGCCGGACGACTCACCCATTGTGTTCGCCTATGTAAAGCTCGATGTTTAAGATAATATTTCCGTGTTTTAGCCTGTCTGTTCCATATACTCAAAACCCTTTATGTTTGATTTGAGTTTTTGTGCTAAGAAGTTTTTATTCTGTAACTTCAGGAGGTGTCTGGTTGGGGCTGATTGCCTGGCTGAGGCTGCCCGCTCGAGGCAGGCCGTCGCAGAGTGGAGTTGGCTGGCTACGCGACGGTCCAGGAGTGACAGGCTTTCTGATCCTTCTGTTTTTATTATTTTTGTTCTTCCACCCTCAACTTAAAATTTGTTGATAAATTTTGGAAGAAGAAAAGTTTGACCAGCCAACTGCAACCAGCGACCCTCTTAACATATTTACTTATTGTGACGTGTTCAAGGGTTTCACTAAATAAACATCTATCTCAGTATTTGGTGCTTTATTGTTCCCAAGAAGAAATCACGTTACAATAATATTGCCCGTTTTCGTAATAATAGCGTTTATCTTAATAAACAAAACCGCGATGCACATTCTAAAGGTCTATCCACATATATCAGGGCCGTGCCCGGGACGTGCACGGGACGTGTGTGAACGATGTCATATAAAATATTCCCACCGATATTTTTTTGAGCCCCTGACGGGACCCGGCCCTGTCACGTCCCGGGCACGCCCCTGATATGTGTGGATAGACCTTAATAGTTATTGTAAGTCGCCGTGTTTACAATCACAACCACGCGATTGCATTAATAACAATAATTTTTGTTGCGATTGTCCAACTCGTACTCGTATAAGTTCATGTAAGTCAGGTGAATGTTATCGGTGTTTTTGTGATTAAGTACTTTCGAATGTTCCAGTATTAATTAAGGAACCGATCTCAGGTACTCATGTTGACTCATCACATAGGGTAGATGTTCCTATTTACGATAATTATGGTGGTTACTCATCGGATAGGGTAAATATTCCTGTTGTCGTTCATTGTGTTAGTGACTCACCTGATAGGGTAGATGTGCTTGTTACCTTTAATAATCAAAGTCACTTACCTGTTAGGGTAAAATCACCTGTTATCGTCTCGACTCGTGGATTGTGCTGCTCAAACGTCGACCAGTTTGACATGCCTTCGGTAGTTTCTACATTTTGCGTCGACACTACGGCGACTACTACCTTGGTTGGTGTTACTTCGACGGTCCCTCTCTCTGCATCACACGTTCCGCTGACGACGACCGCACGTTCAAAGCAGCAGAGGCCAGTGCTCAGTACCCAGGTTCTTGGTTTACGGGGAATGGGTCTCATTGATAAAGCCGCTAGGTGCTCCATAGCGGGACATACACTATTTAAGGAAAAGGGACTTAGCTACTATAATTTTATATGTTACCATTAGTTAAGTAAGTTAAGTTTAATTATTGTTTTAGTGTTGTAGCCAGATATTTGCTAACTACCTCCAAGTGCACTTAAAATAATGTGTCATTAACGACGAAAAAACTAGATCCCACGACACAGGGTATCCTAGTGTGGGGTCTAGGGTTTCTTTAATGCACTAAATATTTGTTACTATTTTATTTTGTTGTTGTGCTTATTGTATCTAAAGAAAGGTGTCCTAATAAATTTATCTTATCTTATCTTGGCTTTGGTTCCAAGCAGGTTAACGTGAAGCTGGCTGACGGAGTCGTCCGCTCACGCGAAGTTCTGGAGGCATGCGTCGATGTCATCATCTCTGTGGACAAAAGTGTTAGAGTAGACTTCGTGATTTTTCCGGAAGCTGATAACAACGATACTCTTCTTGGTATCGATTTCCTCAATGCTGCAGGTATGGTTCTTGATTTTTCTGCTTCTTCTTGGCACTTCTCTGGGTGCACGCAGTCTTATCCACTCGAGTATGAGGGTGAACCAATGCCACAGCCCAACCCAATCTCTGTGTCTTCTATGTAGTTAAGGACTGATGAAGGTTTGTTGCTTACTTGTGATCAACGCCAACAGCTCACTGATTTACTTTAACACATTGATACGGAAGGTCATGCGCCTATTGCGGTGCCTCCTTACCGCCTCACGCCCGCGAAGAGGGTCATAATGGAGGCCGAGATTAACAAAATGCTGAACGATGGTGTTATTGAGGAGAGCGAGTCAGCGTGGGCTGCACCTGCTCTCCTCGTCCCAAAGAAGGATGGCTCGACTAGGTTCTGCATCGACTATCGTCGGCTCAATGCTGTTACTAAAAGTGACACTTACCCTTTGCCGGTCATCGAGGATCTTCTTCACGCTACCAAAAGGGATCTCTCAGGCTACTGGCAAGTAATTGTATCAGCTGCTGACAGGGACAAGACAGCATTCGTGTCGCCTTTTGGTACATACCGTTTTATTCGCATGCCGTTCGGTCACAAAAACGCTCCCGCCAGTTTCCAGAGGTTAATGGACCGATTTCGATCTGGAAGTGCCTTGAAGGACGTTACGTTATTAGTTTATTTAGATGATCTGCTGATCCTGTCAGAGGGGCCCTTCCAGAAACATCTGGAAGACCTAGACGCAATGTTCAACCGCCTTCGTGTTTTTGGGTTACGTGCCAACAGGGATAAGTGCAACTTTGCCTGTAATCAAGTATTGCTAACCACTCATTCTCTAAGTAATGCACCAAAAGGTTTAACTTTAGGAAAGTTTATGCCTCAGAGAGATGGTCCGTATACCGTAAATAAAACTATTAGCCCCACGACCTAGGAGTTGGTCGATGGTCAGGGTCAGTTGTTAGGTCGCTATCATGTTTCGGATCTTACAGCTCTCATTAGTAATCAGATTGATCCTATAGAGCCGGTCCAACCTCGACGTCTACGAGGACGGCCGCCTAAAGCCCAAAAGAAGGCGCGCTCTTAGTTTTATGCCAAATCACTCTCTGGCCGATATCGTGACTTGGAGGAGGAGAATGTAGTGCGCACCGTATCCGAACGTCTCAAAACCAAAACAGCGCCGCAAAGTTGGTAGCGAGGACGCTCCAGGACGCCAACTTAATAATTACCGCGTCCTGTCGCCCGCGCCTCATACTCCTCACGCTTTCTCTTTCCCGGGTAAAATCATAGGATTTTTTATATATAACGCTCCTGCTGCCTTATTGTTAAAGATTGTGTAAACTGTGTGTTTTTACGAACAATAAACTGTTTTAAACGAGTGTGCGGACAATTTCAATTCCACGAACCCTACATAATGCTTATATTTCTTTTTATACAATTATAATTACTACTATTTGCTTTTTTTTTAGATTGCACAACAAAACTGGTTTATACTTCTACTTTGAATTCAAACACCTCTTGTCTACAACATTTTACTAACTACTTTAATACTAATATCATTGGCAACATTGTGGTACAATGTTGCATCATAAATTGGCAGCACTGCTACCAACTTCCCTTTTCAAAAACTGTAAAATGTGTAAAATGTAACGGCGTGGATCACCATATAAAATATCAGAAAATAATAAAAGAAGCTGTGAATTTATGTTCAACTTTTATTTTACTTACACAAAACGCGGTGCGTTTGTGGAACTTGCTGCCGCCTGACATTAGGGACTGCCAAACTCTTACAGTTTTCAAAAGAAGAGTGAAAGAACACTACCTTTCCATTCCGTCATAGTTGCATATAATATGTATATTATCTTTTTATATATTTTAGTATTTATTTAGTATTTATTGTTATGATATGTATACATATATGTATGTATATGACAATATGTTTTAATTGTTACATTGTATATTACTAAACTGTGAATTGTTTTATGTCTTTATTTTTCCTCTCCACACACAATGTCTACATCTCTTTTTTTATCATTTTCCTTTCGCAGGTATGCTGGAAGAGATTTCATTAGAAATAAGCATCACCTCTGTACCTAATTTTCTGTTCCTTCTTCTTGTCCTTGTATTATGTGTGTGTACAAAAATTGTTAAATAAATAAAATAAATGGTGCCGAAACCTAAATAGATATTCGGTGAAATACAAAACAGTGACATAGTGTGAGAAAGTGATATTACAAAAAAACCTCGAAAATTCCAACAAACAAAAAATAGCAATAACTAATAAATAAAAACTACAGTATAGTGTCTAAAACCAGTATAGTGATCAAAAAAGTCAATCACCGCATTCGTAGCTAAAATAGTCTAAAGTTGAGCCCAAAAAGTGTATACGAGTACCTACATCTCGTGTGAATAATTCGCCGAAAAACGAAGCCATTTTTTTCGCGAGCACGAGAGCGAGCGAGAAGGATTTCCGAGAGGCTAGATCACGGAACGTCAGCGCATCAACTGTCAGTCACTAGTGTCATTGCTGTCAAAGTGAAGCACGAAAACAATTATGTTTTGCAAGTTTTGAAGCAATCATTCAATCTTGATATTGAAACAATACGACTTCGTCAAAATGGGTGGTGCACAAAAATACGACATAGATGAACAGAAGTAAAAAGTCAAAGCGCGACTAGCACAATGCAAAGGATCACTCACGAAAGCTGATTTTTTTTACGAACAACAAAAAGGTGCAACTGATAGAACACGCTAGCCACCTCAACAAGGATACAAGCACCATGATCACGGATAAACTGAAAAGCTACTGCTTTGTTGCTATTTTCAGTTTATCCGTGATCATGGTGCTTGCAACAGCACCGAAATATCGGGAACTCGCAAAAAACAGTAAACATGGTAAATATCCCGTTTCTAATGTTAATGTTAGTGTTAGTGACCATGACAGTTTAAAAACTTATATAGTGTACACATCTTTACTGACCAGTACACCCTATAAAAACTACCTAGAAGAGGAAACGAAAAAGAAAACAGATAAAGAACAAAATTAAAAAATCGGTTGCTAACAAAAAGATAAATAAAGGAAATGGTCGCGGGAAAGGAAAAAATACGCAAAAGAGTTATAAATCCGGTTCTTCTGAAGAAGATGATGATACCGAATGCCTGTTCTGTACCGAAACCTTTTCTAATGATAATCACGGTGAAGGGTGGTTAAAATGCGTTGTGTGCTTGAAATGGGGACATGAGGTCTGTGCGGGAATAGACAGCGGCGACGAAGAAGATTTTACTTGCGATGTTTGCATTTCTAATCGTTTAGAAAGTGAGAAAAGAATTTAAGACGGTAAATTTTTCATAATTCGGATCATAAGAAGAAAGAAAGAAAGAAAACATTTTTATTTGTGACCCGCACAGGAGACACGAGATAAGAAAAACACAAACAATAATAAAAAAATAAAAATAAATAAACCCGTGCGAGACCAAAAAGGCTCCTATCTCAGCATGTGCAACGATATTAAAAAGAAAATAACGCTGCGCTGATTTTCTGATAGGGCCCACTGTTGATGCCACGGACAAATTTACGGAGACGGATCATACTTAAGAAATAAAATAGAACAAAATAAATAATAACAAAATAGTATAAATAAACACAGAAGGTGAGTATGTATGCGTATAACATATAAAACAAATATCTAAGTAAAATAACATAAATATATATACGACCAAAATCCCTACGGCAGAAGCAAAAGCAGAAAGTAGCATAAGAAGCATAAGTCCTTATTTTTTTAATTAAAAGAAGAGTTGATTTCTTTAATAAGACCTATTTTATTAATGCTAGAAACCAAAGGCAAGGAGTCTTTATTGTTTTTTTATTTGGCAAAAGAGTTTATTTGGTTTATTATAATTTGTTAATTCTACAAACCTTAAGTTAAATTTTGTTGATTGAATAGAAAAAAAAATGATCTCCAATTTAACGAGACTTAAAATGTTAGGTATGTGTAACATGCTTACATATTTTTGTTGCTCTAACCAATATATGTGATTTAGATAAACATCTGGTTGTTTTATTTTGTTAATATAAAATATTGTAATATAAAATGATCCCTGGGATCATTTTAACCCTTACCCAGGGAGTGTTTTATATATACATGTGTATAAAACGATCCCTTACTAAAGTTTTAGAAAATATGACAATACACAACACTGCAAACATGCTTCAGTGCTACTTTGTGCAGTAGAGAAATTGGTTATATCTAAAACTATTATCCTGCATCAGGTTTGTACTCAAACTTTAATGACATTCATAAAACCAAGCAAGGTCTTTTATAAATCACCCATTCAAGCTCGACATTTGCCATCAGAAAAAAAAGTAGGGTCAATGTTAACTTTGATCCATTGTCAAAGGAGGATGTAATAGAAAATTACCTTGATTATGCGCGCAATTTAGCTATAAATATTGGAGACACAAAAATGCCTATATTACAGACATTTAGACCAGCAAATCCCTATGGCCTGGAGCAAGATCATACGTATGCAAGTAAGGATTATAAAGATAATGTTCTTGACAGTCTATTATTGCAAAATGTGACCGAAGAGCAAATTGATTAATTTGGAGCTATTAACAAGGGCTCAAGATAAATCTACTGATTGACATAAGTGGAGGTCATATAGGGCCACAGCAAGCATGTTCTATGCAATTTGCCATGTCCGAACTGGGAAAAAAGTATTGATTGAAAAAATATTAAACCCAACGAAAATTTTCTCTCGGTCTATAGCTCATGGTAAAACTAATGACTTGCAATAAATAAATATGAAATAGAATTTCAATTAAAATTGCAAAAGTGTGCTCTCTTCATAAGCTTGCAATACCCCTTCCTTGCAGCTTCTTCTGGGGATGGGGTCATAGGTGAAGAGACTGTTGTAGAGGTCAAGTGCCCCTATAGTGCAAGGTTCATGCCAATAAATACAGTTACTGTACCATATCTAGAAAACAGTAGTGGACAATTAACTTTAAAAAGAAAACATCCATATTATGCACAAATCCAAGGACAATTATTTTGCACAGGAAGAAAATATTGTAATTTGATTGTTTATTCATTTAAAGAAACCCAGGTCTATTTTATTAATAGAGATGATTCATATATAAAGGAGATGGTACGAGGACATCAAAATTTCTACGAATGTGATTTAAAACCAGAAATCATCATCATCATCATTTCAGCCGAAAGACGTCCACTGCTGGAGATAGGCCTCTCCGAGGCGTCGCCACAGTTTTGAGCTTTTTATAGGTTTTAATAAGACCAATCAACCTTTCAATATGTACTCTTTTACTTGCTAAAGCTCTATCCTTTAATACTGTTAAGCCTGGTAATTGGGTCTGACCTTTCAAAAATGTTGGAGTATTAACAGTAACATTACTTTCAGCAAACATATCTTGAATATTGAATCCACGATCTGCCAGAATAACATCACCACTTTCACAATTCTGTATTAGGTTACTTCTTTTCACAGTGTGCCTGTCACTTACAGATCCTGCATATGCAGGAGAGCAATAGGACAACAGGCCTCCTGGAGTTGCACCAACAAGTAACTTTAAAGTGTTTCCGTGCTTGTAGCTACTCCATGAAGCCTGCTGGCAAGTAGGATGTTTTGGTTTCTATACATGAATTTCTGTACCATCTAAAATTACCCTAACATTAAAGAACTGATCTTCTGTACTAAGGTTGATAACTTTGCTTCCAAAATAGTTTATTTTATGCGCTACTGTGCTTAAGGTGGAATACACAAAGTAGAATTTTTTAAAGGATTCTTTGTTAAAATTGAATACCCATTTTTATATCTATGAATCCTCCCAGTATTTAGAATCAAATACACATTCAGCTGATGATAGTGATTGCACTTCACATGCACTTATCTCCACTTCATTGCATGATTCTATTTCCGTAGATAAACTGGATAAACATGTTTCTTTGCTTTCTTGAGAGTCTGTAGTGAGGCTTGCAGGTACATCAAGCATTCATTTCCTCCGAGATCGTTTTTCTAAACGCTGTTTTGCAAATGTTGAATTTAATTTTGTTTTTGTAAAAGAAAATATTGAAGGTACTGCAGTTTTCTTTAAGAATTCAGCCTTAGGCTCATACACTGAAATTAACAACATAATATCATTATCTTCCAAACAAAATGATCTATAATTAACCACGAGTTATTATGTGTCAATCACACTTACCGGTTTATTTACTTCGGTCAAAATAGCCATCTGCTACAAAATGAGCAGAGCACAATACAGAATGCTTGGTTGTTTTAAAGTTTTTGATTCTCAGCGCTTTTTCCCAGGCTTTTCTAGGTTTTGGATCCTTTAAATATATATTTTATAAAAATCAAGGAAACATATGTCTCCCTTGATTTTTGCAGTCTGGAGCACAACACTGCGTCATATTTATATATTTAATTATTTTTATGTTTGTTTATGTCGATCATGCGACATCTGGCGGGATAAAAAGGCAGTTAAAGGCAGTTTTCACCCCTTTAGTTTATTTTAAAGTGTTTCAAATATCAAGATAATTTCGTCTGTCGGCGTCTCTTTCAGTTAATTCACGAGTAGGCTCACACTTATTAGGGTTCCGTACGAACAGGACCCGGACCCTGTTACTAAGCCTCCTCTGTCCGACCGTCTGTTTGTCAGCGGGCTGTATCTCATGAACCGTAATAGTTAGACAGTTGGCAGCCAGTGTGTGTTTCTATTGCCGCTATAATAATAAATAGAAAATTATAAAATAAAGAGGGCCAAACGGGATTTTTAACGAGTTTATATAGATAGTATTTGTCAGATCCAGGCACACAGGATCATGATTTGACCTACTTAGTGACATACCGGTGTTAGATTATAGCCGTGGCGCAGAATTTGGGATACGGGTGAACTGGAGAAATATCTCCTGCAACTTCTGCACAGTTTTAATTTGTTACAGACAAAAAATCCAAAATTATCAATATTTTTAAAGTTTGAACCAAAAAAAAAGGTAAAACCAATAACCAACATTAAAAAGCATCTCGAAAGACAGGAGTTCGAAACTATTATGACAACAAATTAAAGAATGCTACAAAAGTAACCATTTGGCGTTGTAAGGTTGTATTTTTAAAATTAGTCGAATTATAACCGTTTGACGTGATTGTTTACAAAAAAAAAAATTAAAGTGTTTATTAAATATTATAAGTAATATGTAAAAAAGTGGTTTATATCAAATAAATAATTTATTCTAACTTAGCTTCGTTCTGCTGATTTGAGTTGCGTAACTCGAGTTATGCGAAGTTCAACTCGGCTTAACTCGAGTCGTGTTTATCCCGAGTTGGCACATCACTAATTTTAGACAAACCTATATATATTGGTTTTTCCGTTTTAGAACTGTCTAAATCACATATGTACCACTTTCACTATAATATAGTCAAACCTTTTTATAAAGAAATAATGAAATTGTGGTATACAGACACGGATTTATTTGTTTACGAAGTACATATACACTAATGTGTTTAAGTCCCTCAAACTACTAACTTGCCCGGCTATGTACATTTCAGAAGTCGCTATTTTCGTTAAATGTAACATTAAACTTTTCACTGCAGTGTCAAAAGACAGAAACAGACCTTTAAGAAGTCAGTATAAATATATACTACATGTTGAGAGTTGTAATACTGATTTACAGAAAAAGAGTGTTATTAGTATGGGCCCAATAATATATAATAAAATACTGAACACAATTAAAAATGACACAATAAGAATTGCAAAATGCTACTATTCTGTAAATGAATTTCTAAATGACACTGACATATTATTTTGTACTCATTAACTTGCTATTATATAATTGACATTCTTACCTAATTATGACATTGCTCCAATTCATTAATTCTATTCCTATTATATTGTACTAAGACATTTAAATTAATATATTGCGTTTAAATGGCGACATGACCGCCGCAACTGGATTTTGTATGTGTGCTGATTGAATTTCGAAAAGCTACTGTTGATCTCGGATGTTAAAAGTAGCAAGTCTGTTTTGTTCCATAATATATTATTTTCAGAGACATTTGATTTGAGTACGAAATTATGTTTTTAACTATTTTGTTTTCTATATTGTTTCAGTAAGAAAACAAAGACCAGTTCTATGGATGTATTCGGTATCAGTCGGCATAATGAAATTGACACAGAGCTCGACGATGAGTCATCGAGCAACCAACAGGTTGCTCGATGACTCATCGTCGAGCTGCACGATGGCTTTGTAAATCGTGTAGTGTAGCTAATGGCAGCAAGCGGCAAAATGCAGACACCGACGGCGAATACTATGTATGACTGTAAAGTTTACAAAGCAGGCGATGCATGTGACACCGATTCCATGGCGTTATGGAAGAAGGCACTTGTCCGTATCAAGTTCCAAACTGATACGGATACGTCGCAGTGGCGTAAATTACAAGATTTCATCCGTTCGGTCGACAAATTGTTTGAAGAACATCCAAGATTTTTTATTGATAAATAAAATAAAATAATTAAAAGATTTTTGTTTTGTTTTATTAAATAAAATGAGATGAGCGTTAAAAACTGGCTTAGGAATCAATTAACCCGAAAACGTTAAACAAAGCTACACACACACTGCGGATCTCGTCATACTTGGAAAGGTCACGTACTTGGCTGTGTGTACTATGCCTTATTTTAAAACCTGTATCTTCAGTACTTGGAACAGTTGGAATAAACACCTGCAAGCCATCTCGACCGTTGCCCTGAAAGCCAACATAACGCAGGCCATCGCTCGGATTCAGCCGGATCCATGCAGCAGAGTCATAAAAAATTGGACCTCTCGGATTCGTGCCACCATACGAAGCCGCGGCGGACATTTGAACGATGTCATACTCCATCCATAATGGCATAAATGGGCCTTTTAAATAAAAAATAAATTTCGTTATTATCTCACACACATCTTGTTTTAACATCGACCCGTCCTTGTTGAAAGACCCTTTAGTAAGCATCGAGGTGAAGGGACTGAAGAGTGACGAGAGCTAAACTTACGTAAACTTACGTAGTAGTAGTGCGTTAAACTTACGTAGTATCTCTAAGTAGTCTGTGTTCAACTCAAAGGAGGATTTGGAAAGCTAACGCTAGCTTTCCAAATTAGTTTCGCAATACCGAAAAAGTTGAAAGATATGATTCTGATTCTTTGAAAGAATCGACTTGTTTCCTTTGCAGAATTCACTTACGCAATTAGGCTGCGGGCCTCGTCTCTGGGAAAAAACTAATAAATCAAGTAAAATTTAAATTTTACGAGATAAATGCTGGCAAGAAGTTTTTGCGTTTCTCGAGACAGGATATGTAGAAATGTCGAAGGTTGAAAAGAAAAAGACAGGTAAATTAATGTATTGTTTTTATTAAGTTAAAGCTGTGATAATTACAATATAATTAAGATATGGCTTCTCACTAAAGTTTAGATAATTGCCAAGGCAGCTGTCCTGCCTCAGACATGAAATAATTAGCAAAACACGTACGCACTCCTTTTCCAGTTTTCTTTGTAGATTTTGTTTCATGACTTGGTAAATTTATTAGTTGAGGTCCACAAGTAATGACCAAATCACTTTCCCGATAGCCATCTCGTTTGCGAACAACGATGTCGCTTTGACGATATTCTTTGAACACTTTCTGGAAACATTCAATGGTCTATGTAGTATCCTCCATTTGTTACTTAAGTAACAAATGGAGGATACTACATAGACCATTACCCAACGCACATTCACCAAACGCACCATATACCGAACGCACATTCTACGTATCGCCGAGCTCTGTGCGATCGATAATTAAATACCCGTTGCGTCACACTTAAGTTATGATTTGAGAAATCTTTAAGAATAGGTATGCTCCTCAAAGGGTAATGCAGTCTTCAATGAAAACATACGGTATTTTTGTTTCTAACCCTGGCAAGCGCCTCGGTTGTGGAATATTCAGATTCCCGCTTTTCATCGTTTTCCAAAATGCCACTTTTTGTAAAATAGATGAGTCACAGTCCTTACCATATGCGCCAATATCGACGTACAAAAATTTGTAGTCCGCGTCAACTACAGCCAGTAGAACTATAGAGTATTTTTTTATATAGTTATAATTCATTGATCCTGCATGGGGGAAGTTTTCAACGCGTAGGTACATGTTTCCCGTCGTTAGCACCGAAACATAGGAAAATGTGCTCGTTTTTCAAATCCATTCAAATTTTTTTTTCCCGTTTTATAGTTGTTATCCCAATTCTATAGCCGTAATACATATCGATCATGGTGTTTCCTGATGCGAGGTACCTGAAAAAAAAAGTTGAAAAAAACATATTTTTTTTTACAGTTTATGTCAGTATGAAAATGAGCG
The DNA here is from genome assembly GCA_945859665.1 of Anorthoa munda. Classification (NCBI taxonomy): domain Eukaryota; kingdom Metazoa; phylum Arthropoda; class Insecta; order Lepidoptera; family Noctuidae; genus Anorthoa; species Anorthoa munda. The sequence continues at coordinate 7,446,666 of OX243894.1, read as the reverse complement.
AATATAAGGGATTCTTTCGTGAAATCTCTGCGCACCAAAACTGGCCAAGGATTCCAGAAAAATATTTTCACGCCGAACAATTAAATTTTCTTTTCAAAGTTGTAGAAAAAGCAGGCACAGATTCCAATTTAACTGAAACAGAAAATTCTTTGACGTCATTACCAGTTTCATCATGAACAAATAATGAATCAAATACACCAGAACCTCCTCCGGTTACACCAGAGTCTAATGAATTACCACCACCCACATTGCCGGCACGGAAGAAGAAAACAAGTGAGTCAGATGTGATAGAAAGAGAAATATTGGCCGAATTAAAAAAAAACAGGCCGATAAAGACAACATTCCTTTGTACTGTCTGGATCTGTGATTTCATGGGAAACTAGGAAACAGAGAACTGTCGCCTTGTCCAGTACTGAGGCTGAATAAATGGGAATTACAGAAGCTTGTAAAGAAGTCGTGTATTTGCGTAACTTGTTACATGAAATTACAGGTAATTCAAACAACATTACTGTATTCAATGATAACCAAGGTGCTCTAAAGTTGTCAGTAAATAATGTAAAACAATATATCACGGGAATTTAACGCGATGATTTAGATTATTTATTTACCTATTTAACCCGACGTTTCGACCGTGTTGCAACGATCGATTTACCTTACTATCGATTGCCTATCGATAGGTTGTCGATACTATCGTGACCTCGAAAATAGTCACAATATCGATAGCACTATCGATAGTATTTAAATTGTACAATACTAACGATACTATCGATAGTATCTATCCAAGAAATTGAGCAATACTATTGATAAAGTGCAATACTATCGATAGTATCGATACTATCACTATTTTGGTGTGTTTTACTACATCGATATTTACCCAAAGTTCGATAGTATTGTATCGGAATTTTAGTCAACATCATTAGTATAATGAAAAATGTTTTATGGCATTATTTTGTTAGAGAAAAAGTGTTTTATTAAGATTCTATTTTCAAATTTCGGTATTGTGTTTATAAAGTATGTCAATTGTGTTTTGAAGTTTATAATTCGAATATTACGCGTATTCGAACTAGGAACCTATATTTAATAAATTATTACTAGGTTGCCAACCATTTGTAGATTTTAAAAGTTATTTGCGTGAGTGTTTGAATCGTGATGGCAGATAAAAATAAAAAAACCGGCCAAGTGCGATTCGGACTCGCACACGAAGGGTTCCGTACCATTATCGCAAAACACTGCATAAAAATCACGTTTGTTGTATGGGAGCCCCCCTTAATTTATTTTATTTTAATTTAATAATTATTATTTTTTGAAGTAAATATTACACTAAACATTCTGTGAATATTTCAGGCGTCTACATGTTGCCGTTATTAATATCGAGCAAAAAACGGCAAAAATATCACGTTTGTTGTATGGGAGCGCCCCTTTAATATTTACTTTATACTGTTTTTAGTATTTGTTGTTATAGCGGCAACAGAAATACATCATCTGTGAAAATTTCAACTGTCTAGCTATCACGGTTCATGAGATACAGCCTGGAGACAGACGGACAGACAGACAGACAGACAGACAGACGGATCGCGAAGTCTTAGTAATAGGGTCCCGTTTTTACCCTTTGGGTACGGAACCCTAAAAATCGGCAATGTGATCATTTTTTGAAAAGATTAATGACTCAAAAATTAGTTGCAAGATATGTCGCAAAGATTATAAGATTATGTGATGTAGTATGTAAGTACCTATTATTTCTATGTGTGTAACCAGTATATAACCCATGTAACATCATAATTAAAGGCAGTCTTGTACTATCTCTTCACATGTTTTCATTCACTCTGACACCCGACCTTACATGGCGACCCTGCCACTAAAACAGGGCTTGAATCATGTGCGCGATTAGTGTGGACTTTGCTCTACGCGGCAACTGTTTAAGTGAGAGATATATTAAAAGTGACTTTCAATCATGTGTAACTCAAAAGTAACTAATGAAGAGGTATTTCTCAATCAAAATAGCGCCGCTAAAAACACCGCGACGGTGGAGGAATTCAAAATTCATTTGACGGCCATAAGTATCGTGTTAACAATCATTTGCACGATTTTATTCCTTGGTATGCTATACCTCATGTATAAAATTTACAAGAGATGTCATGAGTCTTGGACGAGAGAGCAGATAACGAGACATATCTTAAGGCGTTCTTTGGACCGATCCAGAAGGAGCCGCGGCGGTGCTTGCGGCATGTCTGCAAGCGAGGAATGTCGGACCCATGCATCCAACAAGGGTCCCTGACAACACAGAGGCGTGTATCAAATTAATTCGGCTAGTGTTCTTGTGATTCTGTGTCTTAATAAATGTGTGAAAGTGCGGCAATTCTAATTCGGACTGTGTGCGCGTGCCTTAGCAGTGGAGTCGCGATTTATGATTATGAACTACATAATTATGGACAGCTATGTACGAGAAGTTATTACAGTTATACAATGACCTTGGTAAGATAAGAATATATTTAATAAAAATAGGGCCAAGTAGACGAAGAGGTGAAATTGTTTTAAAAAAGCTAAAAGATGCCGATAATTTACTGAGTACTTTCAATGAGAGTTTAGAACGTTTAAGTTTGCTTAAAACTGGATTTAAAGACGAGGAATTTTGTCAATTTAATAAATTAAGCAAAGATTTTGTTAGCTTGTATGACAATATTTTAGATTTGTGTAATAATTCATCATCGAATGAAGGATCTATAATAGAACTAAATATGGCAAAATTTGATTTAAAGATCGCCTTGAGCTTATTGCCAGTTTTAAATGACGAAGGCATAAATACGAAACAGCTCATTGATGGGATAGAATATTATCAAACGGAACTTGACTCAGATGGTCAAATTAAATTAATAAATTTTGTACTTAAAAGCCGACTTTCGCAGTCTGCTAAACTCAAACTTAATACAAATTATAACAGTGTAAATGAGTTAGTCAAGGCTATGAAAACAAGCCTGTTACCTAAAAAATCTGCAACGGCTCTACAACACCAATTGTACAATTCAAAACAAAACGATCTTTCTATAGATGACTATGGTAAGAAGATAACTGATTTGTTTGTAAACTTGACGATTTCCCAATCAGAAGGTAATGAGTCTTACTTCGGTGTATTGAAGCCCATAAACGAAAAATTAGCCATTAAAAGTTTTGCCGACGGATTGAGAAATCGTCGACTAAGCACTATAATAGCAGCACGACAATTTACATCTTTAAGTGATGCTATACAATCAGCTATCGACGAGGAAGTTTCTACACCGTCCACTTCAGGTGATATTTTATTTATGCGTCGTAATAACAGCTACTACCAATATAGGAATTCCAGAAGTCAGGGAATGTCACGAGGACAAGCAACCCCACTAACGGAACGGAGGGATGATCGAATATCGCAAACAGGTCGCGGTGGATGGAGATCTCGCGGCCGTGGTGCATCAAACCGTGGAACTAGAGGTAGGATTTTTTTTAACCAAGTTAATAACCAGGAACAGCAACAACATATGCATATTTTGACAGATGCAAACCCACGAGAAAGCCAATCAGAAAATAATAATGATAATTTAGAAGAGTTTTTTCGTGAATAAAAGCGTTATGATGTCATGTAGTAGCATATATCATATTTCGTTACACTCTAAACATAATAATCTACCATATACGTGGCTAATAGACACCGGTGCTTCCATATCGGCCATAAAATATAAACACATTTGTGATTTGGATGTACCCATCCAAAAAGGGAAGCTTGTTGTAAATGGTGGAAAAATCGAAGCGATCGGTTTTGTTTATCTTGAATTAAGAGCAGGTGATCAAGTTCTAAACCATAAATTCTACGTATTTGAATCTTTACCCTGTAAGGCAAGTGGTATTTTAGGCCAGGACTTATTGAGCAAATATCATTCAATTATTAACTTTAGAAATAATACTTTGGTTATTTATAATAATAATAAAGAAATTAGTTTGCCAATTACTTTACATAATGAGACGCTAACAGTACCGGCTAGATCTGAAAGTACACATTACATTACGACCGACATAGCAGAGGACTGTGTAGTCTGTGCGACGGAAATAGGAAACGGAATATTTTTGGCAAATACACTGGCAACACCCGTAGATGGAAAGCTACCAATTAGAATCTTGAATACCACTGAAAATGATTTTTATATACAAAATATTAAACCTAATATTCATAAAGTAAGTGATTACGAAATTTGTATATTTGACAAGCCTGGTAAAAATGCAGAACGAGTCAAAAAACTGCTACCTTTATTAAATATAGGGCATTTGAATAAGGAGGAACAAATTAGCATTAGAAACATATGTGCAAAATATAATGATATCTTTTATCTCGAAGGAGACCAGCTCACTACGACAAATATATATAAACATTCAATAACTATAGAACCCGGTACAAGACCAATGTACAGCAAACCTTACAGGCTCCCACATTCACAAAAAGCGGAAATACAGAATCAAATTGACCACATGCTCGAGCAAGGTATAATTGAACCTTGTAATAGCGAATGGTCTAGTCCCGTTCTTTTAGTACCAAAGAAATCAAACGGAGAGAAAAAATGGCGTCTTGTCATTGATTACCGAAAGCTAAATAACTGTGTACAAAATGATAAATTCCCTCTGCCAAATATTCATGAAATATTAGACTCACTCTCTGGGTGCATTTATTTTACACACTTAGACTTAAGCCAAGGGTTTTATAATGTGGAACTCGAAACCGATAGTAGGAAATTTACAGCTTTTCATTCAGGCCAATTTCAAATGACTAGAATGCCAATGGGTCTTAAGACAAGTCCTAACTCATTTGCCCGAATGATGACAATGGCAATGGCGGGCCTAAATTACGAAAAATGTTTATGTTATCAGGACGATTTGATTATAATGGGACGGGGCTTATTAGACCATAACAAAAATTTGATCGAAGTCTTAGAAAGATTACGCAGTGTTAATTTAAAATTAAATCCGATGAAATGCGACTTTCTTAAGAAAGAAATGCTATATTTAGGCCACGTCGTAACAGACAACGGTGTGCTACCCGATCCTGAAAAGATTAGTGCTATACAAAGCTATCCAGTTCCTCAAAACACGGATGAAGTAAAGCGTTTTGTAGCCTTGGCGAATTATTATCGCAAATTTATTCCAAATTTTGCTGAAATAGCGAATAGTTTAAATATTTTATGTAGGAAAAAAGTACAATTTATTTGGAATAGTGACGCACAAAAGGCATTTGAGACGCTAAAAGAATGTATGTCTGCACCTCCAGTTCTACAATATCCGGCTTTATCAGATAAAAATCAGTTTATTGTACAAACTGACGCGTCGGGTTACGCGATAGGAGCGATTTTATCCAATAGCGATGGTCGGCCAGTCGCTTACGCCAGTAGGAGTTTAAACAAAGCTGAACGGAATTACCCGACTATTGAAAAAGAACTCCTGGCTATAGTATGGGCCGTGAAACATTTTAGACCCTATTTGTATGGTCGTTCATTCAAAATAGTGACCGACCACAAACCACTGGTATATTTATTTAGTTTAAAGGAGCCGTCAAGTAGATTACTCAAATTTAGATTATGTTTAGAAGAATATGACTATTTAATTGAATATGTAAAAGGTCAACAAAATGCAGCCGCCGATGCCTTATCTCGAATTACGATATCGTCGAAGGATTTAAAGAGCATGCACGAATGCTTATTTGTAATGACACGAGCACAAATCAAACAATTGGGAACAACTTCTCAGAGTCCCGAAGCTATCGCAGAAAACTGTGTCTCAGGTCAAGCAAAGATTATAGGATCCCTTAATAAACCTAATAATGCAGTAGAGCTGCAATTTATTGATAAAACATGCCTAAACAGACTACACAAAATAAATAGAATATCGAAGGAAAATGGTATATTTTCATATGATCATGAAAAAATGGTGTTGTATATAAATCCATCTGCTCGATCACAACTGACGCCAGCCGCATTTGTGAGAGCGATGTGCGAGTTTTGCAATATTAATGATATACATGAAATATATTATGTAAAAAATAAATACAATAACGTATTTCTAGAAAAAATAACTAATGAGATAAAAAAATATACTAAATGGAAAGGACCACGGCTATGTATTTTAAATGATATAGAAAGAGTTGATAATTTAGAAGATAAGAGAGTCATTTTAAATGACTTCCACTTGTTACCGACAAGTGGCCATGCAGGCATAAGAAGAATGTTTAACAACATTAAAAAATATTATTTCTGGCCGGGTCTCGAAAAGGATATAACTAACTTTGTTAAAAAATGCTCTATTTGTTAAAAACAAAAGTATACTGTTATGGTAAAAGAACCCATGGTAATAACCACAACTGCACAATCATCATTCGAAAAAATATTTTTAGACATAGTAGGGCCACTTGACAGAGATTACAATAATTACACATATATATTAACACTTCAGTGCGAACTGTCAAAATATGTATGTGCCTTTCCACTAGTAAGTAGAACGTCAGCAGAAGTTGCTCGTGTATTCGTCAACAACTTCATTCTCGTGCACGGGGTGCCTCGAGAAATCGCTACTGACAGAGGTACGGAGTTTATGTCAGAAACATTCAAAGAGGTATGTAAAATTCTTAATATTTCAAAACTGAACTCAACAGCGTATCATCATCAGAGCATTGGTGCTCTAGAGAATTCCCACAAATCCCTAGGGGCTTTTTTAAGAATACACATCAATGAAAGACCGGATTCTTGGAGTTCATGGTTACCTTTTTGGGCCTTTGCATACAATACCACAGTACATTCATCGACAAAACGTTATGTTGCACGTTATACGTACGTATGTTGCACAATACCTCGAACATGAAGGATCATCTAATGAGGAAGCATCCAGAGGTATTGTCACAACCATTTAATTCTACGAAAGGTGAAAATAGTCTTCTTCTCTTTAGTTAAATAGTCGTAAGACTATTTTCACACGACTAGCACTGAACGAGCCTGGGAAAAGTCAAATAATAATTCTGATAACAAATACACCAAGAACTCTTTAAGAAAAAAGTTTTTAGATTCCATTTTTGTAAAGATGATTGCAACTGATTTACAACCGCTTAGACTTTCTGAGCACAAAAGATTGAAAGAGTTTGTCAATGCACTTGATTCGAAGTACGAACTACCGTCAAGAACATATCACACATTGGTAACAAGAGAGTCACAACACATAAAAATACGAAATTGAGATAAGTATGCCACGAGAAAGGCAATCACAAACTTTATCTGCTAAAAAAACGTCATAATTATAGTGCGATTCCTCGCCGAGAGATGGCATTTAATACCCTTTTTCACCAAGCCACTTTTCTACATTTTGTAGCGCAAACAGTGTCACATCACAGTTAATACAGAACGGACGTGCATCTAGTGTCTGTAGTACTGTCATAACTTGTGTAACGACCCTATTACGGTATGTGATTTTAATATATTTGCTTTGATTTCGGCAAAAAGACAGTCACATCATGTGAAATGACACTGTTCTTGGTTTAGCGTTGTTTGATACCAAGTTATTATATGGGTAGGAGTGTTATAACATGAGATATAACTGTACTACCGAATAAGACAAGTATTTAATTGAGTATTATTTAATATTGTGTCTCTAATTCTGCTTTGTGTGGGTATATTAGGACGCATTGCAACTATTACAACCATGCTTATTTTTACTTTATTAGCACAAAAACAAGCGGAATTCAAGAGTGGAGTTCATGATTGATTTAGTTTTACACGATAGCACTCCAGCAGTAGCCATTGACTTGGATGAATCTGAAACTAATAAAGAAAATATCAACAATACCAACACAATTTCTGATATTGACGATTTTTTTAAATACCTACTTAAACTTAAAAAGTTTTAATAGAACTTCTTTCCATGTACCATGGGGTACCGCAGTACCTCCAGAGGGTCGTCGCAGACTACTTCGCCGGCAGAGCCGTCGTGTTCCCGACGAGGGCCGGTGAGGGGAGGAGGGAAATGTCGTGCGGTGTTCCGCAGGGGTCGGTCCTCGGCCCGCCCCTGTGGAACATCGGCTACGACTGGGTGCTGCGCGGGGCCACTTTGCGGGGGGTCGGTGTCATCTGTTACGCCGACGACACCCTCGTGCTGGCCCGCGGCGGCACCTACAGAGAGGCATCGCTGCTCGCCACGGCGGGTGTGGCCCAGGTCGTGGGGAGGATCCGCGCCCTGGGGCTCGAGGTGACTTATCCAATAAGTCCGAGGCCCTCCTCTTTCACGGGCCCCGAAACAGGCCGCCGCCGGAGGCCTCGATTATAGTGGGAGGGACTTCCATCGCCGTCGGTACTACGATGAAGTACCTCGGTCTCGTCCTCGACGGCCGATGGAAGTTCGAGGAGCACTTCCGGCGGTTGGCCCCAAAGTTGTTGGCCACTGCCGGGGCCCTGGGGCGGATCCTCCCAAACGTAGGGGGGCCAGGCCGCCAGTCTGCCGACGCCTGTACACCGGTGTGGTGCGCTCCATGGCACTCTACGGGGCGCCAATATGGGCAGGTGCCATGAGCAACCCGAACCAGGCTGCGCTGCGAAGACCGCAGCGCGCCATGGCGCTCAGGGTGGCCCGGGCGTACCGCACCGTGTCTTGCGTCGGTGCGTGTGTGCTCGTCGGTACGCCGCCGTGGGACCTCGACGCCGAGGTACTCGCCGCGGTGTACTGGCGAATAAAGGAAACGATTGCGGGCGGTGGTTGTCCCCATCCGCGGGAGATTCGGCGTTGGCGAGAGGAGGGGCGTGAAACTCTCGTGCGGAGGTGGGCGGCCCGTCTGGATATTTCGGTGACGAGCCGAGAGCTGGTGGCCGCCGTTCGGCCCATTCTTCACGAGTGGCTCGAGCGGCGGCACGGGGTTCTCTCTTTCCACCTGACGCAGGTGATCACCGGGCACGGTTGCTTTGGTACATTCCTGCACCAGGTGGGAAGGGAGCCCTCTGAGGTGTGTCACCATTGTGAGGCGGGAGTCGCGGACACGGCGCAACACACGCGCGAGGAGTGCCCCGCTTGGGCGGTCCCTCGCGCCGCCCTGTCCGCGACAGTCGGGAATGACCTGTCGCTGCCGGCCCTCCTCCGGGAGATGGTCGACAGCGACGAGTCCTGGCAGGCGGCAGCAACCTTCTGCGAAGAGGTCATGTCACAGAAGGAGGCGGCGGAACGGGACCGGGAAGACGACGTCGACTCGGCCCCGATGCGCCACCGCAGGCGTGGAAGGCGGCGTCGGGTCTTCGCGGGCGAAATGCCGCCGTAAAGCCGGGGACCGCGGGCGACGGATCGGGGTCCGCCGTCCGCACGAAGGTCCCGTGCACCACGTGTTCGGTGCGAGGAGGAGATAGGTGGAGGTGGAACGGGGCGGGGCGGGTGTGCTTTTAGTGGGTGCAAACCCCACATAACGCAGTGGCTCGCCCGAGACCACTGCGTATTCGTGAGGAATTTCAAAAAGTAGTAGCTCTTGTTACTGACAATGCTGCCACTATGATCAGGGTGTCTGAAATTATGCAGTTGCGACATATCCCATGTTTTGAGCATAGCTTGAACTTAATATTAAAAGATGTCTTGAATAAAACAGAACAACCCTACTGGAAAAATGCAAGGAAATTGTAAGACATTTCAGACGTAGCACACTGGCTTCGGACAAATTAAAATATTACCAAAGAGAATTAAATAAACCAGAGCTAAAATTGATTCAACACGTCGATACAAGATGGAACAGCTCACTTTACATGTTTCAAAGAATAATGCAAATAAGAGAGGAATTTACTTTGGCTATGAGTCAACTGCCAAATTCACCACCAAACTTAACTATAGATGAGTACGATTTATTAGGCGAAATTGAGAAAATATTCGAAACTATTGAGACATGCACATCGGCTATATCTGGAGAAGAATACTCCACTTTGTCACTTATTATTCCATTAATAAAAGGCCTTTCATTGGCAATAGCTAATATTGTCAAAACAAAATTTGTCTGAAACTGCCAAAGCTATCGTACAACATATAAAAGTATCTGTCAACATGAGACTCAAACAGTATGAGAGTAGAACATCTTGCCTAGCATATACACTACTTAATCCACATTTTTTTTTAAATGGGCTTTAAAACTGATTGCGATGCCGACAGAGCAATAAGCTGTGTTCAAATCAAGCGATCTCCTGTCATCGTCCATATCAATAAAGAGAAAAGGTCCAAATGAGACAAGAAGTCTATTGAATGTATATTACTCGGATTTCCTGATAATATCAAAGGCTATAGATTATATGATCCAGTTAGAAGGCAAATATTCACTAGCAGAGATGTGATAATTATGGAGAAGGAATCAGTCATGATGGATGTTGCATCTGAAGAAAAAGGAACAGAATGTGTGACAGAAGAAAACCAGATTTTACAGGATTCAGTGGGGGACTCCACAGATACAACATTGATGGAAGAGTCAATGATTGATACATCCTCAGACTATGTACCGAGTGACTACGAGGATTGTTCAGATGTAAAGAATGGTGGTGACCACGTAGACAGACCTGTCAGAGAACGTAAAGCACCAAGTAGATATGGTTTTGGTGGTGTTTGTTACACAGAGAATAAATCTGATCTCACAATCAATCAAGCAAGCATTGGAAGGGCCTGAGAGAAACCAATGGTTACAGGCAGTACAGGAGGAGTTGAAGAGCTTCGAAGAAAATGATGCTTGGGAGATAGTGGATGTTCCTAATAATTCTACTATAGTGCAGTATAAGTGGGTGCTCAAGAAGAAAATTGAGTGTGACAATAAAGTTCGTTTTCGTGCTAGGTTAGTGGCTAAAGGCTTTACTCAACAACCGGGTGTGGACTATGTTGAAACTTTTTCACCAGTGGTAAGACACAGTACTCTTAGATTATTATTTGCTATTTCAGTGAAACTTGGACTTGATATTATACACTTAGATGTGGTTACAGTATTCTTGAATGGCAACTTTAATGAAAATATTTACATGCAAATACCTGAAGGATTTAACTGTTCTGATTCTAGTAAAGTTCTGAAGTTAAAGAAAGCAATTTACGGATTAAGGCAGTCATCCAGGATGTGGTATGATAAAGTAAATATTTGTTTAACTAAAAATGGATATTCAAAATCTAAATATGAACCTTGTTTATATATGAAGAATGAAGGTAAAAATATGACTATAATAGCATTATATGTCGATGATTTTTTTGTTTTTTCTAATAATAGTGAAGAAACTAACAAATTAAAATCTGTTTTGGAATCTGAGTTTAAAATTAAAGACCTAGGCCAAATAAGGCAGTGTCTTGGTATGTCAGTAACTTATGATAAAAATAATAAAATTCTAACTTTAGATCAAAGTGATTATATTGATCAGTTATTGTTAAAATTTAATTTAGTTAACTGTAAATCTGCAGAGACTCCAATGGAAAGTGGTTTAAAATTAAATAAAGACAGGAGTTGTGATAAAAGTTTACCTTATCATCAGTTAATTGGCTGTTTAATGTATCTAGCTATACTAACTCGTGCAGACATAGCATTCTCTGTTGGGTATTTAAGTCAGTTTAATAATTGCTATAATAAGGAGCATTGGGCTCATGCTAAACGTATCTCTAAGATATCTAAAGGGAACCAGAGACTATTGTATTAAATATTCTGGATTAGATAACAAGGAGATAGTAGGGTATGTAGATGCAGATTGGGGTAATGACATCTCTGATAGAAAATCTTATACAGGATTTTGCTTCTGTCTCTCAGGTGGGGTAATTTCCTGGGGAAGTAATAAACAAAAGAATGTTGCATTGTCTAGTACAGAGGCTGAATACATAAGTATATCCGAATGCTGTAAAGAGGCCATTTATCTTAGAAGTTTACAGAAAGAAATCACAGGTTGTATACAGAGTATTGTAATCTTTAACGATAACCAAAGTGCACATAAAATTGTATATAATCCAGTATTCCATAATAGGACAAAACATGTTGATATAAGATATCATTTTAGTCGAGAATGTATTAATAATAATATAGTTAAAGTTGAATACCTGCAGACAGCTCATATGCCTGCAGACATACTTACAAAATCTTTAAGTAGAGTGAAACATAGAAAATTTTTGGAAGTAATGGGTTTACAACAAAAATTATATATGTATTTTTGTTTTTCATAAATATTGTTTTTATTTTGATATAGTGGGGGTATTGATTTTATATCAAAATTAGTAAGTAAGAAATAATCAAACCGATAGTCGATAAGAATTACTATTGCCAGCTCTATGCGAGATATGTATAATCAGTGTGCCTATTGAAATAAACGTCAGTCTGTTGAACAAGCTAATGCCGGTCGTTTTATTAATAAAAGGGAATGTCATCGCAAGGTCCAACAACAAGTGGTGTCCCGCAACCAAGCCTGGAGCATATCTCTTCAGGGAAAAGATATATCATTGTACATGCTAGCTCTGACACAGGGTTTGTACCAAATGCACTGTTAGTTTTTAGTACAAAATCAAGGTTGGCGGACTACCACCATGTATGAATGCCGAATGCTTTGATAAATGGTTAAAGGAAAAATTAACACCCAATTTGAACGAGCCCAGTGTCATTATTGAAGGTGTTTTCCGATCATAGTGGACAGTCGTATCGAACAATTATTAAAATAAACAAATAATCACTTGCGAAATCGCGACCTAGTTTTACGTATAACGCAAACTATGCTATTCATTAGTTATGTGTAAAGTGTGTAAATTGTGAAAATGACCCGTGATTGATAATTTAAAAGAAGAAAAACAAGATTCAATCACAATGGAAGGTAGTCCATTCAGCCGGCGTAGCAAGTGTGCTCGCTCCCCGCCCTCTACACCCGTACCAGCAGCCGCAGCTATCCCCGAAGCCGCTCCTGCCTCTCAGGAGCCTCACCAAAAAACAAAAGATGCCCTTGAAATGATCTCGACGCCAGAAATTCAGAACTGGATGGTGGCCATCGAGCAGAACCTGAAGGAGGTGTACACTATTGTAGCCGACGGTAAGATGAATATGGAACGGAAGCTACGTATCAATGCCTTATGCCGTAAAGTATGTCACGGCACATCGCAAATGGCCGTGCACTACCAGTCCATCAAGGCGAGAGCTCTCCAATATCACCAAGCTACACAAAGCCTTGACAAGCCACTTGACCTATCGAAGCAACTACAGAAGAGTATCGGAGAATTTATGAGACCTGCTCAGGGAACTTATTTTGCGGATATGGTAAAAAAAGGAGCCACCAATTTTATATAGCCAATAAAAAGTTCTGTGGCCATCTATCCGAATGACACATTGAAGACTAGCTATGAAACAAAATCTCTTGTCCAAAAAATTATCCATCCTGAACAGATAAAGCTCCACGTGAGAGGCTTGCGCAAGACGAGGAACGGGGGTGTTATCATCAGCACTGAGATGAAGGACGACATCGAGAAGCTGAGATAATCGGTGCAGCTAACGAAGTCGGGCCTAATACTCGATGAGCCTTATAAAAGGAAGCCTAGGGTGGTTATTATAGGAGTGCCGTCATCCACGCCAGAAAAAGAGGATTTTACTTGTCTATACCATCAAAACCTGGCCGAGAAACTTCAGAACAGCAGCCTTGAGACGTTTGTGGCCTCAATTAAGTTGAGCCACAAGTCAGGTAAGAAGGACGCTGAGACCTGTAACTATGTGGTAGAAGTGTCTGCAGAAATACGCAAAGTCCTGATGTCAAAAGACCGATTGTTTGTGAATTGGTCATCATGCCCTGTTAGAGATTTTACTCCCCACCTCCCTCCAGAAGTTAATTAGAGCTCCTAGTTTTCTCAGAACATCTGTATATACAGATGTTCTGAGAAAACTATCTGGGTGACTTGAGGATCAGTCAGGTCAAGCAAATACTTTTTATAATTAATGATGATTGTTACAGAATCAAAGGACAAATCTGCAAGCTTGTCATCCCTGTTGGATGCGAGCTAATAGGCACTTAGTACTGAATACACAACGACAGGTTGAAGAACAAGCGGAAAATGAACCTGAATTGCCCGGACCACTTCCACTTCCACCAGTCGCTAATCCTAGAGGTGCACAGGAACCACCACCGCCTCCTCCACCAGCCGCTAATCCTAGAGTTGTACATGAGCCACCACCGCCTCCTCCACCAGCTGGTAATCTTAGAGTTTTACATCAATCACCACCGCCTCCTCCACCAGCCGCTCATCCTAGAGTTGCAAATGAACCACCACCGCCTCCTCCACCAGCTGATAATCCAGCTGCAGCAGGAAGGATTGGCCATATGAATTATCTGCTTAGTTACAAACGTGCTCCGAATACTTCTAGCCATTGTATTTTTAGGATTTGTCAAAATCAATCAGGCCATTTAATTCCTACTTTTGTTAAGGTGATTTTGCTTAAAGAACACAATTATTATGTTCCCTTATGGTGCCGAGTATGTGAAATGCATTTATTTGCTAATGAGTGGCAGTTTGTGATGGGACCTATATATATATTCAAAAAAGCGCCAACTATCTCTATCAGAAACAAACTTACAGTCTTCACAAATATGAAAACTTGGTTAAACCATTCATGATAGTATGTACAGATGGTCATATCGCACGCTTAATCATATACTGACCGATTAGTGTTTCGGTCAAAGTTTAATTAAGTATACCAAGAAGTTTATTTTAACGCCCTCTTTCGGCCGATCTCGGAATTTTTTTGATATCTTGTTTGTAGAAGGAGTTAAACCTATATCTGTCTCTTTCATACGCAAGCGTTTCGGCAAACGCTTTTACGAGACAGAGACATATCAGTATGCGTCAAGGACTAGGATCGTGAACATCTCGTGTTTTTATTTAAAAGTGTCATATTAGTAGTTAAGTCGCTTTAGTGTAAAAATCAAAGGTAAGTTTTATTGAAATTATTTATAAAAATGTGACCAATTGTTAAATATGCCTATTTAGTACAAAATAGGATCGAACTATTCATGAATTATTTAGTGTTAGTTCTGTTTTATACAAAGACATGTTAACAATTCTTTGACTGATTGTGTATTATGCCTATATTTTATAAAACTGTTCCGTTATGCCGGTAGTGTTTTGGCGGCTTTAGAAGTTAGGTCAGTTTTTTACAAAAGTGTTCTTGAAATCTAAAGTCGTACTTTGTTATGATTCTTTATTTTATAAAACACAATTGTCTGGTATAAAATTGTTGAATGCATATTCGATCTTGTGTCACTTATAGATTAAAATAATTGGTTTAAACGAAATAAGAAAGTAACTTAACTTTTTTCAGAATGTCTTCAAGGTCGAAAAAGATAATGGAATTGATTAATTCTACAAGTGACCCTTCTCGTGATGATAAGGGAGCTCAAATTCAAGATCCCATTCTGAACCCAGACCCTAGTCAATCTCCGATTCAAAATAATACGTCCGATAGCAACAAAGTGGCGTTTGACATAGATGAAGATAGTTCAGTTCAGAATGTTGCAGTTGATGTCGAGGTAAGTACCTACTCGTAATTATTATTTTATTCTTTCGAATTATTTCTTATTTTATCCCTTTTTATTGTGGTATTTTAATTTTAAACTAGATTTGCGCACGCGACCGCGTCGCGTCATTAAGTTTTGCTGTCATCCTCTATTTTAGGTAACCCTTAGGGGGTGCAATTGTCAATACTAGATGAATCATGAGTTTTTAAACCTTGTATTTCGTCATTTATTTTGTCAATGGCCATCGGTTCGAATTGCGTGAATCTTTAAATAACTATTCTTTTTTTACAGATGTTATGTGATATTACTAATAAACCTGAAAACAAGCGTTATTACAATGCTAAAGACTTTTTTGAAAGCGAGCTCAATCATGATCATAAATATTCTAGCCGTAAAAGAGACCAAGTTGACTACAATGTTTCACCCGTACATTCTGGTGAAATCAGTGCAGATATCAGCGACAATGACGATCCAACCTATGATAGTCAAATATAAAGAAAGAAAATAGAACCAGTTCATCCTTCATCACGTCGATCATCATCTAGCTCCAGTAGCTCCTCATCCTCCAGTTCAAGCAGCTCCAGCAGTTCCAGCAGTTCCTCATCTTCTTCTTCTGATGATGATACAGTGGTAAAACCTTCTACTTCCGATCACGTGGATGATAATACTATCAATAATACAGATACTACAGCTAATGGACAGTCAACAAACGAACAACAAACAAGTGAAATTGAAAACTCTGAAATGAACGAACTCAACATAGAAGAAGAAATAGAGATTATTAAGAAGAAAGGTAGAAAGCGCACAAGCAATCCTCAAAAATGGAAACAAAACTTAAATAAAATTCTAAGAAATTCTGGACGATCTTATGAGACTTCGAAAAAGAAAACTGTTGCAGCTCGTGAAGTGAAACCACCTTGCACAGACAAGTGCAGGCTTAAATGTTATGAAAAGTTTACATCTCTTCAAAGACAGGCTATTTTTGATGCTTATTGGAATATTGGTGAACTCAATCAGCAGCGATCGTTTATTCAGTCTTGTATGTCCGATGTCACTCCTAGGTATAAATATACCAACGCCATGCGCCCGAGGCAAGCTAATAAAGCTTTTCATTTTATAGTCAATGGTGGACCAATCCGGGTCTGTAAACCATTTTTTGTTGGTACGCTGAATATATCCGATCGGGTTATTCGTACAGTAATCCAAAAGTGTCAAAACCATGGAGTTTTGGAAAATGATCGAAGAGGTAAACACGACAACCACACCACTACTGATGAAACACTGATTTCAGACATTAAAACTTTTATAGACTCAATACCAAGGGTTCCGTCACACTACACAAGGCAAACATCTACTCGCGAATACATAGACGGGGGCAAAACCATTACAGATCTCTTCAATGACTTCAAGGTAGCGCAAGAGAAGAACAGTAAGCCCTATGGTAAGTATTGCATGTTTTACCGTACATTTTCTAAGGAATATAATATTTCATTTTTTTGTCCGCGAAAAGACCAATGCGATCTATGTCTACAGTACACAAATTCAAACGCAGAGCAAAAAAGTATGATTCATGATAAGTATATAGCTCATATAAAAGAAAAAAAGCTAAGTCGTAATGAAAAACATGATGACCGTTGCAAAATAGACGACAAAAATAAAGTCTTAGTGTTCGACTTGCAGGCGGTGTTACAATCGCCACGAGGCGATACATCAGCTTTTTACTATAAATCGAAATTAAATAGTTATAACTTTACCATCACACTCTTAAACAAAAAAGTTGAAGCCCAGATGAAAGATTCCTATACTGATGTAGACTGCTATTTTTGGAATGAAACTGATGCCAAACGCGGTGCTAATGAGATAGGCTCCTGTTTATTGGATTGCTTTGAGAGACTATGTTGTGAAGCAGGGGTAACTGCTAGTTAATAGTGATGGCCTGAACTTGATTCTGTATTCAGACAACTGCTGCGGTCAAAATAAGAATAAATATATAGTAGCGCTTTATCTCTATGCTGTAACCCACCTGAATATAGAATCAATCACACACAAATTTTTAATTAAAGGTCACACTCACAATGAGGGTGACAATATTCATAGCCTGATCGAAAAAGAAATTAAAAAGAATTTAAAATCAGGACCAATTTATTGCCCCCACCAATATGTAGCCATTATCAAAAATGCCAAAAAGACTGGTCAAATGTTCCGCGTACACGAACTTACATACGACTCATTTTTAGACCTAAAAAAACTGCAGGAAAATTGGGGATACAATTTTAATGAAACTGAAGATAAAAATGTTTTATCATGGAATGATATCAAAGTTATAAAAGTGATAAAAAGGGAACCTTTTTCATTCTATGTGAAAACATCATACAACAAAGATGCAGAATTTGCAAAGATAAACGTAAGAAACAAGAGAAAAAAATTGAATCCCCTATCAGAGCTGACAACAGTAAAAGCATACACGGGCAAGCAAAAGCTCGGTGAAAATAAAAAGAAGGATTTAAAAGAGTTACTTGATAAAAATTTGATACCCAATTTTTATAAAGATTTTTATGATACGATTCTGTAATCAGGGTGAATACTTGCAAGGTGCAAACAAATTGTATGTTAAGTTTAGTATTGTAATGAATGACTGATTAAGTGCCTAATATTGAGAAAATTGATCTCTTAATTAATAATAAATAAGTACAATTAGGTATTATCATGTTGTTAAAGAGATGATAAGTGTGACTGTTGCTATTTCCTTGAGAATTTTTATTCAGATTTACGGTTTTTATTAGATTATAAATAAAAAGTGCCTCCTAATATTGTAAATTTAATATTGATCTCTTCGTTAAGTTTAATTCGTTAATATTATAATCTAGGATAAGTTTTTACTGCTTTATTTTTATAAAGTTTATAAATTACATTATTAGGAGTCAAAGTTTATTTCAGAGTTGATTTTAAAGTACCTATATACAAATTGTGTACTGTGATTAGGTATCACAGTACACAATTTGAATATTGTAAGAGTATTAAGTTCAATTCAAATAATATATCTTAAGTATTAAGATTCATTCGTTTATAAGTCAAATACTACATAAAAGTAGACATACAGTTAATTATTACTTGACTGTTGTTGTATACAAGATTTATTGTTAATTAAAGTTTGCATTGCAATAAGGTACAATACAATTCACAATTGTTTGTACAAAACAATTGTGAATTGTATTGTACCTAAAGTTCAAATAAAATGCTGACCTGTGTCAGTCCCTACCACCAATGAGGCGTTAGCCGCAAATCAAAAGTTCTCGAAAGTTCAAAGAAAATGCTGAAAAGGCTACTGTTAAGTAGCCTTTTCAGTATTTTCTTTGAACTTTACTATGTTTTTGATTCTTTTATTAATGAAAATAATAAATAAAACGAAATATTTTTATACTTATCTTTTATTTTATATACCTTAACGACTCATTATAATAACAATAAGAACTTACATTGAATAAAATACGGACTCATTTCAAAATATGTCACCAATATTAAAATTTTACTTCATAGTAAAAGGACCCATACCTTAATAATGAGTATTCTTTAGTTATATATTAAATAAAACACGGACTCATTTCAAAATGTGTCACCAGTATTAAATCAATGTAACTTTATCTTTTATATTACACTGACGCATCTTGAGGAATATTTTTTTTTACCGATTAATTTAGGCTTATGTTTAACTTACTTACTTATGTGATATAGTAACATATAACAGACAAAAATAGTAAATGATCACCAAAATTAAACCCGCATCTTATTGTAAAATTATAACCAAAGTTTTAACATCTCGCTATCCTGTTTAGGCAAAATGACTCCAAATAAATCATTGTTAACCCAAAAGTAGTAAATGATCACCAAAAGTAGTAAATGATCACCAAAATTAAACCAATGACCAAAAAGATTATAAAATTTCTGGGAGCAACTTGGAAGTAGCGCTCGCCGGCCGCTGCCGCGGCACCGCTCGCTTTGCTCGCTCGGCTCGCGCGCGGTTGGTCACAGTTCTAACCTAACCTAACCTATTTTACAACATTAAATAGCGCAATAATTTGCTATTAAAATTTGGTGATCAATTTACTAAATTTGGTGATCATTTACTATTTTTGTCAGTATATTACTAGATTTGGTGGTTAGGGGTTATCGTCACAAAGTTTTTTTTGGTGGTCATTATATTTATTCCCATTAATTTATAGTAAAAAATCTAAATTTCTTAAAAATTATATTCAAATACAATACTCACTTTATCAACTATCCCTACAATACATTATTTCATTATATAAAGCTATTTTCTTCGAGTAATAAGCCATTTTGTAAGGTAAGTCAGGTTTGCTAAATCGTTTTTTGCGATTTCTCGAAAAACGTCTTTTTTCAGTTGTGTCAGTATATGATTAAGCGTGCGATATAGTAGATGTTGTAGGGCCTTATGCTGCCACACAAACTGATGCAGATATTATGACTGATTTATTTAAAAATCCAGAAAGCCCCATGAGGACTTTCTACAGGCAAAATGATGTTTTTATTTTGGATAGAGGGTTCAGGGATGCAATACCATTATTAGAATATTGCAATTATAGAATTCATAAGCCTGAAACTTTGACCCAGGTCAACAACAACTTACAACTATGCAGGCTAACAAAAGCCGATGTGTCACATTGTGTAGATGGGTGGTAGAGGTGGTAAATGGTCGCTACAAGCGTGATTACAAATTATTCAGACAAGATTTTTTTTTATGTTGCATCCTAAGCATTTAATGACCGATTTAAAAATTGGTGCCCTCATCAACAGATACCATCCACTAATCGTAGACAGGACTGGTGCTCCAGAAATTATAAATAGAGTTAGGCAATACTTACATGCCCGTAATTATTTAGCCGAGTATGTTGCTGAAGAAAACCTTAATAGACGGCGAGTAATATTTGAAAGAATTGATGCAAATATACCTGACTTAGAGAATTTCCCTCAATTCACTTATGAGCAATTAATGTTAGTGTCCCTTGGGCCTTATCAAGTAAAGCAAGCCCGTTCGTACTATGGAGAGCATGTTAGGAATAACGGTATTTACGAAGTGGAAGTGGGTCCAGAATTACAAAATGCCCAAAATAAGATTGCACAAGTGCATGGCAATAGCCCTTATCTTTTGAGGGGGAGAATAAAGTCACGGCATATAAGCCGGAAGAAATATTTTTCATATATTTTATATAACAGGGAGCCATTGGAGCCACCCAATCCCTTTGAATGCCATTTTAGGCTATTGTTGTAGCTGCCTTGTTGGAAATCGGACTGCTGGGTGTTGTTGCCATGTCATGACGCTGTTATGGTATTTGGGCTGGGCCAGGCATCAAGCAAATATGACTGCACCAGCCTCATTTCTTGATAACATATTATTAGTATTTGAAGATGAATAGGCTTGATATTTGAAAATGTGTCTTGTCTGAGTAATTACTTACAGTGATGATGTTTTCTTAGAATGTCAGTAAAATATGATTATACTTAAACAAATGTATGTTCTTAAGTACGGTACTTAATTAGATAACTAAATAAAAAATCAAGTTCTATTTTAGTGTTTTATTGCATATCCAATTGTATATTTTTTGCTAAGTCGCTATAAGAAGTCATAATATCCAGTAATATAAGTAGACGACGAAGCTCTTCTTAGCTATCGCGGTCAGCCCTAAGACGATATTTCAAAGGACAGACTATTACCAATATAGTTACATCAATGTGATTACGTTATTTGTTTCGTAGGTATTTTGATTTTTGACTGTTTCTTCACTAGCCGACTGTCGTAGCGTAATTCTATGAAAGCATTTTCATAGAATTACGCTTCGAAAGTCTGCACAACCCCTTGAGTGTCCATCGCGCCATATTGCCATAAAACAATGGAATTTCTATTGTGTCTGCTAATTGACACTTGAATGGATGGTCTGCACACCGGCAGTGAGTGTTTTTCGTACATTTTCTATTTTCATATATTCAGAAAGGCGTTCAACCCATCTGTTACTGTCATTGTCAAATGTCACTGTCAAATGTCTCTGCCATTGTCAAATGTCACTGTCATTGTCAAATGTCACTGTCAACTGTCACTTAAACGCGACATCATTGCTATTCAAAATGATTCGGCATTTTTTTGTTTCCTGTTTACAGTGTCTCTCGCTTCTTCTCTGATCATAAAACTTAAACTATTGTAAAGCCATACCTTTAAGCTTGAATACGTCGTACTGTATGTCAATGTACATGGATATTTTTTGTTAGGGCACAGCTCCATACAAATTCTGGCCATGTCCTTTAAATAGTAGACAGATAAAAAAGATAGATAAGTTTTAATTTTTGAATAATAATTTGATAACTATTATTATTGAGGCTATAGCTTAATTATTTCGTTTTCTCTAGGAAAAGAGGATTGAAGCTTAACCTCAACAATACAATCGTAATATTTATATTGCCAGGGCATCCCCTGTTTCAAAACCAACCAACCATTGATTGAAATAATATGATACAATCATGTTTACATAGATTACCGTTAATAATTAAAACAATAAATTTAATAGTAATAACTAATAATATTGTAACACAATTAAAACCTTTTTTACATAATAAATTGGTTCTTAAATCGGTTTAAATATCTTTATACACGTAAAGACAAATTGTCACTAACATTACAACAATATGCAAACATTAAATGTAAAAAAATAAAAAAAAATAAAACCTAAATAAATTCCTCCCTTCCTTCCATTCTTCTTCATTCCTTCATAAATTTTAAGAAGTATTATCCCAGTGAGGGTAAAAGAAAAACAAATGGTTTGTTGTCCGCTAGTTAAGAAACGAATTCAACACATTCCCGAGATAAGGCGGTGGTCCAAGTTAAAAGATTTCAAACACTGATTTAAAATACTAAACTAAGTCACTTATTTCCTTCGGCATGCAGTGCGCGACGAACAGTGCGCAATGACGTCTCGAATTCACTAGCAAAACGCCTAGTTGGTATAAAACCATTGTTTTCATATTCATTCACCATAAAACTTCATTGAGACTGACTTATAAGCGGTGGTCTGCCACTTCATGCACGACTCTTGAGACTTCCTTCTTCCTCAAACTTCGTTATGTAACGAATCACAGTTCTCCTCTAAAATTAAAAAAAAAAACACATATTAAACATTTCAAAAAAGTGATTTATTTGCTTACTTGACAAAAAAATATCACGCACCACATTTAAAATGATTTTTTTAAGTAACTTACACACAATCCGGTTGCATCAGAAATTTGTGATTGTATTTAGCCTATTCTTAGACAAGGCACCAATGTTTGCCCTATTTTCTAAACTTATATTTGCTTGCATTATGATATTCAAATAAACACCGCTATTATAATACCTCGAACGCTTTGAATGAAGTTCACCAACCAACAACGTCGTACTAAGTCACGGTAAAGATATCTAAGTATTTCTTCAAGCAATTCATATTGTTTCAATATACCCTCATCTTCGGTGATTTTACCGACGAAAATAAAAAGTTCTACCCTCATTCAAATGCAATGCTTAAGATCCAATTAACTAGACTTAAACGCAAATCTTCCGGACAACTGAATACGTTAGGTCATAATATAAAGTAATTAATCCAGCGACGAACATAATATTATTAAAAGGATAACAAAATTATTATAATAATAAATATAATTATTATTATTATAATTATCAGCCAGGCTACGGACGCTGACTGATCTACATCGGACCCATGTAGGGCCCGGAAAAAGCGTCCGTGGAGCTCCTTACTCTGCCATACCTCCCTGCGGTCGTTAGTATCAAGCACTACAGGCTTGCGCCAGTTCTCATTTGCCAAGGAGAGCGGGGTGAGTCCCTTGTCCACTGCCACTACATCTCGATGCATACCCACGTCAGCGTGTAGAAAATAGACGGTTTATAAACTTCTTACATCCATCCTGAGAGCAAAAATTGATAAACACATTGAGGGTAACTCAATTATGTCTACCTCTCAGAATGGATGTAGGAATGGGTCCCGCGGCACTAAGGAGCTACTCCTCATTGACATGGCTATAAGCCAGCAGGTTCGTCGATCCCGCAAGGATCTGTCGACATGCTGGATAGACTACAAGAAGGCCTACGACTCTGTGCCACATACATGGCTCATGAGGGTGCTGGAGTTGTACAAAATAGATGCAACTCTATGCACCTTCCTTGAGTCATGTATGGGTCAATGGAAGACAGTCCTTCGATATCCAGGATGTCGACCGATTCAGGGGGATGATGAGCCTGTATGGATTAAGCGGGGGATATTTCAGGGCGACAGTTTGAGTCCACTTTGGTTCTGCTTAGCCCTGAATCCTCTAAGTACACTGCTGGAGGATTCAGGACTAGGCTATCGGTTGAGAAGAGGTGGTCATGTCATATCTCACCTCCTTTACATGGATGATCTGAAACTCTTTACCCCCAACAAATTCCAACTGACGGAGTTACTGAAGGTAACTGAAACCTTTAGTAACTCCATCAGAATGGAATTTGGTGTGGACAAATGTGCAGTCATGCATGTAAAGCAAGGGGAGATTATGGAATCCGAGGGAATTCAACTCTCTGATTCCATACACCTTAGACACCTCTCCTCGACTGAAACTTACAAGTATTTGGGTATGTCGGAAGCGTTGGGCATCAACAGTACTGACATGAAGCAACTGCTGAAGGAGCGTTTCTTTGGCCGCCTGAAAAAGGTATTAGATAGTCTTTTGTCAGGTGGAAATAAGGTGCGCGCCTTCAACAGTTGGGTCATGCCGGTTTTGATGTACTCTTTCGGCATACTCAAATGGACTCAGACCGAGCTCGACGCCCTCGACAGGAGGGTCCGGACACTGCTGACCGCAAACCGGATGCATCACCCACGATCATCGGTGATGAGACTGTACATCCCGCGGAAGTGTGGGGGTCGAGGCTTTTTAAACGCCAAGACTCTTCACAACCGCGAGGTGTGCAGCCTCAGAGAATACTTTTTAAAAGCTGAAGTGGGTATGCACCGGGATGTGGTCGCAGTGGACAAGGGACTCACCCCGTTGTCCATGGCTAAAGAGAACTGGCGCAAGCCTGTAATACTATCGACTGATGAACGCAAAGAGGTATGGCAAGGCAAGGAGCTACACGGACGCTTCTATCGGGCTCTCCATGGGCCCGATGTAGACTTCCCAGCGTCCGTATCCTGGCTACGTTTCGGTGACCTTTTCGGGGAAACTGAAGGTTTTGTCTGTGCAATTATGGACGAAGTTATCCTGACGAATAACTACCGGAGACATATAATGAAGGATGGGACGGTTGACGTGTGTCGGGCATGCCACCGCCCAGGAGAATCCATCCGACATATTATCTCTGGTTGTTCTCGTCTGGCTAACGGCGAATACTTACACAGGCATAACCAAGTGGCCAGGATTATTCACCAGCAACTTGCTTTGAAGTACAATCTAGTGGAATCGGAGGTACCGTATTACAAGTATGTGCCCGACCCAGTTCTCGAAAATGACCATGTCACGTTGTACTGGGATCGGTCTATCATCACTGATAGGACTATTGTTGCTAATAAGCCGGATATAGTGGTGATAGACCGATTAGCGCGCCGCACAATGATAATCGATGTCACAATCCCGCATGACGAGAACCTCGTGAAAGCTGAGAAAGAGAAACAAATTAAGTATCTTGACTTAGCACACGAGGTTGTCGACATGTGGAATGTGGACTCGGCGGTCATTGTGCCGATTGTCGTTACGGCCAACGGCCTGATGGCCAAGAGCCTCGACGACCATCTGTCGAGGCTTTCATTGGGCGGTTGGATCAAGGG
This sequence comes from Anorthoa munda, assembly GCA_945859665.1. Classification (NCBI taxonomy): domain Eukaryota; kingdom Metazoa; phylum Arthropoda; class Insecta; order Lepidoptera; family Noctuidae; genus Anorthoa; species Anorthoa munda. Next base: position 7,421,297 of record OX243894.1, on the reverse strand, counting down.
TCTGATACAGAAGGCAGTACTCCTCGATACGGCTCGCATTGTGAGGAGGTTCCTGTCTCTGGAACCCTAACCACCGGTAGCTTGGACCCTGCTCCCGATACCGGTTGGCCTCTATTTTTTATATTTTTAAATGTTTTTTTTTTGTAATTTATTTAATAAAAATATTTAAAAATGTAATAAATAAGAAAAAAAAAGCAATAAAGGACATAATAATAATAAATCTTTATTGAACAAATACCTTACATTATATTATTTTGCTTAATATCTAGCTTGTGTTATACAATTTGTGAAAGGCGTACTAATTTATTAAACCCTGCCTCCTAAACTAGGATACCCTGTGTCTTAGGAGTCAGTGTTCCACTGCCGCTTGGACTTTTATCTTACCCCTTTCAAGTAAACAGTACTAAAGCTAAATCAGGAGATTATACACGAAAAATCAAATAAACAAAGAAAACAACGTAAAAAAGAAAAAGAGGTGAATAAGGGGGTAAGCTACGAGTGAGTGTGAGTTCGTGTGTGTGTGTGTGTGTGTGTGTGTGTGTGTGTGTGTGCATGTGTGTGTATGTGTATGTGAGTGCGTGTGTGTGTAATAGTTGTTTAGAATGTTAAAATAAATGTATTACTTGTGAACGAAGGATTTGTGGTTATGCAGTGACCTGTTACTATATAATTTATTCATGACATGGGCAACAGCAATTTCTCTGTCTGCGCATAGTCAAGAAGATACAGCAGATTCTGTAATTTATTTTTAGCGTCGTGTTTGTTGAGTCTAGTTATAGATGAGGAACTATTTATGTTTCTATAGATTATTGAGCTCAACACGTACAAATGTCTCCTAGCAAAGGTGGTTTTATGCGGCACACTTGGGCAATTTATCCTGTTTCCCCGTTTGCCAGGGTCTGGTGGTGGTATTTGCTGATGCTTCCAGAGTGTGGCCCTGAGCACAAAGAGCTGTCGCACCGTTAGAATTTTATGTTCGGCATATAAATGATGTGTGGGATATCGGAAAGGTTTATTTAACATTACTTTGAGGACAGCCCTTTGTGCCCGTTCCAACTCTAGGAACTTTGTTTTAGCGGTGCCACCCCATGCTAGAATGCAGTAGTTGGCGACGGACTGACAGAGGGCAGTGTATACAATTTTAAGAATCTCAGGATCTGCGGAGTGCCTTAACGATTTGACAAGATGAATGGTTTTCCTAATTTTGCAGGCGGTATTTTCTATCTGATTATACCATTTCAGTCCGTCATCAACCATCACACCTAGGTACTTGACAGAAGTAGCTTGCGGGAGTGATGAGCAAGTGCAGGTTGTGGGGTCCAGACACGTATGGGCTATGATAGAATATGTGTTGGGGGGTTTTGTTTTCGCATTAATCGAGAAAGGGATATAGTTAGTCTTTTGGAGGTTTAATGTTAGAAGATTCCTGTTTAACCACTCTTTCACTAATTTTAGGGAAGTTTCTGCGTTAATTTTGACATCGGACCAGTTTTTACCATGTACCACAATGGCGGTGTCATCGGCATATGTAAATATATTAGCAGTTGGTAAGGCTAAGGTGCACAAATCATTGATGTAAATTAAAAATAGTGTTGGACCGAGGACACTACCTTGAGGCACTCCGTAGGTCATCGTCTCCTCGTCGCTAATGTGTGATCCTATTTTAACACAAATTTTCCTGTTTACTAGGTAACTCTCAAAGAGGTTATGTACAATGCCACGTATTCCGATATTCTCCAACTTGGAGAGAAGGGTGGGAACAGAAACTGTGTCGAACGCCTTTGTCAGGTCCAGAAATAGGCCTAGGCATTTCTGTTTATTGTCTAACTTCTTTGCTATAAAGTTTGTTAGGTCTAATACTGCATTTTCGGTAGATACGCCTTTTTTAAATCCATATTGGTTATTTGCTATAATATTGTGATTGTTTAGGTAATTTACTAGTTGTTTATTAATTATTTTTTCCATTATTTTAGACATCAGCGGAAGTACAGCAATTGGTCTATAGTTGTCTACACAGTCCCTGTTACCACTCTTATATATAGGATGAACAACGGCTTTTTTGAAAGTGTTCGGGAATATACCTGAGTCAATAGAACAGTTAATAATATGTGTGATTAGTGGTACAAGGATCCTTTCACATAGTTTTATTACTTTCATGGAAATCCCATCCCAGCCTGTGGCACAGTCTTGTCTTAGGCTTGAGATAGTACAGGCTACCTCCGCGTCATCAACGGGTAGAAGAACAAAGGAACTAGGGCATGGCCTACTTGTTTGGCTATGCGGCTCGGTGGGCGGTACTGAAGTCGCTATCGCAGATGCCAACTTTTGACCTATGCTAGCAAAAAAGTGACAGACTTGGTTAGCGGCCGCATCTTGATCAGGAGCCGTTTTTAGTAATGCGAGTGGGGGAGATTTTGTTTTAGTAGTGTATGTAATTTCTTTGATTTTGTTCCATAGTGATTTTGGGTTACTTTTGGCTTTGCGCAGCTCATTCTGTTCGTATACCCTTTTAAGTTTTCTTAGTAAACCGTTGCAGAAGTTCCGATACCGTCTATACGTAATTTGTATCGTTTGATTATTATGCTATGGTATTTAATGTTTTTCTATTATTTATGAGATAACATTAAAAAGATAGTTAAGATTTAAATCTTTATTAATATTAAGGCATTTAATTTAAATGAAGAAATAGATATTCATAAATTAAGTTTATTAAATTTTAATAATAATAATTTGATTATTTTTTAAATTAAAAATAATATTTAAAAATTTATAAAATGTGTATAGAATAATAAATAAAGAAAATAAAATAATATTATTTTTATGAGATACGGGTTTCGAACCAGGCTTTATGTGGTTTATCTAGCAGTGTTAACCGCTAGGCCAGTTGGCTGTTGGACACTTATGTTTGACCATGAAATTAAATACCTCATTCTAATCAAACTAACTTAAAGTTAAATGATTATTTACCGTGCTCTCTAGGATACTTGATAAATAGCAATATACGGGAGTAAGTGCGATCGATGTTGGCGACAAAACGTGTGGGTATTGTGTTTGAAATCTACCCACAATGTTATAAAGTTTAAATAAACGTTTGTTTTATATTATAATATCTACAGATGAGGATGGATTTGAAACACCACCACCCACATGTTTTGTGATTTTAATAAATAGTATGACGTTGTGGTCATATCGCGTTCTCATTGGTTCATTATGTAAGATTTCGATATACAGGTCTGTGTATGAGTGTTATGTGTCTATAGAAGAAGGTCGTAAGTGGAACTGATTGGCTATGCTATAGTTTCGTGACTGCAGTTTTGACCATGATAGTACCCCAAAAAAAAGGCTGAGTTGCCTATCTATACCCAGTATATAACAGTAATCTTTGATCAGCATCCTAAACGCGTTGTTATACTGAACGCGCAAGGCGTTGATTGTCTTCTACGTATACTAAACCCATAGACTGTACGTGTGAAACGACTGGCAAAACGCCCTACACAAAGTTACTTTTACTGCCTTGGTGCATCGTGCAAATCTAAGAGCCAGCATATTGCTTCTATTTACTATGATTGACAAATATAAAGACGTAAAAAGTGGTTTGAATCAGAAATCTGCAAAAAAAAAATACGACAACTGGATTCAAACATTTCACTTTTAGGTTAGTTTTTTGAATTTCTATTATAACATCTTGATACTTTTAGACTAGTTATAAAAAAATTGCACAATATTTCACGGCATCAGCCAATGTGACGACATTTGGGGTAGGCTTATGTTCAGCAGTGGACATCTTTCAGCTGAAATGACGATGATGAATACTAAGATAATTTTGCATATTTTTGAGAACTGTTTCGGGTAACGAGTACCTATCCGTGTTAAACTTCATTTCAAATGTATAATGTGTAACTTGCTTGGAAACCTAAATAAATTAAAGCTTAATAGTTTCTGGCTTCTGCTTGTATTGAATACAACAAATTAGTCTATACGATCATGAATATGTTGGATAAATCAACTTCCACTACTTGACTTCATTGTCTCTCATCATCATTATCATTTCAGCCAAAATACGTCCACTGCTGAACATAGGCCCCAGGAGGCCTTGCCACAGTGACTGATTGATACTTATACTGGATTATAAATCAGTATTACTCACTACATTTATCGGGACTACTTTCAGATTGATCGACTAACATTTATTTTCTGTATTTTTTTACCGACTTACCAAAAAAGGAGGAGGTTCTATGTTCGACATTATGTATGTTTATTTTTTTTTTATGTTTGTTCATCGATATCTCCGTCAATTGTGGACCGATTTTGAAAATTCTTTTTTTTGTTTGAAAGGGTATATTCCGAAATTGGTCCCATTTTCATTTGGTGAAGATCTGATGGAGGACTTCGGAGATATACAACAGAACTCTTCTAAATAACGGCATATAATAACGATTTTAAATAACGGCAAATCTCTCGGGATTGCTGCAATCGCATGTCTGTTTATTGTTTATACCATTTCATAACATAACATCACGCCAGTACGCTCGAAAGGGGTATGCAGATCTCCCATTTCACCGGTTATATTCAAGTTTCATGTTATTCGGGTAATCTATTCTGTCTTTATAGGTATTTACTTAACTACTTCCCTATTAGGTAGGTACAATTAAAAAGTGAAAAATAAAAATCTTTTTACAAAAAAATACTACCGACTTCCGAATAAGAAAACTAGAAAATGAAAAATAACTTTATTTTTGGAAGTCGGTGTCCATAACTTAAAAATTTGGTACCTATCAAAGACACCGACTTCCAAAAATAAAGTTATTTTTCACTTTCTAGTTTTCTTATTTGGAAGTCGGTAGTATTTTTTTGTAAAAAGTTTTTTATTTGCATTATCCTTTTTCAGAGACATTACTTATATTCCTTCTTGGAAACAAATGTACAGTTTAGTTAAATAAACGCCCGATTACACAGTCACTAGTGATTAGAGAGAGACACAATAGAAAATACTATTATGTCGCGGGCGTCGCGGCATAAACGTGTTTTTAATTGTACTCAATCCAGCCTTATACCGAATATGGGAAATTAACAAAAAAAAAAAAACCGGCCAAGTGCGAGTCGGACTCGCACACGAAGGGTTCCGTACCATTATCGCAAAACACTGCATGAAAATCACGTTTGTTGTATGGGAGCCCCCCTTAATTTATTTTATTTTAATTTATTAATTATTATTTTTTGAAGTAAATATACAACTAAACATTCTGTGAATATTTCAAGCGTCTACCTGTTGCCGTTATTAATATCGAGCAAAAAACGGCAAAAATATAACGTTTGTTGTATGGGAGCCCCCTTTAATATTTACTTTATACTGTTTTTAGTATTTGTTGTTATAGCGGCAACAGAAGTACATCATCTGTGAAAATTTCAACTGTCTAGCTATCACGGTTCATGAGATACAGCCTGGAGACAGACGGACAGACGGATCGCGAAGTCTTAGTAATAGGGTTCCGTTTTTTCCCTTTGGGAGATCTAATTGAAATCTAATTGAGAATTGAGATCTAATATCAGCAATAAATATCGGAATTGAAAAACTTCCGATATTACATGCCCTAGTAATGTCTCAAAACCTGGCTCTAGACGAGAGTCTTCTGATGTGGAAAGGCTGGCTTGAAATTGGGCAGGTGATCCCCCATAAAGCTCGGCAGAGGTGTCAAAACCTATGACCTCTGTGAATCTCAAACCGGCTACCTGGCTAAGTTTGACATTCACAGCCACAAGGCAATCGCCCGACAGCCGGAGCCGGAAAATCCGTTGGATAAATCTACACCGGCAATTGTGTTGCAGCTGACGCAAGCTCTGGAGCTCACAAGGGGTACACATAGTGGTTGGACAACTTCTACAATTCGCCACTCCTCGCTCGTCGGCTGAAGTGCTTAGGGTTTGACTGTATAGGAACCCTTCGGACCGATCGTCAGTATGTTCCGGAGGCCCTGAGCAGTCTCGCTAAGCGCAGCATGCGACGTGGACAGGTATCTGGCCTTACCTCGGGGGACGTCGATGTCATGGTATGGAGAGATGCCAACCGTGTGGCTGTAATCTCGACATAACATGGCAACGCCGTCCAGGATTACCGGGGAGCCACCAAACCCATCTTGATACATGACTATAATATTATGATGGGTGGGGTGGACAAAAAGGACCAGATTCTGTCCATGTACCCGATTGAGCGGAAACGAACAAAGGTTTGGTACAAGAAAGTCTTCAGGAGGCTGTTAAACGACTCCGTATTGAGCGCCACGTCATCCATCATTCCAACGCCCTGGCTAACGCTACTCCTGCCCTACAGCATAGACTATTCCGTATACAACTTATAAAAACATTGCTATCTAATCATGGAACCGTGCGGGCTCTGCCATTCCCAATAGTCGTGCGGCAAGTTGTGACCCACCGCTCGGCCTACTACCCGAAAACGCCTAACAACGTTCGAAGGCAGAGGCGGGTGTGTGGGGTCTGGTGAAGGCGCGCCCACTCGCCGGACGCCAGCTTACCGGACGCCAACACCGCCCGCTCGCCGGACTCTACCCCCCACGACACCACCAGCACCTTTTGTAACCGAACAGGTTACGGTGCATGCCGGTGCTCGCAGCCAAGCTGCTCGCGGCCAAGCACTCGTGCGCGCTGGTAGGGGGCGTGGTGGGAGGGCCGCAGCTGAATCTTCAGACTACAGCCCCACCTCATCACCGCGGTCTGAGACTCAAGACAGCGCGCGTGCGGATGGTGGCCAGCGTGGCGAACAACGTGGGGCACAGCGTGGCGGACAACGTGGGGCACAGCGTTGCGGACAGCTTGGCGGCCACCATGGCGGTCTGATCACCGGGCTAGGCCGGGAGCGTCCTGGGCTCTATACCAATGAAGAGTTAGATTCTTGCTTTTTTAACGATTTGTAACTAATCCTTTTTTTTCCTGTTGCCGGTATTACAATTGAACCGTTTTGAATTTTAGGCTGGACATCCTCAATGAAGAGGAGCTCCCACGAGGCCAGCTCTTGGAGAAGCCCATCCACGCCAAGCGGCGGCGCACGTGGCAACCGTAAGTAGTTCTACTTGTGCAGCGTGTTATTTGTAATATGACGAACTCGTAAATTGTAAATTCGACAGGTTTTAACTTTTGATTAAAAATATGCCACCAGACGAGTTCCGGGCGCAGAACCGCCACAACCGGTGCCACACCCACCACCAGGTGGTGGTGGTGTTGGTGACGACGACATCGTCGCCGTGTAAGTAGCTTGCTAACGGTGTTTTCTATTCATTTTATTTCTAAAGATATAGGTACTAAAACACTGCTTTTGTTCCAGGGACATGGAAGCAGCGGGGGCGTCGCCACCACGCCTACCACCAGGTGGTGGTGGTGACGACGACATCGTCGCCGTGTAAGTAGCTTGCTAACGGACTTTCCTGTTCATTTTATTTTTAAAGATATAGGTACTAAAACACTGCTTTTGTTCCAGGGACATGGAAGCAGCGGGGGCGTCGCCACCACGCCCACCACCAGGTGGTGGTGGTGACGACGACATCGTCGCCGTGTAAGTAACTTGCTAACGGTCTATTCTGTTCATTTTATTTCTAAAGATATAGGTACTAAAACACTGCTTTTGTTCCGGGGACATGGAAGCAGCGGGGGCGTCGCCACCACGCCCACCCCCAGGTGGTGGTGGTGACGACGACATAGTCGCCGTGTAAATAGCTTGCTAACGGACTTTCCTGTTCATTTTATTTTTAAAGATATAGGTACTAAAACACTGCTTTTGTTCCGGGGACATGGAAGCAGCGGGGGCGTCGCCACCACGCCCACCCCCAGGTGGTGGTGGTGACGACGACATAGTCGCCGTGTAAATAGCTTGCTAACGGTCTTTTCTGTTCATTTTATTTCTAAAGATATAGGTACTAAAACACTGCTTTTGTTCCAGGGACATGGAAGCGGCGATGGAATCTCCACCACGACCTCTGCCGACACCACGCCAGGGGAACTCGCAGGAATTTATTCGGACATCTGGCGAATATGTAAGTCGCTCTCTTAAGGGTCTTTTCTGTACATTTCATTTCTAAAGATATAGGTACTAAAACACTGCTTTTGTTCCGGGGACATGGAAGCAGCGGGGGCGTCGCCACCACGCCCACCCCCAGGTGGTGGTGGTGACGACGACATAGTCGCCGTGTAAATAGCTTGCTAACGGTCTTTTCTGTTCATTTTATTTCTAAAGATATAGGTACTAAAACACTGCTTTTGTTCCAGGGACATGGAAGCGGCGATGGAATCTCCACCACGACCTCTGCCGACACCACGCCAGGGGAACTCGCAGGAATTTATTCGGACATCTGGCGAATATGTAAGTCGCTCTCTTAAGGGTCTTTTCTGTTCATTTCATTTCTAAAGATATACGTACTAAAACACTGCTTTTGTTCCAGGGACAACCCCGGCGACGACCCTGTGGTAGAAGTCCCATCACCGGCAGCCTCAATCTCTAAACCCGATTGAGCGGAAACGAACAAAGGTTTGGTACAAGAAAGTCTTCAGGAGGCTGTTAAACGTCTCCGTATTGAACGCCACATCATCCATCATTCCAACGCCCTGGCTAACGCTACTCCTGCCCTACAGCATAGACTATTCCGTATACAACTTATAAAAACATTGCTATCTAATCATGGAACCGTGCGGGCTCTGCCATTCCCAATAGTCATGCGGCAAGACGTGACCCACCGCTCGGCCTACTACCCGAAAACGCCTAACAACGTTCGAAGGCAGAGGCGGGTGTGTGGGGTCTGGTGAAGGCGCACCCACTCGCCGGACGCCAACACCACCAGCTCGCCGGAAACTACCCCCCCCCCCTCCCCCCCACGACACCACCAGCACCTTTTGTAAGCACTCGTGCGCGCTGGTAGGGGGCGTGGCGGGAGGGCCGCAGCTGAATCTTCAGACTACAGCCCCACCTCATCACCGCGGTCTGAGACTCAAGACAGCGCGCGTGCGGATGGTGGCCAGCGTGGCGAACAACGTGGGGCACAGCGTGGCGGACAACGTGGGGCACAGCGTTGCGCACAGCTTGGCGGCCACCATGGCGGTCTGATCACCGGGCTAGGCCTCGAGCGTCCTGGGCTCTATACCATTGAAGAGTTAGATTCTTGCTTTTTTAACGATTTGTTACTAATCCTTTTTTTTGCTGTTACCGGTATTACAATTGAACCGTTTTGAATTTTAGGCTGGACATCCTCAATGAAGAGGAGCTCCCACGAGGCCAGCTCTTGGAGAAGCCCATCCACGCCAAGCGGCGGCGCACGTGGCAACCGTAAGTAGTTCTACTTGTGCAGCGTGTTAGTTGTAATACTACAGGTTTTAACTTTTGATTAAAAATATGCCACCAGACGAGTTCCGGGCGCAGAACCGCCACAACCGGTGCCACACCCACCACCAGGTGGTGGTGGTGTTGGTGACGACGACATCGTCGCCGTGTAAGTAGCTTGCTAACGGTGTTTTCTATTCATTTTATTTCTAAAGATATAGGTAATAAAACACTGCTTTTGTTCCAGGGACATGGAAGCAGCGGGGGCGTCGCCACCACGCCCACCACCAGGTGGTGGTGGTGACGACGACATCGTCGCCGTGTAAGTAGCTTGCTAACGGTCTTTTCTGTTCATTTTATTTCTAAAGATATAGGTACTAAAACACTCATTTTGTTCCAGGGACATGGAAGCAGCGGCAGCGTCGCCACCACGCCCACTACCACTAGGTGGTGGTGGTGACGACGACATCGTCGCCGTGCAAGTAGCTTGCTAACGGACTTTTCTGTTCATTTTATTTTTAAAGATATAGGTACTAAAACACTGCTTTTGTTCCAGGGACATGGAAGCAGCGGGGGCGTCGCCACCACGCCCACCACTAGGTGGTGGTGGTGACGACGACATCGTCGCCGTGTAAGTAGCTTACTAACGGTCTTTTCTATTCATTTTATTTCTAAAGATATAGGTACTAAAACACTGCTTTTGTTCCGGGGACATGGAAGCAGCGGGGACGTCGCCACCACGCCCACCCCCAGGTGGTGGTGGTGACGACGACATCGTCGCCGTGTAAGTAACTTGCTAACGGTCTTTTCTGTTCATTTTATTTCTAAAGATATAGGTACTAAAACACTGCTTTTGTTCCGGGGACATGGAAGCAGCGGGGGCGTCGCCACCACGCCCACCCCCAGGTGGTGGTGGTGACGACGACATAGTCGCCGTGTAAGTAGCTTGCTAACGGTCTTTTCTGTTCATTTTGTTTCTAAAGATATAGGTACTAAAACACTGCTTTTGTTCGAGGGACATGGAAGCAGCGATGGAATCTCCACCACGACCTCTGCCGACACCACGCCAGGGGAACTCGCAGGAATTTATTCGGACATCTGGCGATATGTAAGTCGCTCTCTTAAGGGTCTTTTCTGTTTATTTCATTTCTAAAGATATACGTACTAAAACACTGCTTTTGTTCCAGGGACAACCCCGGCGACGACCCTGTGGTAGAAGTCCCATCACCGGCAGCCTCAATCTCTAAACCCGATTGAGCGGAAACGAACAAAGGTTTGGTACAAGAAAGTCTTCAGGTGGCTGTTAAACGTCTCCGTATTGAACGCCACATCATCCATCATTCCAACGCCCTGGCTAACGCTACTCCTGCCCTACAGCATAGACTATTCCGTATACAACTTATAAAAACATTGCTATCTAATCATGGAACCGTACGGGCTCTGCCATTCCCAATAGTCGTGCGGCAAGACGTGACCCACCGCTCGGCCTACTACCCGAAAACGCCTAACAACGTTCGAAGGAGAGGCGGGTGTGTGGGGTCTGGTGAAGGCGCGCCCACTCGCCGGACGCCAGCTTACCGGACGCCAACACCGCCCACTCCCGACTCCGGACTCTACACCCCCCCCCCCCCCCACGACACCACCAGCACCTTTTGTAACCGAACAGGTTACAGTGCATGCCGGTGCTCGCAGCCGAGCTGCTCGCGGCCAAGCACTCGTGCGCGCTGGTAGGGGGCGTGGCGGTAGGGCCGCAGCTGAATCTTCAGACTACAGCCCCACCTCATCACCGCGGTCTGAGACTCAAGACAGCGCGCGTGCGGATGGTGGCCAGCGTGGCGGACAACGTGGGGCACAGCGTGGCGGACAACGTGGGGCACAGCGTGGCGGACAACGTGGGGCACAGCGTTGCGGACAGCTTGGCGGCCACCAAGGCGGTCTGATCACCGGGCTAGGCCGGGAGCGTCCTGGGCTCTATAGCATTGAAGAGTTAGATTCTTGCTTTTTTAACGTTTTGTTACTAATCCTTTTTTTTCCTGTTGCCGGTATTACAATTGAACCGTTTTGAATTTTAGGCTGGACATCCTCAATGAAGAGGAGCTCCCACGAGGCCAGCTCTTGGAGAAGCCCATCCACGCCAAGCAGCGGCGCACGTGGCAACCGTAAGTAGTTCTACTTGTGCAGCGTGTTAGTTGTAATACTACAGGTTTTAACTTTTGTTTAAAAATATGCCACCAGACGAGTTCCGGGCGCAGAACCGCCACAACCGGTGCCACGCCCACCCCCAGGTGGTGGTGGTGACGACGACATCGTCGCCGTGTAAGTAGCTTGCTAACGGTCTTTTCTGTTCATTTTATTTGTAAAAATATAGGTACTAAAACACTGCTTTTGTTCCAGGGACATGGAAGCAGCGGGGGCGTCGCCACCACGCCCACTACCACTAGGTGGTGGTGGTGACGACGACATCGTCGCCGTGCAAGTAGCTTGCTAACGGACTTTCCTGTTCATTTTATTTTTAAAGATATAGGTACTAAAACACTGCTTTTGTTCCGGGGACATGGAAGCAGCGGGGGCGTCGCCACCACGCCCACTACCACTAGGTGGTGGTGGTGACGACGACATAGTCGCCGTGTAAGTAGCTTGCTTACGGTCTTTTCTGTTCATTTTGTTTCTAAAGATATAGGTACTAAAACACTGCTTTTGTTCCAGGGACATGGAATGAAACTTTTGTTCCAGGGACATGAAGCAGCGATGGAATCTCCACCACGACTTCTGCCGACACCACGCCAGGGGAATTCGCAGGGATTTATTCGGACATCTGGCGAATATGTAAGTCGCTTTCTTAAGGGTCTTTTCTGTTCATTTCATTTCTAAAGATATACGTACTAAAACACTGCTTTTGTTCCAGGGACAACCCCGGCGACGACCCTGTGGTAGAAGTCCCATCACCGGCAGCCTCAATCTCTAAACCCGATTGAGCGGAAACGAACAAAGGTTTGGTACAAGAAAGTCTTCAGGAGGCTGTTAAACGTCTCCGTATTGAACGCCACATCATCCATCATTCCAACGCCCTGGCTAACGCTACTCCTGCCCTACAGCATAGACTATTCCGTATACAACTTATAAAAACATTGCTATCTAATCATGGAACCGTGCGGGCTCTGCCATTCCCAATAGTCGTGCGGCAAGACGTGACCAATAGTCGTGCGGCAAGACGTGACCCACCGCTCGGCCAACTACCCGAAAACGCCTAACAACGTTCGAAGGCAGAGGCGGGTGTGTGGGGTCTGGTGAAGGCGCACCCACTCGCCGGACGCCAACACCACCAGCTCGCCAGACACTACCCCCCCCCCTCCCTCCCACGACACCACCAGCACCTTTTGTAAGCACTCGTGCGCGCTGGTAGGGGGCGTGGCGGGAGGGCCGCAGCTGAATCTTCAGACTACAGCCCCACCTCATCACCGCGGTCTGAGACTCAAGACAGCGCGCGTGCGGATGGTGGCCAGCGTGGCGAACAACGTGAGGCACAGCGTGGCGGACAACGTGGGGCACAGCGTTGCGCACAGCTTGGCGGCCACCATGGCGGTCTGATCACCGGGCTAGGCCTCGAGCGTCCTGGGCTCTATACCATTGAAGAGTTAGATTCTTGCTTTTTTAACGATTTGTTACTAATCCTTTTTTTTGCTGTTACCGGTATTACAATTGAACCGTTTTGAATTTTAGGCTGGACATCCTCAATGAAGAGGAGCTCCCACGAGGCCAGTTCTTGGAGAAGCCCATCCACGCCAAGCGGCGGCGCACGTGGCAACCGTAAGTAGTTCTACTTGTGCAGCGTGTTAGTTGTAATACTACAGGTTTTAACTTTTGATTAAAAATATGCCACCAGACGAGTTCCGGGCGCAGAACCGCCACAACCGGTGCCACACCCACCACCAGGTGGTGGTGGTGTTGGTGACGACGACATCGTCGCCGTGTAAGTAACTTGCTAACGGTCTTTTCTGTTCATTTTATTTCTAAAGATATAGGTACTAAAACACTGCTTTTGTTCCGGGGACATGGAAGCAGCGGAGGCGTCGCCACCACGCCCACCCCCAGGTGGTGGTGGTGACGACGACATCGTCGCCGTGTAAGTAGCTTGCTAACGGTCTTTTCTATTCATTTTATTTCTAAAGATATAGGTACTAAAATACTGCTTTTGTTCCAGGGACATGGAAGCAGCGGGAGCGTCGCCACCACGCCCACCCCCAGGTGGTGGTGGTGACGACGACATCGTCGCCGTGTAAGTAGCTTGCTAACGGTCTTTTCTGTTCATTTTATATCTAAAGATATAGGTACTAAAACACTCATTTTGTTCCAGGGACATGGAAGCAGCGGCAGCGTCGCCACCACGCCCACTACCACTAGGTGGTGGTGGTGACGACGACATCGTCGCCGTGCAAGTAGCTTGCTAACGGACTTTCCTGTTAATTTTATTTTTAAAGATATAGGTACTAAAACACTGCTTTTGTTCCAGGGACATGGAAGCAGCGGCAGCGTCGCCACCACGCCCACTACCACTAGGTGGTGGTGGTGACGACAACATCGTCGCCGTGCAAGTAGCTTGCTAACGGACTTTCCTGTTCATTTTATTTTTAAAGATATAGGTACTAAAACACTGCTTTTGTTCCAGGGATATGGAAGCAGCGGGGGCGTCGCCACCACGCCCACCACTAGGTGGTGGTGGTGACGACGACATCGTCGCCGTGTAAGTAGCTTACTAACGGTCTTTTCTATTCATTTTATTTCTAAAGATATAGGTACTAAAACACTGCTTTTGTTCCGGGGACATGGAAGCAGCGGGGGCGTCGCCACCACGCCCACTACCACTAGGTGGTGGTGGTGACGACGACATCGTCGCCGTGTAAGTAGCTTGCTAACGGTGTTTTCTATTCATTTTATTTCTAAAGATATAGGTACTAAAACACTGCTTTTGTTCCAGGGACATGGAAGCAGCGGGGGCGTCGCCACCACGCCCACCCCCAGGTGGTGGTGGTGACGACGACATCGTCGCCGTGTAAGTAACTTGCTAACGGTCTTTTCTGTTCATTTTATTTCTAAAGATATAGGTACTAAAACACTGCTTTTGTTCCGGGGACATGGAAGCAGCGGAGGCGTCGCCACCACGCCCACCCCCAGGTGGTGGTGGTGACGACGACATAGTCGCCGTGTAAGTAGCTTGCTAACGGTGTTTTCTATTCATTTTATTTCTAAAGATATAGGTACTAAAACACTGCTTTTGTTCCAGGGACATGGAAGCAGCGGGGGCGTCGCCACCACGCCCACCCCCAGGTGGTGGTGGTGACGACGACATCGTCGCCGTGTAAGTAACTTGCTAACGGTCTTTTCTGTTCATTTTATTTCTAAAGATATAGGTACTAAAACACTGCTTTTGTTCCGGGGACATGAGAGCAGCGGAGGCGTCGCCACCACGCCCACCCCCAGGTGGTGGTGGTGACGACGACATCGTCGCCGTGTAAGTAGCTTGCTAACGGTGTTTTCTATTCATTTTATTTCTAAAGATATAGGTACTAAAACACTGCTTTTGTTCCAGGGACATGGAAGCAGCGGGGGCGTCGCCACCACGCCCACCCCCAGGTGGTGGTGGTGACGACGACATCGTCGCCGTGTAAGTAACTTGCTAACGGTCTTTTCTGTTCATTTTATTTCTAAAGATATAGGTACTAAAACACTGCTTTTGTTCCGGGGACATGGAAGCAGCGGAGGCGTCGCCACCACGCCCACCCCCAGGTGGTGGTGGTGACGACGACATAGTCGCCGTGTAAGTAGCTTGCTAACGGTCTTTTCTGTTCATTTTGTTTCTAAAGATATAGGTACTAAAACACTGCTTTTGTTCGAGGGACATGGAAGCAGCGATGGAATCTCCACCACGACCTCTGCCGACACCACGCCAGGGGAACTCGCAGGAATTTATTCGGACATCTGGCGAATAAGTCGCTCTCTTAAGGGTCTTTTCTGTTTATTTCATTTCTAAAGATATACGTACTAAAACACTGCTTTTGTTCCAGGGACAACCCCGGCGACGACCCTGTGGTAGAAGTCCCATCACCGGCAGCCTCAATCTCTAAACCCGATTGAGCGGAAACGAACAAAGGTTTGGTACAAGAAAGTCTTCAGGAGGCTGTTAAACGTCTCCGTATTGAACGCCACATCATCCATCATTCCAACGCCCTGGCTAACGCTACTCCTGCCCTACAGCATAGACTATTCCGTATACAACTTATAAAAACATTGCTATCTAATCATGGAACCGTGCGGGCTCTGCCATTCCCAATAGTCGTGCGGCAAGACGTGACCCACCGCTCGGCCAACTACCCGAAAACGCCTAACAACGTTCGAAGGCAGAGGCGGGTGTGTGGGGTCTGGTGAAGGCGCACCCACTCGCCGGACGCCAACACCACCAGCTCGCCGGACACTACCCCCCCCCCCCTCCCCCCCACGACACCACCAGCACCTTTTGTAAGCACTCGTGCGCGCTGGTAGGGGGCGTGGCGGGAGGGCCGCAGCTGAATCTTCAGACTACAGCCCCACCTCATCACCGCGGTCTGAGACTCAAGACAGCGCGCGTGCGGATGGTGGCCAGCGTGGCGAACAACGTGGGGCACAGCGTGGCGGACAACGTGGGGCACAGCGTTGCGCACAGCTTGGCGGCCACCATGGCGGTCTGATCACCGGGCTAGGCCTCGAGCGTCCTGGGCTCTATACCATTGAAGAGTTAGATTCTTGCTTTTTTAACGATTTACCGTAACCGTATTTGTAAAGATATAGGTACTAAAATACTGCTTTTGTTCCAGGGACATGGAAGCAGCGGGAGCGTCGCCACCACGCCCACCCCCAGGTGGTGGTGGTGACGACGACATCGTCGCCGTGTAAGTAGCTTGCTAACGGTCTTTTCTGTTCATTTTATATCTAAAGATATAGGTACTAAAACACTCATTTTGTTCCAGGGACATGGAAGCAGCGGCAGCGTCGCCACCACGCCCACTACCACTAGGTGGTGGTAGTGACGACGACATCGTCGCCGTGCAAGTAGCTTGCTAACGGACTTTCCTGTTCATTTTATTTTTAAAGATATAGGTACTAAAACACTGCTTTTGTTCCAGGGACATGGAAGCAGCGGGGGCGTCGCCTTCACGCCCACCACCAGGTGGTGGTGGTGACGACGACATAGTCGCCGTGTAAATAGCTTGCTAACGGACTTTCCTGTTCATTTTATTTTTAAAGATATAGGTACTAAAACACTGCTTTTGTTCCGTGGACATGGAAGCAGCGGGGGCGTCGCCACCACGCCCACCCCCAGGTGGTGGTGGTGACGACGACATAGTCGCCGTGTAAATAGCTTGCTAACGGACTTTCCTGTTCATTTTATTTTTAAAGATATAGGTACTAAAACACTGCTTTTGTTCCAGGGACATGTAAGCAGCGGGGGCGTCCTCACCACGCCCACCACCAGGTGGTGGTGGTGACGACGACATCGTCGCCATGTAAGTAACTTGCTAACGGTCTTTTCTGTTCATTTTATTTCTAAAGATATAGGTACTAAAACACTGCTTTTGTTCCAGGGACATGGAAGCAGCGGGGGCGTCGCCACCACGCCCACCACCAGGTGGTGGTGGTGACGACGACATCGTCGCCGTGCAAGTAGCTTGCTAACGGACTTTCCTGTTCATTTTATTTTTAAAGATATAGGTACTAAAACACTGCTTTTGTTCCAGGGACATGGAAGCAGCGATGGAATCTCCACCACGCCCACCACCAGGTGGTGGTGGTGACGACGACATCGTCGCCGTGTAAGTAGCTTGCTAACGGTCTTTTCTGTTCATTTTGTTTCTAAAGATATAGGTACTAAAACACTGCTTTTGTTCCAGGGACATGGAAGCAGCGATGGAATCTCCACCACGACTTCTGCCGACACCACGCAAGTGGAACTCGCAGGAATTTATTCGGACATCTGGCGAATATGTAAGTCGCTCTCTTAAGGGTCTTTTCTGTTCATTTCATTTCTAAAGATATACGTACTAAAACACTGCTTTTGTTCCAGGGACAACCCCGGCGACGACCCTGTGGTAGAAGTCCCATCACCGGCAGCCTCAATCTCTAAACCCGATTGAGCGGAAACGAACAAAGGTTTGGTACAAGAAAGTCTTCAGGTGGCTGTTAAACGTCTCCGTATTGAACGCCACATCATCCATCATTCCAACGCCCTGGCTAACGCTACTCCTGCCCTACAGCATAGACTATTCCGTATACAACTTATAAAAACATTGCTATCTAATCATGGAACCGTACGGGCTCTGCCATTCCCAATAGTCGTGCGGCAAGACGTGACCCACCGCTCGGCCTACTACCCGAAAACGCCTAACAACGTTCGAAGGCAGAGGCGGGTGTGTGGGGTCTGGTGAAGGCGCGCCCACTCGCCGGACGCCAGCTTACCGGACGCCAACACCGCCCACTCCCGACTCCGGACTCTCCCCCCCCCCCCCCACGACACCACCAGCACCTTTTGTAACCGAACAGGTTACAGTGCATGCCGGTGCTCGCAGCCGAGCTGCTCGCGGCCAAGCACTCGTGCGCGCTGGTAGGGGGCGTGGCGGTAGGGCCGCAGCTGAATCTTCAGACTACAGCCCCACCTCATCACCGCGGTCTGAGACTCAAGACAGCGCGCGTGCGGATGGTGGCCAGCGTGGCGGACAACGTGGGGCACAGCGTGGCGGACAACGTGGGGCACAGCGTGGCGGACAACGTGGGGCACAGCGTTGCGGACAGCTTGGCGGCCACCATGGCGGTCTGATCACCGGGCTAGGCCGGGAGCGTCCTGGGCTCTATAGCATTGAAGAGTTAGATTCTTGCTTTTTTAACGTTTTGTTACTAATCCTTTTTTTTCCTGTTGCCGGTATTACAATTGAACCGTTTTGAATTTTAGGCTGGACATCCTCAATGAAGAGGAGCTCCCACGAGGCCAGCTCTTGGAGAAGCCCATCCACGCCAAGCAGCGGCGCACGTGGCAACCGTAAGTAGTTCTACTTGTGCAGCGTGTTAGTTGTAATACTACAGGTTTTAACTTTTGTTTAAAAATATGCCACCAGACGAGTTCCGGGCGCAGAACCGCCACAACCGGTGCCACGCCCACCCCCAGGTGGTGGTGGTGACGACGACATCGTCGCCGTGTAAGTAGCTTGCTAACGGTCTTTTCTGTTCATTTTATTTGTAAAGATATAGGTACTAAAACACTCATTTTGTTCCAGGGACATGGAAGCAGCGGCAGCGTCGCCACCACGCCCACTACCACCAGGTGGTGGTGGTGACGACGACATAGTCGCCGTGTAAATAGCTTGCTAACGGTCTTTTCTGTTAATTTTATTTCTAAAGATATAGGTACTAAAACACTGCTTTTGTTCCAGGGACATGGAAGCAGCGATGGAATCTCCACCACGACCTCTGCCGACACCACGCCAGGGGAACTCGCAGGAATTTATTCGGACATCTGGCGAATATGTAAGTCGCTCTCTTAAGGGTCTTTTCTGTTCATTTCATTTCTAAAGATATAGGTACTAAAACACTGCTTTTGTTCCAGGGACAACACCGGCGACGACCCTGTGGTAGAAGTCCCATCACCGGCAGCCTCAATCTCTAAACCCGATTGAGCGGAAACGAACAAAGGTTTGGTACAAGAAAGTCTTCAGGAGGCTGTTAAACGTCTCCGTATTGAACGCCACATCATCCATCATTCCAAGTTAGATTCTTGCTTTTTTAACGTTTTGTTACTAATCCTTTTTTTCCTGTTGCCGGTATTACAATTGAACCGTTTTGAATTTTAGGCTGGACATCCTCAATGAAGAGGAGCTCCCACGAGGCCAGCTCTTGGAGAAGCCCATCCACGCCAAGCAGCGGCGCACGTGGCAACCGTAAGTAGTTCTACTTGTGACATCGTCGCCGTGTAAATAGCTTGCTAACGGACTTTCCTGTTCATTTTATTTTTAAAGATATAGGTACTAAAACACTGCTTTTGTTCCGGGGACATGGAAGCAGCGGGAGCGTCGCCACCACGCCCACCCCCAGGTGGTGGTGGTGACGACGACATCGTCGCCGTGTAAGTAGCTTGCTAACGGTCTTTTCTGTTCATTTTATTTCTAAAGATATAGGTACTAAAACACTCATTTTGTTCCAGGGACATGGAAGCAGCGGCAGCGTCGCCACCACGCCCACTACCACTAGGTGCTGGTGGTGACGACGACATCGTCGCCGTGCAAGTAGCTTGCTAACGGACTTTCCTGTTCATTTTATTTTTAAAGATATAGGTACTAAAACACTCATTTTGTTCCGGGGACATGAAAGCAGCGGGGGCGTCGCCACCACGCCCACCCCCAGGTGGTGGTGGTGACGACGACATAGTCGCCGTGTAAATAGCTTGCTAACGGACTTTCCTGTTCATTTTATTTTTAAAGATATAGGTACTAAAACACTGCTTTTGTTCCAGGGACATGGAAGCAGCGATGGAATCTCCACCACGACCTCTGCCGACACCACGCCAGGGGAACTCGCAGGAATTTATTCGGACATCTGGCGAATATGTAAGTCGCTCTCTTAAGGGTCTTTTCTGTTCATTTTCCGGGGACATGGAAGCAGCGGGGGCGTCGCCACCACGCCCACCCCCAGGTGGTGGTGGTGACGACGACATAGTCGCCGTGTAAATAGCTTGCTAACGGACTTTCCTGTTCATTTTATTTTTAAAGATATAGGTACTAAAACACTGCTTTTGTTCCGGGGACATGGAAGCAGCGGGGGCGTCGCCAGCACGCCCACCCCCAGGTGGTGGTGGTGACGACGACATAGTCGCCGTGTAAATAGCTTGCTAACGGTCTTTTCTGTTCATTTTATTTCTAAAGATATAGGTACTAAAACACTGCTTTTGTTCCAGGGACATGGAAGCAGCGATGGAATCTCCACCACGACCTCTGCCGACACCACCGCCAGGGGAACTCGCAGGAATTTATTCGGACATCCTGGCGGATATTGTAACGGGATATTTTCTTGGGAACAATAAAGCACCATATACTGAGAACGATGTTTATTAAATGTAACCCTTGAACACGTTACCAAAGTAAATAAATTTAAAAAGGGTCGCTGGTTGCAGTTGGCTGGTCAACTTTTCCTCGTACCAAAATATTTCCCAACTAATTTATAGTTGAGGGTGGGAGAACAAAAAAAATAAAAATAATAATAAAACGGAAGGGCCAGAAAGCCCGTCTCCTGAACCGTCGCGTAGCCAGCCAACTCCACACCACGACAGCCTGCCTCGAGCAGATAGCCTCAGCCAGGCAATCAGCCCCAACCAGACACCTCCTGAAGTTACAGAATAAAAACTTCTTAGCACAAAAACTCAAATTAAACACAAAGGGTTTTGAGTATATAGAACAGACAGGTCGCTAAAACACTGAAAGTAACATCCTATACACCGGGCTTTACATAGGCGAACACAATGGGTGAGCCGTCCGGCACTCTTCATGATTAAACACACAGAATTTAGGGTTATACGGAGCAGACAACTCGCTACACATGGAAGGTATTATCTCACACACAGGCTTTACATAAGTGAACACAATGGATGAGCTGTCCCGCACTCTTCATGATTAAACACACAGATTTTATTGTTATACAGATCAGACAAATCGTTGGAATACGGGAATTATTATCTTAAATACCGGGCTTTACATAGGCTAACATAATGGATGGCCCTTCTGAGTATATGGAAATCATGCCTATGGTGTATGTAAATATGTATAATTGTATGGAGCCTGTCAACAAACACCCACAAAGGATAGGCCAGCCCAAATAATATAAATGTAACGGCCGCCCTAAGAAACCGAATACCAACTGACAGAGCCTTTAGGAAGTCAAACACGTACCTTTCGGAGGAAGTAAACCCGTAGGGTAGATAGGTCGGCCCAATTTCGACCCCACGCCACGTTGTTCTGAAAGAAACCAGCAAGTCAGCACACAGAACTCACAACGAAATACGATGGGGTCAATCCCCTGAGCAAGGCAACTTACCGTGAGGGATTATGAGCCCGACGTGGGAACACGTGGACAACGGGGCCAGTACCTGACCGAATCCCCGCTGCCACAGGAAGAAGCCCACGTTAAGATAACTCAGCAACACTATCAGTCAGGTCGTGGTCGCACGGACCTCACGGTTCCACGTGGACCAAAGCGACCTGATCAAAGCACAGCCAGGAGCAGCTTTTTCGGTCGCCGGGACGCACTCACGCGTCCCAATGCGGATCAGGCTACTCACACACACCAACTTCAGCACAACAGATTATTGGTTAGGGCTTCGGCCCAACCAGCACGTTAGCAGGCGGGTGACCGAAGATCCGGTCGCCACGCCGCCTCGCAGAAAAAGCAAACAGATCACCGCACGCACAAATCAAAACGTCAAATCACCCAGTGCCGTTCGGATACAAATCGCACAAAAATCAAATCACTTTGATTTTAACTACCCCACGAAACAATTTCAATCCTTGAAGAAATGACAAGGAAAAATCACCCTTCCGTAAAATACACCATCCCAGGTCCAAATCACATCCGTCAAATTATTCAAGTTCAATTTATAACTATTCTATAAAAACACAATCACTGACTAATAAAAATTATTTTAAACATGCACTGCGTCTAACTAACGATTTGCGCGTTTCCAAACGCAAATGCGGCACTCACAAATGACAGCTGGCAGTCTGTCAAAACAAACAAATAGAACCAAGTAAATATAAATTTCGGAGGACGAATATCAAGTGATTTTAAGTTATTTTAGTGAAATTAGAGTGTTTATAGGGAACTCGACGTCCCAGGGTGCGGTTCCAAAGCGGTTCCACCACCCAGCGGCAGTTTTAAGGCGAATGAGCAATACAAATACGGCAGAAAGAGGTAACTAATTTTCTTTTGACAAAACTTTTATCTACCACAAAAAAAAGTGTTACAGTATCCCCTCACCCGCCAGAATTTCGCGAGGTAACAAGCGAAATTCGAGCTGGTCCCCAGCTCTATGACCCGGTGGAGGCATAAGGCATGGCACAGAATGCGCCTGCTAATTTGCGGGACTGTTTCTTCAGCCCGTCTTTGGATACACACATACAAACACATGAAACTAAGGGTAGCCCCCATGCCAGCTACTCTGCAATACATATCAAAAAAAATAATCAACACCCCTTGAGGCCCACAGTACTGGACATGATGACGCCAAAGCAAAAAAAAATAAAAAGGAACGCCCAAATGGAGGATCAATCGGCACTCTTTATGTCTTTCACATGGCAATCACTCCTTCTACCATTCTCATCTTCCAACAAGTAAACCAGATTAGACAACTTCCGCACAACCTTACATTTCTCAAACCGTGGAGCCAGCTTGTAGGAAAAATGTTTCGAGGCATCACTCCGAACATGAGTGCGCCGCCACACAAAATCATCCTTCTCAAAAACAGCGTCCCTTCTACGTTGATTGTAATACTTGGCATTACGCCAATGAGATTTTCTCAACTCTTGGTCAACTTTCACGAACACTTCTTTCAGGGTGCCCAACTTGTCAACGTAGGCTTCACGGGAAGTAGTATCAATCTCATGGTTGGATTCAACAGAAACATCCTCAAACCTTTTGCAACCATCACTAGCTAACTTTTTCTGCCCCTCAGTCAACGCATCAAAAGGGTGCAACCGACTCACTTGGGACACTATAACTTCACTGGGTTTCCGATAAGATAAATCGGCCCGACCCGTCAGACTCAATACGCCAGGTGCAAGATTAAAGGCCCTCCAAAAAATTAATCCAAATAGCAGAGGAGTGGACACCTCCGGAATCACAAAAAACTTTATCACCCGCAAGACATGGTTCACCGTCACCGGCAAATACATATACCCAAGAACAGGGGAAGTTGAACCATTCGCGGTTCTCACAACATCTACATCATTCGACTTATGGATCTGGGCCATACCCGAAAAATGATCCACAACAGAACCACCAACAATCGAAATTTCCGAACCCGAATCTCCGAATCGATCGAAAATCCGAAAAGACCGGAAACAGACAAACCACAAATATCTACGTTTAAATAAGGACGGATATCATCACCAGAGGAACGGACCGTCGCTACTTGTATTTTTGCATCCGGAGTCACCTTGTTTTTAGGAGAACACTTCGGACAATTCTTGGTTTTTACACCCTTCTCCCCACAGCGATAACAGATCATGACGCGGGGCGCCTTACACTCAAGGAGGTTATGATCCTTCACCCGACACCGTACACAAAACTTCTCCACCGCAGTCTCTACAGTCTCACAAACAGAGCGATTACCCTTACTAGCCTTGTACGCAAGATCGGGGGCAACAGCGTGTTGAACATTGCGTGGGGGTTCGGTAAAAAATTCCGACCTAACCTTCGCCGCTTCCAACTGCCGGCAGCGCCTTTTCAGTTCAGACCACGAATCAATATCAACTAAGGCCAGTTGGAGGGTATATGCTGGTCGGATATTAAACTTCGCGATGCTCAGCTTTTCTCTCTCACTCAGGGGACACCTCAAACGGGAAAAGTAGTTTTGTAGGATGCTGAGGTAATGGACTATGGACTCATCCGGACCCTGCGTCCGGGATCGGATCTCCTGCAGCAAGCGGTGGTCATAATCCGAAGGCAAATATTCCTCCAACAGCAAATTCCTTAACTGTTCCCAATTCTCAACCTCATCCCTGATACCTCGGTACCAGTACAATGCATCATCAACAAACAGCTCGACAGCAGACCTAAATAATCGATCCGAAGAGATACCACGCGACAAACAAAGCTCCTCAACTCTTTCCAGAAACTCATGGACGCCAACCTTACCATTGAATTTAATGTTCAGGGAATGGATATTAGCCGTGCGATCACACGTGACACAACGTTTCTCCGCGTCAGCACCCCTAGCGGCTTCCACGGGGTAGGTCGGCTCGGATCCGCCTACTTGTGGTTTAAACTCAAAGGTACTGGAAAAAGTATGAAACATTTTGTCCGTTTGCTGGAGAATAACCAGGAGGCTTGCATCCAGCTCCGTCTTCAGTTCCATGTCCCCCTTCTCCACCGGCTCGACACGGGTTAACCTATGAAACAAGTGGTTCCCTAAACCTTGGATGCGGTATAACCGCTTTAGCAAAAGTGGCTTTTTATCTAACAGTTCCTGCAGCTCTGCCAGTTTAGTTTTAACAGTCTGTAATTCCAAATGCACATCGCCTTCAAACATGTTAACCTCATCAGTGGGTATCTCTTTGGACAGAGCCCTGATTTGAGTACGCAATCGACCAACCGTGGCCTCAGGTACACCATCACGGATGGCAACCTCATACATCAGCTCATCCTTGTTTAGGATATGAAAACGAATGGGGCGTTCCTCCATTTCAATAAATAACTACCAATATAAATTATGAAGTTACACAATTCAACTTATAGACTAACACAAACACACATCAAAAATTGACCAGCCAATTCGTCCCTGAGCACAAGACCAGGGCCGAGGACCTGCACCAACAATGTCCTGTTCGGGCGCCGATGTAACGGGATATTTTCTTGGGAACAATAAAGCACCATATACTGAGAACGATGTTTATTAAATGTAACCCTTGAACACGTTACCAAAGTAAATAAATTTAAAAAGGGTCGCTGGTTGCAGTTGGCTGGTCAACTTTTCCTCGTACCAAAATATTTCCCAACTAATTTATAGTTGAGGGTGGGAGAACAAAAAAAATAAAAATAATAATAAAACGGAAGGGCCAGAAAGCCCGTCTCCTGAACCGTCGCGTAGCCAGCCAACTCCACACCGCGACAGCCTGCCTCGAGCAGATAGCCTCAGCCAGGCAATCAGCCCCAACCAGACACCTCCTGAAGTTACAGAATAAAAACTTCTTAGCACAAAAACTCAAATTAAACACAAAGGGTTTTGAGTATATAGAACAGACAGGTCGCTAAAACACTGAAAGTAACATCCTATACACCGGGCTTTACATAGGCGAACACAATGGGTGAGCCGTCCGGCACTCTTCATGATTAAACACACAGAATTTAGGGTTATACGGAGCAGACAACTCGCTACACATGGAAGGTATTATCTCACACACAGGCTTTACATAAGTGAACACAATGGATGAGCTGTCCCGCACTCTTCATGATTAAACACACAGATTTTATTGTTATACAGATCAGACAAATCGTTGGAATACGGGAATTATTATCTTAAATACCGGGCTTTACATAGGCTAACATAATGGATGGCCCTTCTGAGTATATGGAAATCATGCCTATGGTGTATGTAAATATGTATAATTGTATGGAGCGTGTCAACAAACACCCACAAAGGATAGGCCAGCCCAAATAATATAAATGTAACGGCCGCCCTAAGAAACCGAATACCAACTGACAGAGCCTTTAGGAAGTCAAACACGTACCTTTCGGAGGAAGTAAACCCGTAGGGTAGATAGGTCGGCCCAATTTCGACCCCACGCCACGTTGTTCTGAAAGAAACCAGCAAGTCAGCACACAGAACTCACAACGAAATACGATGGGGTCAATCCCCTGAGCAAGGCAACTTACCGTGAGGGATTATGAGCCCGACGTGGGAACACGTGGACAACGGGGCCAGTACCTGACAGAATCCCCGCTGCCACAGGAAAAAGCCCACGTTAAGATAACTCAGCAACACTATCAGTCAGGTCGCGGTCGCACGGACCTCACGGTTCCACGTGGACCAAAGCGACCTGATCAAAGCACAGCCAGGAGCAGCTTTTTCGGTCGCCGGGACGCACTCACGCGTCCCAATGCGGATCAGGCTACTCACACACACCAACTTCAGCACAACAGATTATTGGTTAGGGCTTCGGCCCAACCAGCACGTTAGCAGGCGGGTGACCGAAGATCCGGTCGCCACGCCGCCTCGCAGAAAAAGCAAAAAAGATCACCGCACGCACAAATCAAAACGTCAAATCACCCAGTGCCGTTCGGATACAAATCGCACAAAAATCAAATCACTTTGATTTTAACTACCCCACGAAACAATTTCAATCCTTGAAGAAATGACAAGGAAAAATCACCCTTCCGTAAAATACACCATCCCAGGTCCAAATCACATCCGTCAAATTATTCAAGTTCAATTTATAACTATTCTATAAAAACACAATCACTGACTAATAAAAATTATTTTAAACATGCACTGCGTCTAACTAACGATTTGCGCGTTTCCAAACGCAAATGCGGCACTCACAAATGACAGCTGGCAGTCTGTCAAAACAAACAAATAGAACCAAGTAAATATAAATTTCGGAGGACGAATATCAAGTGATTTTAAGTTATTTTAGTGAAATTAGAGTGTTTATAGGGAACTCGACGTCCCAGGGTGCGGTTCCAAAGTGGTTCCACCACCCAGCGGCAGTTTTAAGGCGAATGAGCAATACAAATACGGCAGAAAGAGGTAACTAATTTTCTTTTGACAAAACTTTTATCTACCACAAAAAAAAGTGTTACAATATGTAAGTCGCTAGTTAAGGGTCTTTTCTGTTCATTTCGTTTCTAAAGATATAGGTACTAAAACACTGCTTTTGTTCCAGGGACTACACCGGCGACGACCCTGTGGTAGAAGTCCCATCACCGGCAGCTTCGGTGCCTTCGCCGGCGGTGTGCTCTCTTGCGGTACTCTCGGTACGCTTACGGCTCGCACGCGTACTTCAACACTTCTTTTGTTACAGATTCATTGAATGCGGCCAGGTGAGCTCGGCGACTGCCACGCCGACGCCGTCTACATCGTCCAGCATGGGGCCACCACCTCCTCAAATTCGCCCTCAAAGACGTCGATGTCATGGTATGGAGAGATGCCAACCGTGTGGCTGTAATCTCGACATACCATGGCAACGCCGTCCAGGATTACCGGGGAGCCACCAAACCCATCTTGATACATGACTATAATATCATGATGGGTGGGGTGGACAAAAAGGACCAGATTCTGTCCATGTACCCGATTGAGCGGAAACGAACAAAGGTTTGGTACAAGAAAGTTTTCAGGAGGCTGTTAAACGTCTCCGTATTGAACACCACGTCATCCATCATTCCAACGCCCTGGCTAACGCTACTCTCCTGCCCTACAGCATAGACTATTCCGTATACAACTTATAAAAACATTGCTATCTAATCATGGAACCGTGCGGGCTCTGCCATTCCCAATAGTCGTGCGGCAAGACGTGACCCACCGCTCGGCCTACTACCCGAAAACGCCTAACAAGGTTCGAAGGCAGAGGCGGGTGTGTGGGGTCTGTCACAAGGCCGTAGCGAATTATTGTGTGGGGTGTCGGAAAGCCTGCTGCATCGTCCGCAACCGAGCCGGAGACTCGCGGGGGTGCTCGCGGCCAACCCCGCGTGCGCGCTGCAGATAGGGCGCGTGGGCGTGGCGGGAGAAGGCGCGCCCACTCGCCGGACGCCAACACCGCTCGCTCGCCGGACTCTACCCCCCCCACGACACCACCAGCACCTTTAGTAACCGAACAGGTTACGGTGCATGCCTCGCCTGGTCCATGTGCTCGCAGCCAAGCTGCTCGCGGCCAAGCACTCGTGCGCGCTGGTAGGGGGCGTGGCGGGAGGGCCGCAGCTGAATCTTCAGACTACAGCCCCACCTCATCACCGCGGTCTTAGACTCAAGACAGCGCGCGTGCGGGTGGTGGCCAGCGTGGCGGACAACGTGGGGCACAGCGTGGCGGACAACGTGGGGCACAGCGTGGCGGACAACGTGGGGCACAGCATTGCGGACAGCGTGGCGGTCTGATCTCCGGGCTAGGCCGGGAGCGTCCTGGGCCCTATACCATTAAAGAGTTAAATTCTTGCTTTTTTAACGCTTTGTTACTAATCCTTTTTTTTCCTGTTGCCGGTATTACAATTGAACCGTTTTGAATTTTAGGCTGGACATCCTCAATGTAGAGGAGCTCCCACGAGGCCAGCTCTTGGAGAAGCCCCTCCACGCCAAGCAGCGGCGCACGTGGCAACCGTAAGTAGTTCTACTTGTGCAGCGTGTTAGTTGTGATACTACAGGTTTAACTTTTGTTTAAAAATATGCCACCAGACGAGTTCCGGGCGCAGAACCGCCACAACAGGTGCCACACCCACCACCAGGTGGTGGTGGTGGTGACGACGACATCGTCGCCGTGTAAGTAGCTTGCTAACTTGTTTAAAAATATGCCACCAGACGAGTTCCGGGCGCAGAACCGCCACAACAGGTGCCACACCCACCACCAGGTGGTGGTGGTGGTGACGACGACATCGTCGCCGTGTAAGTAGCTTGCTAACGGTCTTTTCTATTCATTTTATTTCTAAAGATATAGGTACTAAAACACTGCTTTTGTTCCAGGGACGTGGAAGCAGCGGGGGCGTCGCCACCACGCCCACTACCAGGTGGTGGTGGTGACGACGACATCGTCGCCGTGTAAGTAGCTTGCTAACGGACTTTCCTATTAATTTTATTTCTCAAGATATAGGTACTAAAACACTGCTTTTTTTCCAGGGACATGGAAGCAGCGATGGAATCTCCACCACGACCTCTGCCGACACCACCGCCAGGGGAACTCGCAGGAATTTATTCGGACATCCTGGCGGATATGTAAGTCGCTAGTTAAGGGTCTTCTCTGTTCATTTCATTTCTAAAGATATAGGTACTAAAACACTGCTTTTGTTCCAGGGACTACACCGGCGACGACCCTGTGGTAGAAGTCCCATCACCGGCAGCTTCGGTGCCTTCGCCGGCCGTGTAAGTAGCTCTCTTGCGGTACTCTCGGTACGCCTACGGCTCGCACGCGTACTTCAACACTTCTTTTGTTACAGATTCATTGAATGCGGCCAGGTGAGCTCGGCGACTGCCACGCCGACGCCGTCTACATCGTCCAGCATGGGGCCACCACCTCCAGACTCGCGGGGGTGCTCGCGGCCAACCCCGCGTGCGCGCTGCAGATAGGGCGCGTGGGCGTGGCGGGAGAAGGCGCGCCCACTCGCCGGACGCCAACACCGCCCGCTCGCCGGACTCTACCCCCCCACGACACCACCAGCACCTTTTGTAACCGAACAGGTTACGGTGCATGCCTCGCCTGGTCCATGTGCTCGCAGCCAAGCTGCTCGCGGCCAAGCACTCGTGCGCGCTGGTAGGGGGCGTGGCGGGAGGGCCGCAGCTGAATCTTCAGACTACAGCCCCACCTCATCACCGCGGTCTTAGACTCAAGACAGCGCGCGTGCGGGTGGTGGCCAGCGTGGCGGACAACGTGGGGCACAGCGTGGCGGACAGCGTGGCGGCCACCGTGGCGGTCTGATCTCCGGGCTAGGCCGGGAGCGTCCTGGGCCCTATACCATTAAAGAGTTAAATTCTTGCTTTTTTAACGCTTTGTTACTAATCCTTTTTTTTCCTGTTGCCGGTATTACAATTGAACCGTTTTGAATTTTAGGCTGGACATCCTCAATGTAGAGGAGCTCCCACGAGGCCAGCTCTTGGAGAAGCCCCTCCACGCCAAGCAGCGGCGCACGTGGCAACCGTAAGTAGTTCTACTTGTGCAGCGTGTTAGTTGTAATACTACAGGTTTAACTTTTGTTTTAAAATACGCCACCATACGAGTTCCGGGCGCAGAACCGCCACAACCGGTGCCACACCCACCACCAGGTGGTGGAGGTGGTGACGACGACATCGTCGCCGTGTAAGTAGCTTGCTAACGGTCTTTATTCATTTTATTTCTAAAGATATAGGTACTAAAACACTGCTTTTGTTGAAGCAACGGGGGCGTCGCCACCACGCCCACCACCAGGTGGTGGTGGTGACGACGACATCTTCGCCGTGTAAGTAGCTTGCTTAACGGTCTTTTCTGTTAATTTTATTTCTAAAGATATAGGTACTAAAACACTGCTTTTTTTCCAGGGACATGGAAGCAGCGATGGAATCTCCACCACGACCTCTGCCGACACCACCGCCAGGGGAACTCGCAGGATTTTATTCGGACATCCTAGCGGATATGTAAGTCGCTAGTTAACGGTCGTTTCTGTTCATTTCATTTCTAAAGATATAGGTACTAATACACTGCTTTTGTTCCAGGGACAACACCGGCGACGACCCTGTGGTAGAAGTCCCATCACCGGCAGCCTCGGTGCCTTCGCCGGCCGTGTAAGTAACTCTCTTGCGGTACTCTCGGTACGCTTACGGCTCGCACGCGTACTTCAACACTTCTTTTGTTACAGATTCATTGAATGCGGCCAGGTGAGCTCGGCGACTGCCACGCCGACGCCGTCTACATCGTCCAGCATGGGGCCACCACCTCCTCAATTTCGCCCTCGCCAGAATCTTCGAGGTCGACATCGACCTATTAGTCTTTCTATGTGTACTCTTTGACTTGCAAGTTTCTGATCACGCTTTAATACAATACCTGACAACTGTTATCAGGCAGATGAAGAAAACAAGTATATTAACTGACACATTTTTCACTGCAAACAAGTCCTGGACATTAAATCCTCTATCAGCCATGATACTATCACCTTCATCACACAAATTCATCAATGAGCTGCGTTCAATCATCTGCCTGTCACTTGTTGCTCCTCCATAACCTCGTGAACAATAATACAGGAGTCCACATGGTGTTGACCCCACCAAAAACCTAATGGTGTTTGTGTTTTTATATGAGCTGTATGTGGCTCTCTGAGATATCGGATTACTTGGCTTAGCAATAGGTATTTCTGTTGCATCATTAATAACTCTAGTTTTGTTATCTTTGAATATATCAGGCATGTAATGTAATAATCCACTAAATCACGTCGGAGCCAAATATCTATGATGGACCACACATCATAAATAAAGCGAATCCAAGTTACTAATATATTTGAAACTACTGTTTTGCTTACATTGAACATTTTAGCTATTTCATAATCTGGTTTACTGCGTCTGAGCTTTATCAATAGCGTTAGGAACTAGTCTTCAACCGACATACCGACTACTTGACTCCAGCGGAATTTATATCATTTGCCATTGGTAAAAGAGTATTGAGCACTAGATTTAATTTTAAGTAGGATTCTAATCCAGTGCAAAACATAACTGCCTCGTCAACTGTGAACAATAATCTGTAAAGATTCTTAATGTGGCACTTGTCTGTGTTCCTGAAGACTTATATTGAGCCGGGTGAGGGATTGTTTTCTCTAGTTCTTCAGTTACAACTGCTTCTATGAATTGTTCACTGACAAAATCCGGTGTGTTTGTGTGATGATCTTGGGTAGAAAGGTATACATTTTCAGGAAGACTCATATCTTATGAACTGGTAGTTTGCACAGCTGATGTGTCTGTCTCTTCAAAAAGTGCTTTCCTAATATTTCGGTTTGATAACCGCTCTTCTCGAGCTTGAGCTTCTTGAGAAAGAGTTTTAGTAGTCCAGGGAAACAATGTTGTTAGAAACAACCAAAAAGGATAAAGAACACATTTTTATTATGATGCTGAATATTTTTAGACTACAATTTAATGACGTACCTGTATAAGAAACTAGTTCTATGGTAATCTGTTTCCAAGAAATGTATACGACATAACCTCGATTTTTTTTCCGGCTTGAAGTTTTGTCTCCTTATGGCTTTTAACCACTTTTTCTCATTGCTGAATCTGTAGGAAAGTGGTGTGCACCTATTGCCTTACAAAAAGATACTTCACAGATCTTTGGCATTAAAATAATTATTTAATCAAAATCTTCATACAAAATTCTTGTATTTTGGTTAAAGCTATGCTATCGCCACTTTGACAGATGCCAACCTCATTGAAATGTCTATACCGTAAACTAATTCTGAAATCAAAACCGTTTCGTCAGCGAGTTGATTTTTTCTTTGAATATCTTGCCATAAATCACGTGAATTTCTAAATATGAATTCATTCAGAGTAGTCGAGAAAAAACCGTTCTGGAGTATGGAAAAGGATTTATTTTTAAATATCATAAAAAAATATGATTACTATCTTAACCTGCAAACAAACAAACGCTACGAGTGCTTTAAAAAACCGGCCTAGTGCGAGTCGGACTCGCGCACGAAGGGTTTTCCGTACCATTATCGCAAAAAAACGGCAAAGAAAACACGTTTCTTGTATGGGAGCCCCGCTTAAATTATCATCTGTGAAAATTTCAACTGTCTAGCTATCACGGTTCATGAGATACAGCCTGGCGACAGACAGGCAGACAGACCGCGTAATCTTAGTAATAGGGTTCCGTTTTTACCCTTTGGGTACGAAACCCAAAAAATAAGCAGTCATGGGATAAAATTGCGGCGGAATTTAATGAATCCTCTATTGTTACTCAGAGGGTAAATAAATATTATATGTTTACTTTTATTATTTACAGATAAGTAGAGTTTCATTTGTGTACCATGGTATTTTCCTATGTGCCGTTTTAGTACTATGCAGTTAATTATCTAATATCCATATGTTTCAGGCATCTACGAAACAATTAAGTAAGCTATGATATAACATGAAGACAAAAGCAAGGGGGTCTAAAACAATAGAAAACAAGACAAACTGGTTCAAGATAGCGCTGAAAGCTTAGAAATACGGTATGGCCAACTTGGAACAGGAGAGACTAGTTCAATTCATCCAGGGACGGCCAACAGCACGTATGGCTGTAAGTTTCATTTGTGTACCATTGTATTTTCCTATGTGCCGTTTTAGTACTATGGAGTTAATTATCTAATATCCATATGTTTCAGGCATCTACGAAACAATTAAGTAAGCTATGATATAACATGAAGACAAAAGCAAGGGGGTCTAAATCAATAGAAAACAAGACAAACTGGTACAAGATAGCGCTGAAAGCTTAGAAATACGGTATGGCCAACTTGGAACAGGAGAGACTAGTTCAATTCATCCAGGGACGGCCAACAGCACGTATGGCTGCAAGAGCAGCTGAATACTTGGAAGGGAGTAGGGTAATATTGGACATTCTATTCCACTGTCCTCCAGTAGCTCGGCGAGTTCGCCTTCGCTACGGACAGTGGTATAGAATGCCCAATATTGAATGGTCGACTCGACTCTCTAATGTATTACTGTACTCGATCAATGATCGTGCGAATTTGGTATCAGTCTGAAAGTTGGTATAGAATGCTCAATAACGAACAATCAACTCGATTAATGAAAGAAGTTGCATTAAGTTAATAAATGTTAACGTACTATTATTACCTTGACTCATTTTCAATAATATATGAATTACTTACCCTATTAGAATATATATGTAGGTTGTAGCGTTACGTATAGTTCAGATGAACTATACATAAGCCACGTTAATAAAATTAAAGGTAACTATAATAAATTAAAACTAAGAAAAGGATATAAATAACAAATTAAGGTCCGTCTTCGCACGACGTGGGCAACTAGAAAGGTCCAACTTCTCACGTCGTGGGTAGTTCGGCTTCTCACGTCGTGGGTAGTTCGGCTTCTCACGTCGTGGGTAGTCCGGGTTCTCACGACGTGGGTAGTCCGGCTTCTCACGTCGTGGGTAGTTATCTCACAGCTAGGCAGCTGGACGGGCAGGAAGGCTTGGAATGCCCGAGGTAGGCAGATGAACAGGCAATCTGATAGGTAGGCTCACAGATAGTTCTAGAGAACGCAGCTGAACTAATTGTCAGGCTAACAGGCAGGTAGCAGTAGCAGTACCACTGATGCAAGAACAGGCAGCTAGGAGTGTGGCGGTCGGGCTGTGGCTGAATATGCTGATCAATCAAGCTCTTTTGGTATGAAACGGTGACCGTAGAAGTTAAAGAACCAGTAAAAATGCTCACATTTAAGTTCCACACTCAATAAATAATATTTATTGCATTTCACAGAATTGGTAGATTCACAGGCCTTATATATAATAGTTTTAAAGAGATTTTCAGATTCAATAGTACACCACGTAGTACTAAGTATTCAAACGACTTTCAGAGTTCAGTGCAGATTCCAGACTGAAAAAGTGACGCCCGTTATTCTTCGTTCCGACATGTCTTCTAAATTTTAAATTCAAATATCAATTAAGAAATCGTGAACGAATAAAAACGGTTTACAGAGGCGCAGTCTGCCGCTGCCCTTATAATGAAAAATATAATGTACAACGAGCTTAATAAGCTATAGAGAATGGTATCTTATGTCTATGGTTTAATAAAATAGAATAATGACAATGTCATGTCAGATAAAAATGTCAAGAGTTAAAATAATATAATAGTTTTGGATGTTAAAACAAATCTTATTATTTTCAGGTTTAAACCAATGTAAAGAATACGTAAAAATGGAAAACATGAGATGATACAATTTCAAAAGTTACGGTGATGAAATTTGTAAAATATATTATAAAACGTAAGTAAACTAAGACATGTGGAATGAACACCACAAGGTAGTTATGCAACCTGAACCGCAGCGAGTGATCACTGTGAGAGCATGAAATGCACGATTGCAGTTTAGGGTGGCCCTTCCAGAAAGTTCCATGCATTTCTGTTAATTTAGCATTTTAAGTAGCAGTAAGTCGTAACATGTAACCGATAGGATTAGATTTAATACACTAGAGCATCCGCTTCTGCTCACACGTATTCGTATTCTTTTATTTTAACTTATAACACTTTTAACTTACTCCCAAAAACTTGACTGGCGCAGGCGGTAGGATCGCCGAAAATAAGCTGCGCCGTCCTTCGCGTTTATCGGAATAAAACTTTTTCGTGATACGCGTTCGGGTGGCCTTGAAGGCAGCTGTGGTGATTCTACGAACCAAACAAATTTGTCAAGGCGGAGCTGAAAATGAGAAAGGCGAGCTGGTGAGTCCAAATTTTCACCTTCCTTTCCCATTTCTTTTGTTATCTCGCGATTAGAAGTCTCGCGTTATAACGTTATCTGGTTTTGCATAAAATCTGTAAGACTAGTTTAGTAATAGGTCAAAGTTATTTAAAGTGATATTACAAACGAAATATTGTTAATGAATTAAAAAATATATTTTATTCAGATAAATTGTTTAAAGTTCTATCTGATTAAAGATTACTATTTTATACATAAGAATTAATTTTTGTTAGGAAGTGTTTAAATACTTTTTGCTTTTGTACTTTATATTATTTTTGTGTGTTAATTAATATTGTTAAAAATGGAAGATCAAGTAAAAATTGTTATGATTCCAAATGAAATGATTAAAATAATTCCGCTTTTTGACGGCGATAAGCGCCATTTAAATCTTTTTATACGTAAAAGTGAATATATTATAAATAAATACAGGGGAAGTGACGAGCAAAACTTGTATGTAATGCATACCATGACGAGTAGATTAGCGGGGAATGCAGCCGCGCTTATCAGAGAGCGCGAGGATATTGTTACATGGGAAGAGTTTAAGGAGTTATTAATACAACATTTTGGAGACCCACGAAGTGAAGAATGTTTAGCTATTGAATTGGAAACTATGCGTATAAAAAATGGTGAATCATTTTTGGATTTTTGCAACCGTATTCAATCAGTGCGTAGTATTTTAATATCAAAAGTTAATAGATTATCGAGTAGTATGCGTGAAAGTAAAATAACTATTTATAATAATACGTCATTAAACGTGTTCCTTTATAATCTACCGGAAAATATGGTGCGTATTGTGAGATTAAAATCGCCCTCCACTTTGGAACAGGCTTTATCTTTCGTGTTAGAAGAGGTAAATTTCCATGACCAATATAATGCCCGAAATAAAACACAACCCAAATTATATTTAGGTAACCCCCAAGGTCAACAATTTGGGACGCGTACTCCACAATTTGGATTTCAAGGCCAAACATTTGGTTATCGCCCACAACAATTTGGGATGCGTCCGCAACAATTTGGGATGCGTCCGCAACAGTTTGGGATGCGTCCGCAACAATTTGGGATGCGCCCCCAACAGTTTGGGATGAGCCCTCAACAATTTGGAAATCAACAACAAATAAATAATAAATCCTTACAGCCATTTGGCAACCAGAACCAATCGTTCAATAAACCTTCACAATCGTTCGGTATTCAGCAACCTAAACTTCAATCTAGTGACGTCACAATGCGTACGGCGCCTCCGGCCCAGGTTTATATAAAAGGATTTAAATTAAATGACCTTGACCTTGATCATTACGATGATAGTCAGTTTCCCTGCGATTACCAATGCAACGATGAATATTATCACGATTATTACCCTTTTACTGAAAATGAAGATGATAATTATATGGAAGAAGTTAACAAAAAGGTTTCAACGGAAAATAATGAGGATTTTCCATCAATAGCCTCGGAAAACATAAGGAAATGATACAATTAAATTGCGATACATGCCTTAAATTGCTATACATATATATACCCGAAATTGATGCCAAATTTATGATAGATACGGGCAGTACTAAATCATTTATAAACCCGGAAAAGGCATATGACTATTTTTACGATTATATTTATTATGATCCATTTGAAGTTAGAAGTACTCACGGTACAACCCAACACGAAGAAGTACTTGCCATGCCAGCATTGCCGATTTTTAATGTTAATGATACTCACAAATTTCATATCTATGAAGTCGACCCTAGCTTCGATGGTTTACTAGGTAATGATATTTTACATAGTGTAGAGGCACTAATAGATTTGAAAAACGAGGTCTTGAAAACTAAAACTACGGTGATACCAATTATGCGCGACAAGAATAAACATATAATAGAGTTGGCACCTCGATCAGAACAAAGAGTTAAAATACCTGCAAATGGTAATGCTTTAGTGGATTTCAGAGAATTTACGGAAGGTGTGCGTATGCCCAGCGCTTTAGTTAAATGCAAGGACGGTTACTTTACTACCATAATTCAAAATACCCTTGACAAACCAATTAAATTAGCCGTTACTAAACCATTCGAAGTAGAACCGTATGAAAATAATATAAAAGATTGTGATGTTAATAATTTTAACGAAACTGAAAATATTTAAATAGAAAAATTATTAAGATAACTTACAAAAGCTTCGTTTGAATCACATGTCAGCCGAAGAAAGTAAAGCCACTAGTACATTATGTTTAGAATATAAAGATATATTCTATTGTGATGGCATTCCATTAAGTTTCACGAACCAAGTCAAACATTGTATTAGGACAAAAAATGAAGATCCTATTTACGTCAAACCATACAGACAACCCCCTAGTCAGTCGCAAGAAATAAAAAATCAAATCGAGAAGTTACTTACAGAAAATGTAATTCAGGAATCTCATTCACCTTGGTCAGCCCCAGTTCATTTAGTTCCAAAAAAGAAAGATGCATCAGGAGAAATAAAATATAGAATGGTAATTGACTACAGACGGTTAA
Organism: Anorthoa munda; assembly: GCA_945859665.1. Classification (NCBI taxonomy): domain Eukaryota; kingdom Metazoa; phylum Arthropoda; class Insecta; order Lepidoptera; family Noctuidae; genus Anorthoa; species Anorthoa munda. The sequence goes on along the minus strand of OX243894.1, from coordinate 7,383,595 downwards.
ACGAGATAACGGTTGACGATAGATACCCACTTCCCAATATCACTGATCTGTTTGATAAATTAGGTAAAAGCACATACTTTACGACATTAGATCTAGCAAGCGGTTACCATCAAATTGAGATTAACGAACATGATAGAGAGAAAACAGCATTCAGCACTGAAAACGGACACTTTGAATTCTTAAGAATGCCGTTTAGTCTTAAAACCGCTCCAGCGACCTTCCAGCGAGCAATGGACAATGTTCTAAGAGGGTTGCATGGAATTCATTGCCTGGTATATTTGGATGACATTATAATCTTTTCAAATTCACTTGCAGAACATATCCAGAAGTTAAGAGCAGTTTTTAATCGTTTTAAGTCAAATAACCTTAAAATTCAACTTGATAAGTCCGAATTTCTCCGGAAACAAGTCCTATACTTAGGTCATGTTATAACTGAGGATGGCCTTAAACCCAACGATGATAAGATTAAAGCAGTTCTTAACTATCCACTACCAAAAACCGTGACAGATATTAAAAGATTTTTGGGCTTGATAGGCTATAGGATTTTGCGAAAGTAACACAACCATTAACTAATTGCTTAAAGAAAAAGAACAACATTATTATAAATCAAGCGTACATAGATTCTTTCCAAAAATATAAAGAGCTTCTTACTAACGCACCTTTACTTCAATATCCCGATCCCGATAAGCCTTATATCCTAACCACAGATGCTTCATCAAATGCCTTAGGGGCAGTACTATCGCAAGGCGTCGTAGGGTCTGATAAACCAATAGCTTACGCCAGTAGAACGTTAAGTGATACAGAGACCAGATACAGTACTAGAGAACGTGAACTTTTAGCGATCATTTGGGCGGTAAAACACTTTCGGCCCTACCTTTACGGTAATAAATTCATCATTTATACAGACCATAGGCCCTTAGCCTGGCTCTATTCCCTTAAAGAGCCGAATAGCAAGCTCACCCGTTGGCGACTTCGTCTTCAAGAATATGATTTTGAAATCAAATATAAAGATGGCAAGCAGAATACAAACGCTGATGCCCTGTCTCGTATTAAATTAAATGCATTAGGTTCCGATAAGGACGGATTATCTATGAAAGTTAATGTAGATGAAAAAGAACAAAAACCGAAAAAAAACAAAAAATTAATTGATTACGATAGTGATGACTCTAGAACAATTTCCATCTCGGATTTGTCTGCTACTCTAACAGCCAGTTCTGAATGTGATACAAATGAACCAATTCCACTTGACCCTGTGATAGATAAAACATTTACAGTACATTCAGCCAAAGACATGGAATCAATTGGTATTCCAATATTTAAAGAAGTAATAGACACTAAACCTAACCAGATATTAGTTTTTACATGGCACAAAAACGATATCCAAGTTACAGATCTTTCCCGTGAAAAACAAAAAATACTTGAAGTATTTTTACCAATAAATAATGAAGAATTAATCAAACAGTTTTTAAAAGAATATGTTAAATATAAAATTAAATACTTTATATATTTTGAAAGTTATATGCTCTAGCATAGGAAACAGTTTAACAAAGTTATTATACAGTTATTTAAAAAGGGAATGGTAGAACTCGTGGAATGTTCAGAGCGTGTAGTTTTTGTTGAAGATGAAAACGAACAAAAAGAAATCATCTTACAACATCATGAAGGAAAAACGTGTCACAGAGGTATAAAAGAGACTATGTCCAGGATAAGAAGAAATTATTTTTGGAATAACATGCAAGAGACGATATCAGCCGTAATAAATAATTGTGAAGCATGCCGTAAAACCAAGTATGACAGAAAACCCATAAAGCCTTTTCTACAATTAACACAGACACAAAATGCACCATTTCAGGAGATTTTCATAGATATTTTTGCTATAGAATCTGTATATTATCTTACATTAGTCGAAGCATTCAGTAAATTGGGACAAGCAATTGAAATATCAAATAGATCTAAACCCGAAGTAATACGTGCACTTATTAAATATTTTTCCATTTACGGCACCCCCAAAAAAATTAGTTGCGATCCGGGGAGTGAATTTAATAATGAATTATTGAAGGAATTAATGACAATGTACAATATACAATTACACATCAGTACACCTAATAACCCTAATTCAACAGGCATAGTAGAGCGTTTCCATTCGACTATCATTGAAATATACCGTTTAGCTAAATATGATCGAAAATGCACTGATGCAGCTTCCGTTATGACCTATTCAATAATGGCTTATAATCATACCATACATACAAACGACAGGTTTGACACCATTTGAAGTTGTTTTCGGTCATACTGATTCAAATTCTATATTAAATGCAAATTTCGAGAAAAACTATACACAACAATTATTAAAAGATCATGCAAAGCGTACTAGACGACTCTATAGTTACATATCTGATCAGATGATAGAAACAAAGCAAAAGATTAGAAATAGCAAGGGTGGTGAGATAAGCAAAAAGTTTGAAATAGGCGAAACAATTTATGCAAAAGAAGTTAATACCAGATTAAGTAAAGACAAGCCACGCTATAGGAAGGCAAATGTCAGCGGTGATGTAAAATATAATGTAATCCCTGTTACAATTGGAACTAGAAACACAAAAGTCCCAATTAAAAATATTAAACGTCCTCTGCAGGTGGTGCCTCACGCTATTGGCAGTAGCGCAAGTAACATGGGCTCTTCAACTTCAAAAGGTTGAGAAAAACCCCGGTATCCTTCCCGTGAAACAAGGGCAGGCGTTTAAACAAGTAGATAAGTGGTTAATTATAAAACTTTTAAATTTAGATAGCTTAGGTAATGATCTAGAATTAAGTTTAATGAAATATAATGAATTCAGTAAATTAGTAGATGTTAATAAACCGTACAGCCATGAGTTTTTAGGTATTCGTACTCAAACGGATTATCTAAAGGATAGGACTATCGAAAAATTTCAGCAACTTGTACCAGCTAAAAGATTTAAGCGAGGATTAATTGATCCACTTGGATCCATGATAAAAATCGTTACAGGTAATTTAGATCATAATGACGCAATTCGATATGATTCTCTCATCTCTCAGTTGAAAAGCAACCAATTAATATTAGATAGTAAAGTAACTTTGGTCTCCAAAATGTTAGATTGTTTTGTTAACAGTACAGAAATCTTACATAACAATACATTAATTTTAGATGAACGTTTAAAAAGGATCGAGAGATTAGTTAAAAATATGATTACAAAAGAAGAAAATTCTATTTACTCTACTTACATTTTAGGAATGTTTAATATGTTCTTAACTAATTTTCGAAAAATTAATATAATTTTAAGTGAGATTGAAACGGCCTTAGCCTTTAGTAAGGTATCTGTACTGCATCGAGCGATTGTTAATTCTACTGAATTATTGCACATGTTACAATCTATAGCCAAGACTGAAAATCTGTTATATCCTGTGAATGAAAATAATTTAGTCAAATTTGAAAATTGTTTCACTGTTAAAGCTTTTATTAAACAGAACCAGATCACGTTCATAATAGAGATCCCACTTATAGAAAACAGTACTTATAGTTATTTTATACTTTACTCTTTACCTATTTTTAACACTGATTTAAACGAAACTGTAATAGTGGTTCCTAAATATCCCTACCTTTTGGTGAAAGACTCAGATTACTTACCAGTCGTGAGAGCCTGTATACAGATTGCGATAGATGACAAATTCTTATGTACCGATGACGATGTGATGACCCATCTAGAGCCATTATGCGAAGAACAGTTGATGAAGTTCCACTCTAATACTACTGCATGCGAGCAGCATACAGTCGACATTGAAGATTTGAAAGTTCAACGAATTGGCCGCGGAAGTTGGATTCTATATACAAAGAATAACATTATAGCAAGTAGAAAATGCTATGATGACGTCGTGAGCCACGATTTTCTACAAGGAACATACATAGTTAGCCTGGACGATGCTTGTAAGGTTAACGTTGGGCACATACATCTACAAAATTACAAATTTTCTCTTAGACACCTGAATTATCCAATAACTCCAATCATTACCCTACCAGAGATGAAACCTGAAAAACGTACTAATAGTGTCAGTGCAGTGAATATGAAAGGTATAAATCTAGATGAACTGAAAGAATTAGCTCAAGTGGTGAAAATGAGCAAAGTGAAATACGGTGAAAATGATAGTGCGGTTGACACGAAAAATATTAGTTTAGGTACGGTAATTCTATATGTAATTCTGCCTTTAGGATTTATGATCTTTCTTGTTTCTAGATATAAAATCATATTGTTAAACTGTCTGCGAAATCATCAGAATCCTAACAATACTGATAATTTCGTTCTTGAGGAGGGAGGAGTTATGCAACCTGAACCGCAGCGAGTGATCACTGTGAGAGCATGAAATGCACGATTGCAGTTTAGGGTGGCCCTTCCAGAAAGTTCCATGCATTTTTGTTAATTTAGCATTTTAAGTAGCAGTAAGTCGTAACATGTAACCGATAGGATTAGATTTAATACACTAGAGCATCCGCTTCTGCTCACACGTATTCGTATTCTTTTATTTTAACTTATAACGCTCCCAAAAACTTGACTAGGTACACGATAAATAAAAAAATATTATAAAATGTGTTTATTTTACTATCACCTACACACACCACCACACCTTAAACATGAACGTAGACAAATTCGGGCATTACATTCACAATAGAATGCGTTTATCAGAGTTATTTGAGTTTAATGAGAAAGCATTGTTAAAATCAGAAAACGAAGATTTTGATTTAAGAGCCACAAGACTGAGAGGAATTAGATCTCCAGTAGAAGCAGACGATGATGTGAACAAGGATTATGAAGATCGATTGAATGCTAACATGTTAAAAGAATTAAATAATCTGGCTGTGAACAAGGATTATGTAGATCGAATTAATGTTAATATGTTAAAAGAATTTAATAATATGTTAGGCTCGTTGCGTTCTCAAATCATAAAAGACGTAAAGAGTCAGGTTGCTTTAAAAGCAGGGATACCTGAAGTTTCAACTCATTTGCAAGATAAGTTTTATAGTAAAGCAGAGGTAGATAAATTACTTAAAAAAATCTCTGTAATGGCGAAACAGCAAATTGCTAATGAAATACATAAAGCAGCACGAAAAAAATTAATTATTTATTTTATTTAAGTGCTCTGCGATCAGTCTTACTGTACCTACACCACGAGTTGCTGTCAACATCAGTGTTGATAACCAGCCGCTGCCATCGTCACTTGCTGCCGTCAGTCCTTGGGCCTGCCCTCACCAACCCATCAAACCGATTAGGCGTAATTGGAAAAATGTTAGTCAAAACATTCCAACCGCTTCATGGATCAGAGTCATATTTGTATTGTGATATGTTTAACTAAATGTTTTTCTTGTCTTTATTTCAGGTCTGACTCTGAATGTGAATACTTTCAACAAGCTCCGATCACTGAACAGAAAACGAGATCCAGCCGCACACCGTCTGCAGACAAAAATGGGAAACGCAAGTCGTGCACGCCTTCAACGAATTTAACTCGTCCGAGGTATCTATACAAAATATTGTATTATTTTATTTAGCGAATTATTTCAGTTAATGATTTATTTACATTTGTCATCTTGCAAACTGTGTTTTAGTTTATAAACGGTGAATCACAGACTACTTAGAGATACTCAGTGAATCATGCGCTGTTACAAGTCTGCTGACATTTTCCACAGATATAACTGTTATATTTATATTTGTACATCTCTCAGGCTGTGTAGGATTTGATAATTTTTTTTCCTTTTCGTACCTAAACGATAAATTTATCATGAAAGTGTATGATGAACTAACAATAGTTTTCGTTGTTGTTTCAGTAAAAAATCAATGCTGATAATGAAATATTCGGTATCAGTAACAACCACGACACCGAGCTCGAAGAAGGTTCATCGAACAAAACATCTCTAACATCATTCTTCGTGAACCGAGTTACCAACGGGTGCGAGCGGCGAGCAGCGAGCACCGACGGAGAATACTACATCGACTGCAAGGTGTACAAGGCTGACGACGTTCACCACACCGACTCACTGGAGCTGTGGAAGAAGGCGCTCATCTGACTCAAGTTCCAGACCGATACGGATTCTCCTCATTGGCGAAAACTACAAGAGTTCGTTTGTTCGGCTGATATGTTGTTACCAGAAAAACCCAAGTGTTATAACCAATAAATGAAATAACTAGAAATACGTGTTTGATTTAGGTACTATCCAAGTACCAATGGCGTACTGGCATGATCATTGGTCGAGTACAGTAATACACTAGAGAGTCGAGTAAAACTCGCTGTTGTTCAATCATAAATTTACATAACTGATCATTGACCAAGTCGGTCGTTCATTATTGAGCAGTATATAGTCTGCACTACTATCCGAAGCTATGGTGTACTGGCATGATCATGGGTCGAGTACAGTAATACACTAGAGAGTCGAGTCGATCGTTCAATATTGGGTTCAATATTGGCTATTCCACTGTCCGTAGCGAAGGCGAACTCGCCGAGCTACTTGAGGACAGTGGAATAGAATGCCCAATATTACCCTACTGAAGGGCTCGGCGATTACTAGGACGCCACAGGTGTACGTCATTATATGACTACCTCGGAGTCTATATTTAATATATTATTCTTTATATAGATAAATATATCCTTACTAACATTTCTGTAGATAGTGATATTGATGGTACGAAATTGTCCATTATAAATAACTAGCTGTGACCGGCTTGTACTAGGAGGGATCAAAAAGTAGTGAGAACGACATACTCCTTGTTAAGAAAAAAAAAATACTGGCAGGCATAGCTCAGATACATATTTGTAATATTAATAAAGAAAAAAATCTTCGATTCTCTTTTGTATTCGACTGCTGCGTTAGAGCAAGGCCCCATTAGTGCGTTGCGCTGCGTTGCGTCGTCGCAGCGTCGTCGCTGCGTCGTATTCCTTACATTTTTATGACATGTCCCATTAGACCGTTGCGTCGTCGCACGCGACGTTTCAACGGATCGACGGACAAGAGACGAAGCGGGAGGGAGGGTGATGCGCTGCGTTGTCGGAGCTCCGCTGCGACGACGGACAGTGATGCACTGCTAGTGGAGGAAGCTAGACGAGCGTAACGACATTTTTTATCTTACCATGAGTGAGCAGGATATTGATATAGATTTTCTCATATCCTTGGTCCAAGAAAGACCCATTATATGGGATAAATCACACGAACATTACAGTGATAAATTTCGTAAAGCGAATGAATGGGTAGCTGTTTGTAAAAAAAAATTTCAAGATTACGAGGAGTTTGAGGACCAAAAAAAGAACAAGATTGGTGAGTTGTTATTTATTATATTATTTGTAAATTCAATACATAAGTTAATTTATATCTTTTTCAACTGCCATGGTAAAGCCCCTTCTGGACTCATAAAGTAATTAGCAAATTGATCTCTGATAAAATTTTCGGCTAATGATTCTTCATTGCTATGAGGTCTCAATTGTGGGAACCTACTTATTGCCATATTGTCTTGTTGTTTTAACCCATCGTGTTGTATAACAAAATTGTGTAAAACACAACATGCTTTCGCAATATTAATAGTTAAATCATATGACGTATCAATTGGCCTATGTAAAATGCGCCATTTATTTGCTATGATCCCAAATGCACATTCCACGTATCTACGAGCTCTGCTAAGGCGATAATTATAAACTCTTTGTTTCACATTGAGATTGGATCCGCCATATGGGCGCATAACATGCTTACTTAAACCAAAAGCTTCATCACCGACGAGTACATAAGGGATTGGTGGCTCGTTATTATGATCATTTGCAAGTGGTTGAGGATCAGGCAATGGTAATTCATTTCTCATTAAAATCTTGTACAGTGTCGAATTTCTAAAAATAGTAGAATCACTTTCCTTACCATATGCACCCACGTCGACAAAAACAAACTTATAATTTGAGTCAACAACCGCCAGCAAAACAATTGAAAGATAATTTTTATAATTATAAAACAGAGAGCCACTTTTGTCTGGTTTTATTAAACGTATATGTTTCCCATCAATTGCCCCGAAGCAACGAGGAAAGTTAGCTTTGAGATCAAAATCTAAGGGTAGGTTCAGATGACAAGCGCTCAACGCGCGTTTTGATAACGCGCGTTTACAACTACATACATTTTATTCAGGCCGTACACATGCTAACGCGCGTTTTAGTAACGCGCGCGTTCAACGCTGCGCTAGCGCTCGACTGTTGTCAGCGCGCGTCAACGCCGCTTTGAGATCATTGGTTTTCTATGTTTCCGTTCAGTTGAGCGCGCGCTTTCGACGCGGATAGACGTATTTTAGGGTTCGTCAAGTTCGTCCGAAAATCGTCCGAAATGGAAACCGAAGCTTTTAATACGGAATTATTAATTGATGAAATAGAGAAACGTCCTGCGATATGGGACATGACAAGTAGCGATTATTCAGATAAGAATTTGAGAAGACGGGCTTGGGAAGAACTCGTCCTTATATTTTGTGAAGGACATGACAATGAAGAAAAGAAGAAAATATTATGTGAGTATATATATTTATTTACATTTACAATCGGTTTGTGTTACAAGTTAAATATAACGATCCTGCCAATCTACTTTTCCTTCATTAATGAAATAGTTTGTTAAATGTACTCGAACATTATCCGCCTGTCGCACAGCACGTCCGGTATAATGTGAGGCTAGATTTTCCAGGGGTGGCGTATAAAGTGTGTCTTCAAAATTGTAGC